>BPLQ01006072.1:600000-988499 GCA_021605075.1 Caerostris darwini | reverse complement strand
AACGGACCTTCTCAGGTCCATCAGCAAAGTACCCGTCGCCGGGCTTGGACGCCAACGTTATTATTGAAATTAATGAATCAAATAAGATGACACCGCAAGGATTGTGCCGCCGATTGGTATCAGCGCATCAAGAAATGGAAGTGATTGATGAAATCCTCACCTCTGCAAAGAAATCGGATTTTCAAAATGACTATCTCGAGCTTAATGCCAACCTCTGCAGCTAGTGAGATATCCTCTCATAATGATCAGGCTAATAGCTCTAAAGACTTTAAAAAACCTAATCGAAAGCATACGGCTAAGGCCAACTTTATCTCCGGTAATGCTGAAAATGTCAAAACTATTACTGATAATAAATATGCTACGCTGAGCACTGCCGTAACTGATGAATCAGAGGAAACGGTTATAGTAGAGAGGAAGCTTCCTCCAATCATGGTCAAACCGCAATCAAACTTGCAAGAAATGCTTAAAAAAATTCGACGAGGCCTTCAATAGCACTGTGAACGTTAAGTTAGCAGGGGAAATGCTTAAAATGTTTCCCAACAGCGAGGATCAGCATCGTGAAATCACCAGATACCTCAATAAAAACGGAATTGAATTCTTTATCATCACGCCAAAATTCTTAAGGCCTCTAAAGGCAGTTATCAAAGGACTTCCAAAAAAATACTCCGATAGAAGATATTCAGGCTGCTCTTGCAGAAAAAGAATTTGCAGTTGAAAAAGTTATACAACTCACGCGCACAAAGGACAAACAACCTCTCCCAATATTCCAAATTTCTTTAGCCAGATCTAATAAAAATAATGAAATTTTTAAATTAAATAGACTATTATACCTAACTGTCACTGTGGAAAAATTCAATAAAAGGCCAGTTACATTACAATGCTTCAAATGTAACTTTTTTCATCATAGCTCTAATAATTGTGGTTTCAAACCTAGATGCTTAAAGTGCGGAGAAGAACACTCCCATACGGAGTGCCAAAATCAGGAACGTCTTGAAATTCCTAAGTGTATCAACTGTGGGGAATCAGGTCATATTGCTGCATGGAGAGGATGTTCTAAGTTCCCCAAAATTAAACCTAACTCCACCAAATTTGCTACTTTTCCTAGATACATCCCGTCACGACCGGTTAATGCTAACTTCTCCTACGCGGCGGCAGCCAAAACGCAACAAATTAATAATGTCAATAGCTCCACCAATGTCACAACTCAAAACCAACTGACTGAATTACAGAGTCTCTCTGATAACGCCCAATTTATTCAAAAATCACTTTTCATTATGAAAGAATTTGTGTCAATTTTTAGTAACTTAAACAACGTGGATGGTCTCATCCAACAGTTAAGTTCTGCAAATAATAAAGCAGACAAGCTCCAGGTCTTTATTAATGGCCTGGCGTCCCTAACTTCTCCTGTTATTCCGTAATGACTCAGTTGGTTTCTGGTCTTCGCATATGCTACTGGAATGCATGTAACTTATATTATAAAATGCTTGATTTTACTGAATTTACTAATAACTATAATCCAGATCTAGTACTGCTTCAGGAAACTCACCTTAAAACCTCACAAACACCTTTCTTAATGGGATACACTTTCTACAGAAATGATGGTCCTCAGGATCCAGTCTCTGGTGGTACGGGTATTTTTGTTAAAAATTCTCTTCCGCACACTCATACTGCTACTCCGCATCTAATTGGCATAAAATCCACAATTGTTTCACTCACCTTTTCTAATTTCCCATCCTTAACTATTGCCTCCGTTTATGTGCCTAATGGTATTGCATCCGTCAATTTCAATAGTGATCTGAATACTCTCTTTTCTTTAAACAATAGTGTAATCTTGGCGGGAGATTTTAATGCTCACAACACTGCATGGGGTTGTCACTACAACAATAACACCGGCAGCGCTCTACTTAATTATGCTACTAATTTTAATGTTGAAATTCTAGCACCTAATACTCCGACCAGAATCGGTACTAACTCCTCTTCAATAATTGACCTTGTGGTCACTAACAACTTTCACTTTAATTATTCAATCTCTTCCCTTGATGAATTATCCTCAGATCATAACCCTGTCATCATTGATTATAAATTTACTTATCCTAATCTCACTATAAATCCCAAGCTAACCACTAACTGGTCTCTTTTTTCATCCTATCTTGACAATAACTTTAATTACTCTCCTATTCAACTAGCAAGTCCTGAAGAGATAGAGAATGCTATCTCGGAACTCACTAACAAACTAACTCATACTCACAAGATTGCCTCCAAGCCAATTAATACTAACAACCGTACTTATCTTCCACCATATATTAAAAGACTCATTACTAATCGCAATAATGCTCGAAAACTCTGGCAAATCTATAGAGATCCTGTGAGTAAAAACAACTACAATCATCATCAAAACATCTTCCGTAGGGCTATCCTAAAATATAAGAATGAATGCTGGGACAGAAGGTTACAAACGGTGAATGCAGAGGACGGAACACTCTGGAATCTAACACGATCTTTCAGAAGGAAGCGGTCCACAATTGCGTCTCTGACTAATAATCAAACGACTGTCACCTCCAACGTTGACAAAGCAGAGGTTCTTGCAGACACTTTAAAAGACCAATTTACTGAAAACGATACTAATAATCTTAATACCTCTAATGAAGTTCAAAATACTATTTCTTCCTTCTTAGCGCAAAATAAGGATGCTGACAATATCCCAGCTACTAAAGCTTCTTTTATTATCGAATGTATTTCTTCTCTTAAAATTAACAAAACCCCAGGTATTGACTCAATCACTAATAAAATGCTCAAAAACTTGCCTTTCAAATTCATTCTCCAAATTTGTAAAATTACTGATGCCATTCTTAATACTAACTATTTTCCTCAGTGTTGGAAGACTGCTCGCATTCTTCCGATACGCAAACCTGGAAAAGACCCAACTTCTCCTAATAGCTACCGTCCTATCTCTCTGCTTTCTTCTCTCAGTAAAATAATTGAACGTGTAATTGCTAATATTCTGAATGAAAACTCTACTAATCTTAATATACTAATCCCTCAACAATTTGGATTTACTAAAAATCTTTCCACCACCCACCAACTGTATAATATTACCGAAACCATATCTGAAGGATTTTCCTGGAAACGAGATACTGCTGCTATTTTTCTGGATGTCGCTAAAGCATTCGACAGAGTGTGGATCGACGGGTTGATTTATAAAATGATTAAGTTTAATTATCCTTCTTTTTTAATTCATACCATCAGAAACTATCTAACGAAAAGAAATTTTGTTGTATCTGTTGGAAATACTGACTCCAAAGTCTGTAATATTCTTGCTGGGGTACCTCAGGGCTCCATCTTGGGACCATTTCTTTATAACATTTATATTAATGACATTCCTCAAGATCACAAAATTATTTTAGCTCTCTACGCAGATGATACAGCTTTAATTACTCAGGGGCGGCGCACACACATTATACAGAAAAATCTACAAAATTATATCTATAAACTTGAAAATTGGCTTAACAATTGGAAGATTAAACTTAACGTCGCGAAGACTGAAGCAGTACTATTTACCAGGAAAAATAAATTTAATACTCCTAACATAACCATTTATAATACTAACATTTCCTGGTCTAAAGAAGCAAAATACTTAGGTGTGATATTAGATAAGAATCTTAACTATTGCTCTCACATTAAATACCTTCGCAATAAATTTAATAACCAATTAAGAAATTTCTTTCCTTTAATGCGTAGAAACTCCTCACTAACAATTGAACTTAAAAAGCTAATCTACCTTTCTTACCTCAGACCCATTATAGCATATGCGAGTCCAGTTTGGGGCTCTACTTCTAAAACAAACATCACAATTCTCGAAAGACTGCAAAACAAAATTATCCGAATGATCACGGATTCGCCTTGGTTCTTCAGAAATGCGGAAATACGATATGCCATCTCTATCCCCAGTTTTGTTGAATATGTTGAAAAACTAGCGATTAATTTTTATAATAATCTCTCCAACTCTAACAATCTTGTATTACAACATCTTCAAAATTACAGCTATGATATTTCTCTTCCCAAAACCGCAAAAGACCGCGATCTGTTTTAAATATCAATAGTTAAAATCACTATTTCCTCTTTCTGAAGGACCAATGCTTTCTTCTATACTGCAATGGATGACTGATTTTCATTACGGCGGTGCTCAGTTTTTTATTAACTTTTCTTTTTTTTACTACAGTATGCTTTCATTTTGTAATTTTAATTCCTATCCTTTTTTTTTTTTTTTTTTTTTTTTTTTTTTTTAATCAGTTTATTTGTAATTTTTATTCAATTATCTACTTTTTCTATAAATTTAACATTTTTTCACACTGGCAATGGGCTTAGACCAATCGACAAGAACCCTATTTTTTCAAGGATGGAGGTTTATGGTCGCTGCGCGACCAATGCACTCCGAAAATCTACAACGAATCGAAATTTCAACTATTATAATACCTTTTAAAATTCACTAAAATGACCGGAATGGTCATTAAATTTGTTGTAGATTTTCAGAATGAATTGGTCGAGCAGCGACCATAAAATCTGTCTTGAAAAAATAGGGTTCTTGTCGATTGGTGATGAGCCCATTGGCAGTGTGAAAATTTTTAGATAAAGGAGATAATTAATTGAATAAAAATAAATAAACTAGTTAAAAATATTTAGAGAGATCAAACAATTACAGAAGGAAAGGAATTTTTACAAAATGAAAGCATTGTAGTGAAGATTGTCAGCACCGGTAATGTGAGGAAAGCATTGGTCCTTTTTGATTTGGCATTACTGTAGCAGTGCTGTGTTTCTATCTTGTTTACTGTACAAACCGACGATGAAGAAATTTTTAAATAATATGGAGTTGATATTATTTCTTTTATATCATTTATTTATTTTATTATAATTTAAGTTAATTAAATTAGATAATAATGGTTTAAACATAAAAATAATTGTAATACTTAAAAACGTTCTGAAATGAAAATTTTCTCTTAGCAAAATTGATGCCGAAAATAGTTTGGCGTAAGTCTGCATGGAAGCAAGTTAAGATGGTCAATTAATTTATTTTCATTATTAATTAGCATTTTAAAAGCATTTTTTGACGTTTGTATGGTGTAATTGTCTTTTATTGCTTTCAAATCATTCTAATTTCTATTTTTAAAATAGGCTTTGCACCATTTTAAGCAGTCAGTATACATATTCTTAAATTATTGAGGACTTTTTTAAATGTTTAAATATTGCATGGATTACCTGGAAGCTTTGATATCACAGAAAAAAACGATTGCCTATCTAAATCCATATCAGATGATCTAATAATTCTTACTAAAATGACTCGAAGAATTGCCCAAAAAAAGTTTTGTTTGAAAACGCAAAAATTAACATAGTAAACACATAACACGCAATGGGTTTTTCATGATTTAAGCTTCAAACTTAAGGATTGTCTTTAACCTAAGAATAGGACATATTTAAAGTTATTAATTTTAATGACCAAAATGTATTTAATAAAAATACTTTTTAAGATTAATTATATTTTTTTTTTATTTCTAAATGCTATCACTTTTTAAAAAAAGCTTTTATAAATTAGAAAAGAAGAAATTTTAAAATTTATGCAAAAATAAATTGTTGCTTTTAACAATTCACGAAATTGACCGAAAGAATGGTCATTATAATTTTTAAAGATTTTCAGAATGAATTGGTCGATACAGCGACCATTTTTAAAACAGGCTTTGTCTTGGAAAATAAAAGAAATGGTTCTTGTCGACCTTTTGCAGCCCAATACAATGTGAAAATTTTTTTAGATAAATTTAGATAATTTATTGAATAAAAATAAATAAACTGTTAAAAATATTTAGCATGTGGTACAATTACAGAAGGAAAGGAATTAAAATGTATCAAAAACGTAATGAAAGCATACTGTAGTGAAAAATTAAGAACTCAACCGCGTAATTTGAATACAAAAAGCATTGGTCCAGCTTTAAAACGATTTGGCATGCTATGCTAATTGGTGGTACTGCGCAGCAATGCTGGCTTCTATCTTTTTCTGTACAAAGACGATTTAAGAAATGCTTTGAAAAAAGAACTATTTTTCGTCGGACTATTTTGGAAGTATAAATGATTTCTGTATTGAGTGTATGTTAGTTTGTTTAAAATTTTCTATAATGGTAATACAGAAAACGCGAAATGAAAATTGCTTAGGCAAAATGGATGCGAAAACGAGTTTGGCATAGGCTCTGCAGTGGAAGCTGTGCAAGATCGTCAATTAATTCGTCGTTTCAATTAATGCCAGTGTAAAAGCATTTGCTGAAAGTTTACTGGTGTATTGTCTTAAATTGCTTAGTCAACTGAGCTCCTTTTTCATTCTCATTTTAAAATCAGGCTTATAAATTTTAAAGCAGTCAGATATTTTCATACAGGTTCTTAAATTACTTGAGGACTCTTTTAAATGTTTAAATATTGCATGGATACCTGGAAGCTGTTGATATCACAGAAAATGAAACGATTGCCTATCTAAATCCATTCAGATGATTAATAATTCACTAAATATGACTCGCAGAATTGCCCAACAAAAATTTTGTTTGAAAACGCAAAAATTAACATAGTTAAACACATAACACGCAATGGGTTTTCATATTTAAGCTGCATCAAACTTAAGCATTTCTTTAACCTAAGAATAGGACATATTTAAAGTTATACAATTTTAATGACCAACAATGTATTTAATAAAAATACTTCTTTAAGAAATTCCCTGTTTTTTTTTCTAAATGCTATCACTTTTTGTAAAAAGTCAAGCTTTTTTTAGAAAAGAAGAAATCGAAATTTCAACTATTATAATACCTTTTATAAATTACTAAAAATGACCGGAATGGTCATTAAATTTGTTGCAATATTTTCAGAATGAATTGGTCGAGCAGCGACCATAAACCTCTGTCTTGGAAAATTATCAACTAGGGTTCTTGTCGATGGTCTTTAAAGTTATTGGCTTAAAATTTTTTGGATAAAGGAGATAATTAATTGAATAAAAATAAATAAACTAGTTTGAAATATTTAAGAGATATACAAATACAGAAGGAAAAATTAAAATTACAAAATGAAAACATACTGTAGTGAAAAGAAGAACTCAGCACCGCGTAATGAATACAAAGGAAAGCATTGGTCTAGACTGATTTGGCATGCTGAATTCACAGATAAGAATAAGAATTCTTTCATCTTGTTTTGTAGAAAGACGATGAAGAAATGCTTTGAGAGAAAAGAACGGTAGAGACTATTAAAGTTGCCCAAATGGATTTAAAAAGAAGCAAGAAATAAGATACAATAATTTTAAAATAAAAATAATGGTAATACAAAAAACGCGAAATGAAAAATTGCTTAGGCAAAATGGATGCGAAATTCGAGTTTGGCGTAGGCAGTCTGCAATGGAAGCAAATGCAAGATCGTCAATTAAAAAAATCGTTTCAATTAAAAAAAGTGTAAAAATGTTCTGACGTATATTATGGTGTATTGTCTTTCTTGGTCACCACTGAGGAAGTTCGTAATATTAACCAATAGCTTATACCATTTTAAGCAGTCAGATATACCAAAGGAGAGGTTAAAACTAAAATTAAAATTATTTTCAGTAGTTGGTACATGAAGTTACAAAATACTTACAGTAGTTGTTATTGCGAAACGATTGCTATTCCAAACCATATAATAGGTATCAATAATTCAAAAACATGACTCGCAGAATTGCCCAACAAAAAAGTTTTGTTTGATTTCCCAAAATTCACAACATTGACGTATGTTTTACAATTTGAGAAATCTGCGTAATTAAATCATGACAGAAATTGAGTTCTCTGAAAATTTACAGCATAACGTTTCGTTTCATGTGCAGCGAAGAAACGTATATTCTTTTTGCGAAAGTTCGATTTTCTGCAACATCAATTCATTGTTTCAATGAACCAAGAATAATGAAATTTTTTCAGATGTCAATTTTCTTATAACCAAGAAGTTTATTTTCCAACAAAACATTAATTTTTAGGATTTATTCGTTATTCGTTGTAGATGTTCGGAGTGCATTGGTCGCGCAGTGACCATAAACCTCCGTCCTTGAAAAAATAGGATTCTTGTCGATTGGTCTAAGCCCATTGCCAGTGTGAAAAAATGTTAAATTTATAGAAAAAGTAGATAATTGAATAAAAACTACAAATAAATAAACTAATTTTAAAAAAAAATTAAGAGATAAAAAAAAAAATACAGAAGGAAAGGAATTAAAATAACAAAATGAAAGCATACTGTAGTAAAAAAAAAGTGAAAAGTTAATAAAAAACTGAGCACCGCCGTAATGAAAACCAGACATCCATTGCAGTATAGAAGAAAGCATTGGTCCTTCAGAAAGAGGAAATAGTGATTTTAACTATTGATATTTAAAACAATAAAGTTTTAGGATTTAAATATAACAATGAAGATATAACAATTTTTTGACAATCCCATTTAAAAACAATGTAAATAATAAAAAAAATATCAGTTAATACAAGAGTTTTGCCTTATTTCTAACAAAACACCCTCCGTTGACGAAATCTCAATATTGACAGTTCTTTCCTCTTGCCAAGCACTCGTCGGCAGAAGCGCCATCTTTCGTCAGCCTTGACAGCTACTGCAGCAATTTTCACCGTTAACCAGACGCGTTTCGAATACTATTTCAACAGCTAAAATCCAACAAAAGGCAAAGGTAGTTTGGTTGAAGGAGCACCTAGGGAAAGAGTGACCCTATATCTCCTATTTCTTAAAATGAAAATAAATTCTTAAAAAGGGTATTGCATGTGGAATTAAAATTATGAGCATCATCTTTCAAAACTAACTTAGCTATAGATTTCCATTAGACTAATAACTGTAATGAAGAATTCTTTCTCTTCTTTTTTTCTTTCTTCATTAAAAGTTTTTCAGGATTTCTTCACATTTAGCATTTGAATAAATTTAATCGTGTTCCTTCAGACTTGTCCTTGATTCTAATTTTTTTTTTTTTTCTCCTGAATTACTTGATATTTTAAAAAATAAAATTTTTTGATGGAAGTTAACAATTGATGAACAATTGATTAAATGTTTTCTAATATACCACATGAATAATAAACTTATTCAAAAAAATGAATTGTTTCAGATCATAAAACCAATTTTATTAATTCTAATAATGGCGCAATGCTTCACAGAAAATTTTGTTCATAATATTGATATGAGGAGTTTAAAATTCCCAATAAAAAACTTATGTCTAAGTTATATTATACTAAAGATTGTGTCTATGTAGTAGCTTCTGATAATCTGAGCGTTGACGAAGAGTAGTGGTAGAACTTGGTTCTAACACAATTGTTACAAAATTTCTTCCCATTGTGGTAAAAACCTTTGAAAACTCAAATGATATGCTGGAAAATTTTGATAAACCTTTTGAAAGTAAAGTTGTTATCGAAGTAGTGGGTAAAATACTTAAAACGATTCCCACTGATGATGAACAACACAGGATCATACCATCAGAAACTATCTAACGAAAAGAAATTTTGTTGTATCTGTTGGAAATACTGACTCCAAAGTCTGTAATATTCTTGCTGGGGTACCTCAGGGCTCGATCTTGGGACCATTTCTTTATAACATTTATATTAATGACATTCCTCAAGATCACAAAATTATTTTAGCTCTCTACGCAGATGATACAGCTTTAATTACTCAGGGGCGGCGCACACACATTATACAGAAAAATCTACAAAATTATATCTATAAACTTGAAAATTGGCTTAACAATTGAAAGATTAAACTTAACGTCGCGAAGACTGAAGCAGTACTATTTACCAGGAAAAATAAATTTAATACTCCTAACATAACCATTTATAATACTAACATTTCCTGGTCTAAAGAAGCAAAATACTTAGGTGTGATATTAGATAAGAATCTTAACTATTGCTCTCACATTAAATACCTTCGCAATAAATTTAATAACCAGTTAAGAAATTTCTTTCCTTTAATACGTAGAAACTCCTCACTAACAATTGAACTTAAAACGCTAATCTACCTTTCTTACCTCAGACCCATTATAGCATATGCGAGTCCAGTTTGGGGCTCTACTTCTAAAGCAAACATCACAATTCTCGAAAGACTGCAAAACAAAATTATCCGAATGATCACGGATTCGCCTTGGTTCTTCAGAAATGCGGAAATACGATATGCCATCTCTATCCCCAGTTTTGTTGAATATGTTGAAAAACTAGCGATTAATTTTTATAATAATCTCTCCAATTCTAACAATCTTGTATTACAAGATCTTCAAAATTACAGCTATGATATTTCTCTTCCCAAAAACCGCAAAAGATCGCGATCTGTTTTAAATATCAATAGTTAAAATCACTATTTCCTCTTTCTGAAGGACCAATGCTTACCTCTATACTGCAATGATGACTGATTTTCATTACGGCGGTGCTCAGTTTTTTATTAACTTTTCTTTTTTACTACAGTATGCTTTCATTTTGTAATTTTAATTCCTATCCTTTTTTTTTTTTTTTAATCAGTTTATTTGTAATTTTTATTCAATTATCTACTTTTTCTATAAATGTATCATTTTTTCACACTGGCAATGGGCTTAGACCAATCGACAAGAACCCTATTTTTTCAAGGATGGAGGTTTATGGTCGCTGCGCGACCAATGCACTCCGAAAATCTACAACGAACGAATGAACAACACAGGCTAATCACCAGCTATTTGGTTAGTAATGGAATTGAATATTTTGTCATTACACCCAAAGAATCCTTGACGTAATGATCAAAGGCCTATACATCAAAACTTTTGTGAATGAAATCAAGGATGAATAAAATAGTTGGCTTTTGAAGTAGATAATTTATTCAACCGAAAATACTAAAAACTAATTAACGCTTCTTTATTTCGCAAATTACACAAATTAGAAAGTCCAAGAACATGGCATTATTTAAACTTGAACAACTATTATACTTTACGATTAAGGTGAAGAAATTCTTTGTATTTTTACTCTTCTATTGTAACTTTGACTTTCTGTCTTAATTATAATGTTTTTGTTCTCTGATGTTAAAACTTTTATTCCTTCTCTAATTTATTTAATTTTTCTAACAATTGGCAAAGGGCTCGACCACAAGTCACTGCTCACCATTCGTCCAAGAAGTGTCCAATTACAAAGAAAACTGATATTTCTATTTGTCTGTATTGCCATGTTATTGGTCACCTAGCGGCCTGGAAGAGTTACCCAAATTTCCAAAAGTAACACACATATTTAAGAACTAATTTTAATTGAAATATGTAAATTAATATTTCCTACAAAAGGATTTTTTTCTCTGCTTTTTCGAATCCACTTCTTGATAAGTGCTCCAAAAGAGAAGAAAAACTAATTAGAATTGTCACAAGATTTTTAAACATTCTTTTAAATTATGTGAATATGTATTTTGATAGCTGTGTGTAGTTTAACACTAGCATTTTTCTTTCTTTAAAATGATTCTTGCGCTAGTTTCACCAATTATTTATCTTTCGGTGTCAACTAGGAGGTATGAAATAATATGGAAAAAACATGTAATTTTATATTCAATCGATTAACTGAGAAAATACAAATTCCATTTGCACATAGTGTTGGTTTTTATATTGGTCTCTGGAACAAATTTCGCGAATTTACAAATTATGATTACACCCCTTAACAAATATAAACTGAGAACAATCAAAATTGCTTTGTTATGCTTTTTTAAGATAGTCATTTATATTAAAACTGCTATTGATATTTCAGGAACCTTAATTTTTTTTAAATTAGTTTATTTATTTGTAAATTTTATTCAATTATCTACTTTTTCTATAAATTTAACATTTTTTTCACACTGGCAGTGGGCTTAGACCAATCGACAAGAACCCTATTTTTTCAAAGACGGAGGTTTATGGTCGCTGCGCGACCAATGTACTCCGAAAATCTACAACGAATATTTCAGGAACTAAATTTTTTATTTTTACATTTTCGTATGTAACCTAATAAAATGCTTCATTTTGAAAGTTAAAAAAATTAAGAAACATTCGGAGACAAGTAACAACAAACTAAAATCGATTCTTTGGGTATACTTTCTTTATTTCCATTATGCAAAGGGTATAATATTATTGAGGTATATTTTATAATTTCTGTTACTCATTAAGTATGTTAAATAGTTATTGCTTTATGATTTCTATTATTCTAATACAGGTGGCAATATAGAGACAGTTAATCTTTATGACATAAGGAAGGACTGCACCGCTGTTTCTGATTTAGCACTACCCAGGGATCACGTGTAGCTTGAAGATAGGCTATGGTCGCGAGTAACACTACCCCTACAAACAACTATAACACCGCCGGGACTCAAAATTGAAATCTGTTGTAACAAACGTCAGAGCACTCAGTCTCTTCATGGACTTGCCAGTAAAGGCTCGTTCCCACCGAGACGAGAGACGTGAAGATGCAAGAGACCAAATTTTTTCGACCCCTTCACAGCGAAACGTCAGAAATAGCATTACGCATAGTGAAAAACCGCTTGAAGTTGGGCTACTCCACGCGGCGAACTGCAAACCGGTTTCAGGCGACCGCGGTGAGCTCAAATTTTGGTCGCTTGCATCTTGTCGCCTTGGTGAGCATGAGCCTTAACAGTTAAAACACTTTAACAAATTACTACTAAAGGCGATATAGCATCTACTTAAAAAGACTTGCGATCCTTTTGGGATTTGGTCGCTTTTCGAAAAGTAAATATAAGTATATGTCTGTAAAAAAACAGGGCCACTTTTTTCTTTTATATATAATGCTATTTATTTCCAGTAGTGGTAGATACAATTTTTTTTCTATGTAGACTTTGCTGGTAGAATGTTTTTTTCGTAGTCATTTTTAGTGAGCCGTTTATTTCAGAATCACCCGCGTTCGTCCGCATAAAATCTGGAGGGTTTTCTGACAATCCACCTGAGAAATTCATTTGCATTAACAAAGGAATGTGTCCCAAAATATTGAAAATTCGAAATTGTTTTCCCATAAAGAGAAATTTCATAAATGAAACAATAGCGATAATTCCTACTATGATCTATCATTTAACAGTATTAATACCCTCAAGTTTAATTGTCAAAACGTTCAGTAACAAATAAATACAAAGAGCGTTTTTAATATCAATTTATAATAAAAGAATCTTTCAAGTTTTATAAAGAAAAAAAATCATTTTTTTAAAAATATTTTAACTGAATTGATATTTTTTAAATGAATAATTTGACTGTTGGAAAAGAAAAGAATAAAATTATAATTTAAATTTCTCTATCTTAATTTTTGATATTTGATATTTGATATTCTTGAGATTTGTTTATAAAATCACATTATAGGAGTTTTCGACGTCTTTTATTTGGTCGCCAAATTGGCACCAAATGGCCAATTGGTCGCATTTCCGATTTAAATGTAACCCTGTAATGACGTGTTCGCTATTTTCCGTACAATAAAATTTCAAAAAATGAAAACGAAAAAGCAGCGTTTTGGCGGGGGATAAAAAAATCTGACCTGAACATACAAAGAGCAGGCACAATTTTACTTTTCATACTCTCATGGGCCCCATTCAAGCAAGAGGAAAATCAAGTCAGGTCATTCTAAGCAAAAGGAAAACAATAAAATGTAGCAGGTGAAAAAGAAGCGAAGGTACTTACGTATTAACGCTACCTTGGCTACAGTTGCGCCAATAAAGAGCAATCTTGTTGTTCGCACGCGCACGCAGTTATCTTTTGAACGCCAACCGCAGCTACAGATTTGGCGGTTTTTAAAATTCTGCTTCCCTCAAACCAGTTGTCTTTTCTAATTCCCACATGATAAGCACACTGACTGAAATTGCATTTCCAAAACTTACGTTTACCAAAACAAAGTTTCATGTCATGGGAATTGGGACATTTTCGTTTTTTCGGTAAAATATTTCGCTCCTGAAAAAAAAAAAATTGCATCTTGTTCTGTTTCTGGCAAATCCCAAATACGCATTTTCGTAGCACTAAAAAATAGCGTCAAAAATCAGCAAATCTGTAGCTGTTAGATTGGCGCCACTTAAAAACCGCCAAGTCTGTAGCTGTTGGATTGGCGACGCTTAAAAACCGCCAAATCTATAGCCAAGGTAGCGTTAATACGTAAGTACCGAAGCGAATTTTTAGTAGAAAAGAAATTAATTACCACATTTGGCAAATGGGAAAAGTTGATTGATTTCCTCTTCCCTAACCTGAGATATGGCTAATTACTGTTTTAAAATATCAGAAATTTATGTTATTCGCTACTAGCGAAAAATAAAAGAGTTATCATAATAAAAAATAGTTTAATATTAGAATTTTAATAATTAAAGCAAATTATTTATAGCAAGTAGCTTTTAATATACTTTTAAATAAAAAAATTACTTTTTTTGTTTGTTTTAAATTACTATAAATTTATAATATATTTTCTTAAAACTGGACATATGACAAATAAATTAACATTAGAATTAGTCATGTTCATTCATAGCACATTTTTTTCTAATCATCAAAACAAATTATGTTCATCAATTTTTAAGTAAAATTTTAAATTCACATTTATAATTATTGTTTTTTAATTGTCATATGTATAATCTTGAATGAGCAAATGCTTTATAATAAATTTAGAAAGAATGAACTTTTAATTCACTTTTCTTAATGCTGTATTTTAAGGAAGTTTAGATTTTGTACAATTATCTGTAAAAGCTTGCTACCAATGAAGCCACTAAACAGCTGTATATAATAGTCTTGTTTCATAAAAACAGAAAAGCAATTTTATTTTAATACTATATTTTAATTAAAAAATTGTATTTGAAAACAATTACAATTGCAATACTTTTAATAATTAAAACAAACATATAACATTAAAATTAGAAATTAACATATAACATTAAAATTAGAAATTAACATATAACGAACATTAAATTAACATATAACAAACATATAACATGTATATCTGAATCTAAAGTCATGCAGCATTTTAACAAGTACAAATTACAAGTACAGGTTATCAATTTTAAATAGCCTTTTGAATTACAAAAAATAGGAAAGAAAAATAACTGAAATATCAATAAAAACAGGTTGTTAATTTGAAAATATCTGCATAATATATTTTTCATTAGCATAAACTTGACAGAGAATTTTTCAAGATTCGTTGTAGATTTTCGGAGTGCATTGGTCGCGCAGCGACCATAAACCTCCATCCTTGAAAAAATAGGGTTCTTGTCGATTGGTCTAAGCCCATTGCCAGTGTGAAAAAATGTTACATTTATAGAAAAAGTAGATAATTGAATAAAAATTACAAATAAACTGATTAAAAAAAAAAAAAAAAAAAAAAAAAAAAAATACAGAAGGATAGGAATTAAAATTACAAAATGAAAGCATACTGTAGTAAAAAAGAAAAGTTAATAAAAAACTGAGCACCGCCGTAATGAAAATCAGTCATCATTGCAGTATAGAGGTAAGCATTGGTCCTTCAGAAAGAGGAAATAGTGATTTTAACTATTGATATTTAAAACAGATCGCGGTCTTTTGCGGTTTTTGGGAAGAGAAATATCATAGCTGTAATTTTGAAGATCTTGTAATACAAGATTGTTAGAGTTGGAGAGATTATTATAAAAATTAATCGCTAGTTTTTCAACATATTCAACAAAACTGGGGATAGAGATGGCATATCGTATTTCCGCATTTCTGAAGAACCAAGGCGAATCCGTGATCATTCGGATAATTTTGTTTTGCAGTCTTTCGAGAATTGTGATGTTTGCTTTAGAAGTAGAGCCCCAAACTGGACTCGCATATGCTATAATGGGTCTGAGGTAAGAAAGGTAGATTAGCTTTTTAAGTTCAATTGTTAGTGAGGAGTTTCTACGTATTAAAGGAAAGAAATTTCTTAATTGGTTATTAAATTTATTGCGAAGGTATTTAATGTGAGAGCAATAGTTAAGATTCTTATCTAATATCACACCTAAGTATTTTGCTTCTTTAGACCAGGAAATGTTAGTATTATAAATGGTTATGTTAGGAGTATTAAATTTATTTTTCCTGGTAAATAGTACTGCTTCAGTCTTCGCGACGTTAAGTTTAATCTTCCAATTGTTAAGCCAATTTTCAAGTTTATAGATATAATTTTGTAGATTTTTCTGTATAATGTGTGTGCGCCGCCCCTGAGTAATTAAAGCTGTATCATCTGCGTAGAGAGCTAAAATAATTTTGTGATCTTGAGGAATGTCATTAATATAAATGTTATAAAGAAATGGTCCCAAGATCGAGCCCTGAGGTACCCCAGCAAGAATATTACAGACTTTGGAGTCAGTATTTCCAACAGATACAACAAAATTTCTTTTCGTTAGATAGTTTCTGATGGTATGAATTAAAAAAGAAGGATAATTAAACTTAATCATTTTATAAATCAACCCGTCGATCCACACTCTGTCGAATGCTTTAGCGACATCCAGAAAAAATAGCAGCAGTATCTCGTTTCCAGGAAAATCCTTCAGATATGGTTTCGGTAATATTATACAGTTGGTGGGTGGTGGAAAGATTTTTAGTAAATCCAAATTGTTGAGGGATTAGTATATTAAGATTAGTAGAGTTTTCATTCAGAATATTAGCAATTACACGTTCAATTATTTTACTGAGAGAAGAAAGCAGAGAGATAGGACGGTAGCTATTAGGAGAAGTAGGGTCTTTTCCAGGTTTGCGTATCGGAAGAATGCGAGCAGTCTTCCAACACTGAGGAAAATAGTTAGTATTAAGAATGGCATCAGTAATTTTACAAATTTGGAGAATGAATTTGAAAGGCAAGTTTTTGAGCATTTTATTAGTGATTGAGTCAATACCAGGGGTTTTGTTAATTTTAAGAGAAGAAATACATTCGATAATAAAAGAAGCTTTAGTAGCTGGGATATTGTCAGCATCCTTATTTTGCGCTAAGAAGGAAGAAATAGTATTTTGAACTTCATTAGAGGTATTAAGATTATTAGTATCGTTTTCAGTAAATTGGTCTTTTAAAGTGTCTGCAAGAACCTCTGCTTTGTCAACGTTGGAGGTGACAGTCGTTTGATTATTAGTCAGAGACGCAATTGTGGACCGCTTCCTTCTAAAAGATCGTGTTAGATTCCAGAGTGTTCCGTCCTCTGCATTCACCGTTTGTAACCTTCTGTCCCAGCATTCATTCTTATATTTTAGGATAGCCCTACGGAAGATGTTTTGATGATGATTGTAGTTGTTTTTACTAACAGGATCTCTATAGATTTGCCAGAGTTTTCGAGCATTATTGCGATTAGTAATGAGTCTTTTAATATATGGTGGAAGATAAGTACGGTTGTTAGTATTAATTGGCTTGGAGGCAATCTTGTGAGTATGAGTTAGTTTGTTAGTGAGTTCCGAGATAGCATTCTCTATCTCTTCAGGACTTGCTAGTTGAATAGGAGAGTAATTAAAGTTATTGTCAAGATAGGATGAAAAAAGAGACCAGTTAGTGGTTAGCTTGGGATTTATAGTGAGATTAGGATAAGTAAATTTATAGTCAATGATGACAGGGTTATGATCTGAGGATAATTCATCAAGGGAAGAGATTGAATAATTAAAGTGAAAGTTGTTAGTGACCACAAGGTCAATTATTGAAGAGGAGTTAGTACCGATTCTGGTCGGAGTATTAGGTGCTAGAATTTCAACATTAAAATTAGTAGCATAATTAAGTAGAGTGTTGCCGGTGTTATTGTTGTAGTGACAACCCCATGCAGTGTTGTGAGCATTAAAATCTCCCGCCAAGATTACACTATTGTTTAAAGAAAAGAGAGTATTCAGATCACTATTGAAATTAACGGATGCAATACCATTAGGCACATAAACAGAGGCAATAGTTAAGGATGGGAAATTAGGAAAGTGAGTGAAACAATTGTGGATTTTATGCCAATTAGATGCGGAGTAGCAGTATGAGTGTGCGGAAGAGAATTTTTAACAAAAATACCCGTACCACCAGAGACTGGATCCTGAGGACCATCATTTCTGTAGAAAGTGTATCCCATTAAGAAAGGTGTTTGTGAGGTTTTAAGGTGAGTTTCCTGAAGCAGTACTAGATCTGGATTATAGTTATTAGTAAATTCAGTAAAATCAAGCATTTTATAATATAAGTTACATGCATTCCAGTAGCATATGCGAAGACCAGAAACCAACTGAGTCATTACGGAATAACGGGAGAAGTTAGGGACGCCAGGCCATTAATAAAGACCTGGAGCTTGTCTGCTTTATTATTTGCAGAGCTTAACTGTTGGATGAGACCATCCACGTTGTTTAAGTTACTAAAAATTGACACAAATTCTTTCATAATGAAAAGTGATTTTTGAATAAATTGGGCGTTATCAGAGAGACTCTGTAATTCAGTCAGTTGGTTTTGAGTTGTGACATTGGTGGAGCTATTGACATTATTAATTTGTTGCGTTTTGGCTGCCGCCGCGTAGGAGAAGTTAGCATTAACCGGTCGTGACGGGATGTATCTAGGAAAAGTAGCAAATTTGGTGGAGTTAGGTTTAATTTTGGGGAACTTAGAACATCCTCTCCATGCAGCAATATGACCTGATTCCCCACAGTTGATACACTTAGGAATTTCAAGACGTTCCTGATTTTGGCACTCCGTATGGGAGTGTTCTTCTCCGCACTTTAAGCATCTAGGTTTGAAACCACAATTATTAGAGCTATGATGAAAAAAAGTTACATTTGAAGCATTGTAATGTAACTGGCCTTTTATTGAATTTTTCCACAGTGACAGTTAGGTATAATAGTCTATTTAATTTAAAAATTTCATTATTTTTATTAGATCTGGCTAAAGAAATTTGGAATATTGGGAGAGGTTGTTTGTCCTTAGTGCGCGTGAGTTGTATAACTTTTTCAACTGCAAATTCTTTTTCTGCAAGAGCAGCCTGAATATCTTCTATCGGAGTATTTTTTGGAAGTCCTTTGATAACTGCCTTTAGAGGCCTTAAGAATTTTGGCGTGATGATAAAGAATTCAATTCCGTTTTTATTGAGGTATCTGGTGATTTCACGATGCTGATCCTCGCTGTTGGGAAACATTTTAAGCATTTCCCCTGCTAACTTAACGTTCACAGTGCTATTGAAGGCCTCGTCGAATTTTTTAAGCATTTCTTGCAAGTTTGATTGCGGTTTGACCATGATTGGAGGAAGCTTCCTCTCTACTATAACCGTTTCCTCTGATTCATCAGTTACGGCAGTGCTCAGCGTAGCATATTTATTATCAGTAATAGTTTTGACATTTTCAGCATTACCGGAGATAAAGTTGGCCTTAGCCGTATGCTTTCGATTAGGTTTTTTAAAGTCTTTAGAGCTATTAGCCTGATCATTATGAGAGGATATCTCACTAGCTGCACGTTTAGTAGTAGTTTTTGACTGATTAGGTTTTAAGTCAGCATGATGAATTTTACACTCGGCAATAGGGCAAATACCAAAACGACTTACCCATTTCAGGAGATACTCCTTCTTCTTGGAGAGGTTGGCATTAAGCTCGAGATAGTCATTTTGAAAATCCGATTTCTTTGCAGAGGTGAGGATTTCATCAATCACTTCCATTTCTTGATGCGCTGATATCAATCGGCGGCACAATCCTTGCGGTGTCATCTTATTTGATTCATTAATTTCAATAATAACGTTGGCGTCCAAGCCCGGCGACGAGGGTACTTGCTGATGGACCTGAGAAGGTCCGTTCCCCCATCCATAGAAACTTCCATATCGATCATCGTTAAAAAGCAGACAAAATCAGCAAACGAATAAATAATATATTTGTTCTTAAATGAAAATAAGCTGCCTGATGGTCACATAAAGATGAATAGCAATTATCAAGTGGAGCATAAGCATCTATGTGATACATTTCGCAATTTTTTGTATTAAAAACATATAATTAAAAGAAAAAAATGTTCTCTGACAAAAACGATTAAAATCTACATTTGTTGAATCTTTCTTATCGAGAACTGGGTATTTCCACTTCTATAACATCAATCAACTGCTTGCATTGGAGTCTTCGTATTGGCGCTGTTTTAATTTATCGGAAGTGATTGTGGACGCTATGCAAAAACTCATTTTAAGCTTCCTAATAAATTACCGTATTCTGATGACGCATGCGCAGTGGAATCATGGGCCTGATAGCTGGCAAATAAAAGCGGATGGCTTCCGCTATGCAAAAACTCTTTAATATCCTTAAACAGAAACATTAAACCGGAATTAAAATTTCACACTGATCTTCACTGTTTCTATTTAAAAAAACAAATATCTTTTATAAAATAAACTACTTAAAAAAATTTTTTTTTTTTTTTAATTTTTTATTATTTATTATTTTTCTTTTTAACTTACCACTTAAAAAATAATCCTACTTACTATATATATAGAAAAAACGACAACTCGCTGGCGTGAACATCAGACGGCTTTGTCAGTATCATTAAAGACCATTTCGAAAGATATGGTCTAGTTTTTTTAAATTATTTAAATTGAGCAGGCTGACCGGGCTTGTATAAACTTTCTGGTTTTGCTGATGTTTGTTGCTGTGTGATGAGTATTTTCGCAGGCGTTTCCAGTATGATGCAAATGGATGTGTCCGCCGATTGTACTTAAGACATTGAAAGGCTCTTCTAGGAGCCCTTTGAAAGAACCCTTGGATGCTGCCCATCATGGAATCTCTGAATCTGAATTGTGTTTTATGATCATGATGCATGGAGACAAGATCAAGGAACTCCAGAACCATCTTAAGAAAGCTGTTGACAGAGAAAATTGGATCTCGCGTGGAGTTGATCTGCAACTGACAAAACCGGCTGATGTTATTGAAGCGCACAAAGACGTTGTAAAGAACTGCAACAAACGGTAAGTGGTCTTGGTCCCTGTCCCGTTGTTAATTGTTCTCGCCATAGTTATGCTAAGTTAAATAATAATCAAAAAAAAAAAAAAAAAAGAGCAACTAATCATGATAACGTTACTGTGCCGCCTAAACGTCATACAGCTAAATTAATTATTGACCAGGAAAAATAAACTAATTCCCCCTAACATAACTATTTATAATGCTAATATTTCCTGGTCCAAAGAAACTAAATACCTTGGCGTAGTACTTGACAGCAAACTAACATATAAATCGCATATTAATTATCTACGCACTAAATTCAATAATCAATTAAGAAAACTCTTCCCCGTAATTTGTAGAAATTCCTCACTAACAATTGAACTAAAAAAATTAATCTACATTTCTTATCTTAGACCTGTCATTGCATATGCTAGTCCAGTTTGGGGTTCTACAGCCAATAGCAACTTTCTCGTGCTCGAAAGACTCGAAAATAAAATTATTCGTATGATCTGTGATGCACCCTGGTATTTCAGAAATAATGATATTCGGCACTCTCTTGATATTCCTAGTTTCCGCTCATTCGTCGAGAAACTTGCAAAAACTTTTATGACTCCGTTTCCCGATCCAATAACCCTGTTCTAAATGATTTAAAAATATACGACTATGACGTCACTCTACCCAGAAATCGCAAAAGACCTCGCTATACTCTTAACATTAACAAATAATTTCCTCATTTCTGGAGATTTTTCGATTTTGGTTTCGCTGTAGCCTCGTTAATGTTTTTCTTTTTATTGCATTTTGTTATTGGATTTATCATCAGTGCTTATTCCTTTAATTTCTTTTAATATTTTTGCTTAGGGATGACTTTTTTTTTTTTTTTTTTTTTTTTTTTATTTTTACTCTTTTTTTTTTTTTTTTGTAACTTTGACTTTCTGTCTTAATTGTAATGTTTTTTTTTTATTTTTTTTTTTTTTTTTTTTTTCCTCTCTGACGTTAGAAATTATTCCTTCTCTGATTTATTTAATTTTTCTTACAATTGGCAAAGGGCTCGACCACCAGTCACTGTTCACCATTCGCCAAGTGGAGGTGTGGTCGCTGCGCGACCAAGGCACTCCATCAAGTCACCAATAATATTAATTATTGAAGATATAAAGCTAAAAATGTTAGAATAGAAAATAAGTTAATTAGGCTGCTGCTGGGGAAGATCAGGGAACCCCAGTCGAGCCTAAAATGCCTCCCATTATGGTAAGGCAAGCTGAAAAAAGTTAAGGAAATCAATCAGGCCTTTAATGGTAATATTAAATTAAAAATTGCAGGCGAACAACTAAAAATTTTTCCCGCTGATGCTGACCAACATCTCGACATCACTAATTACTTAAAGCAGACTAAAATGGAGTACTTTGTTATCACACCGAAAAGCTTAAGACCTTTAAATGCTGTTCTCAAAGGTATACCAATGGTATACAGTATGCCAATCAATTAATCGAATGCTGGTACCATCATATATATATATAAATAATTATTCTTGTTTTCATCTATGACATAATAATCATTTCAAAGAGTCTAGAAAGACATTCTTCAGTTATTGTTAATATAGCTAACAATGTGCTGAATGTCAGTTTATCAAAAGAATTGAACAACAAAATTTATATTAATTATTCAATTACCATATTTTTATTTAAGTTGATAAAAAAAATACAAGTTTAACATAGTTCTTGTACAGAAGTTAATGTAGCATTAGGATACATAGGCTTTAGCATTTCACATATATTTTTATCTGGTGGTATATTAGCTTTTTCGAGAAACAAAGTAAATGATCGCATGTTTATTTTCTTTACAGTCTCTTAATGTTATCTTTATAATCTTGCACGAAAATAAACACATTGCTTGAATTTTTTTGTATATTTGCAGTATGTGGGGTCCACGAATCATAGGTAAAAGTTCATTAGTCATCCATGTTTTAAATTCCATGACTACAGGAGTTTCAATGGTTGATGACAACCACTGCAACAGACCACTCGTGTTGACAAATAATGCATATGGATCTTCATTACCAGGGTCGTCAATTTCGTACCATTCCTTTTGATGATCTGAACACAAGGAATGTCGATATTCTAAAACCGTTTCAATATCATCAGATTTAAACCAAGGTGAGTTGTCTTTATCAATAATGTAAGTGATGCCGTACAGCTCGGCATCGTAAAAAAACGAAGCGTGATGCAAAGCCATTTATTGCAGTCTGAAAGCTGAAGAGCAAACGCTTCTTGACGTTAGTTCTAGTCCTTTAAATAGAAAAATTTTTCTAATTAAGTACAAGCTAAATCAAATAGGTTTTTTTTTTTTGTATGAAATGAAGGTACTTACGTGTTAACGGTAACTTGGCGACAGACGTGGCGGTTTTTAAGTATCCCCAATCTAACAGCTACTAAGGTTACCAAACCAATAGAATAGATTGGTGCCACTTAAAAACCGCCAAATTTGTAGCTGCGGTTGGCGCGTGTGTTCTTTATTGACGCAACTGTCGCCAAGGAACCTTTAATACGTAAGTACCGAAATGGTATACTTAAAAAATATATCTGCTTGTATAAAACATCAAGAATTGCATTAACAAATTTAAAATTAAATTGAGTAAAAATTTTATTTATTTATAATTAGCATAATACTAATCAAAAAAATTCTTTATTTTTTATTAGTGTCATGTGTTAATCTTTTGCTCATAGCAGAATTTTTTAAATTAATTTCTATTGGTCTGAAATAAATTTTTTTGAATACTTTAAAAAAAATACCTGCCTGCATAAAACATCAAGAATTCCATTCTTATAAATAGTAATTTAAAATTAAATTTAGTAAAAATATTTATTTGTAATTAACATGCAAATATCAAAAAAAATAAAGGATTTTTTTATTAGTGTTATGTGTTAATCCTAATGCATGCTGTAAAACATAAAATATTTTTTGAATATCTCCTCCTGAATATTCCATAATATAGTAGAGTTTTAAAATAAATCTTTAATGGATTCACATTTTCATTAATAAAACTCCATTAACCATGTTAAATAATTTTTATTTCAAGTAGGATTAGAATTTACTAAATGAATAAATAATAAAAACCATACCTTGATTTAAATAAATATATTTATTTACAATTTTTACATGGGCAATGAAAATTGTAATTTTCTATAAGATACAGTATATAATTTTTTTTCTTCAAAAATTTCAGGATTATAAAAATACTGATTCAGGACTTCTCATGCAAATAATTTTATGTAAACATTGTTTTTGATTATTTTTTCAACAGTTCGCAAAAAAAGCTTCAACAAATGGTAATATTTTTTGTCTTTCGAATCAGTAGTAAAATTTCGATAAACAACATTTAATATAGTTAGCATTGAAGCATATCAAGCCAAGTTGTCGGTTTCATGATTCGAAAATCTTTTTTTTTTTCTTTTTAAAAGCTCTAGTAAAAAGAAAAAAAAAGCAATACTTATTTTTTGTTTTTATATTTGAGTACATAAAGAAATAATACAGTTTTATAAATTTAACAAAAGTTTTACACATTTCCAATATTGTCAGACCATATCATTAGTATCAACCATATTTTTCCAATCATTTTCATATTTTAAATATTTATTCACAAAATCATTTTTTTAATTGTTTTTTTTTTTACAAAAATAACATTTTCTTCTTTGGATCTTTTATTTATTTTTTTAATTTGATAATCATATGAAAAATTTATTCTTTTTAAATCATATAATATAAAGTTTTTTTTTTTTCATACGCTAATTACAAATTGAATGTTTAATGAATTTGTAAAAAAATCACATTACACCTTAAAAGATGCAGAATTAAATGAAAAACATGTCTTATTTAGGAATAACATTCTAATTTGAATATTCCTTATCAACCAAGTAAATAATAATTGTTGAAAAAACCAATATTGTAGTTATCAACACCTTAGTATAGCGTAATTAAAGTTTAATTATGTTCAGTAAGATTTATGGAACATAATTAAATTTTTTTATAATACTTGTAAATATAAAAAGTGTAATTAATCACAGCTTAAAAATCTTTTATAAATACAGAGTAGTTAATATTTATTGATTAAATCTTAAAAATCTATAAATACAGCCAGTTCAGTGAGATTCATTCTGTAAAAAATGTATTATTTTTTTTATTTTAGCAAAGATAGTGATTCACAGTGTGTACAAGATGAGACCAGAATATAATTAATTTGTTTTGTATAAAGCAAAAAACAACTTCATTAAAAATAATATTTCGAGACGTGATGTCTCGAAATATGGTTACACTTGCATACCTTGATTGTTCAAGCATACTTTTAGTAGGAAACGTTCCAGAAAAATTTTTATAACTATCAGATGTTACTAAAATAAATATAATTTCCTTCAAAAAAGTCACGCAAAAGAACTCTCGAAGCAAAACATAAAAATGGATTTAGGTAAAATAATTTTTTAATATAAGGGTAAATTTTTAAAAGGTTTATTGAATGCAATAAGTTTTAACTTTAGTTTGTTAATAACTTTGTCAAATTTCAGATAATACAATATTTCTACTTATATCATCATTCAACGCACGGAGTACCTTGGCCGTGTATGGCCTTAAGACTCCTAATCTTGAGGAATAAAGTTCATTGGAAACAAAAAACATGAATACAAACAAAAGCAGTGAGCATGATTATGTCCATTGTTAGTACAAAAAATTTCTACTTACAAAATCTTAATATATATTTCTTTTATTTTAGGTTTATCTATATTCGATAATGGTAAGTTTTAATTTCATTCTATATTAGAAAAATTCATCAGTTGCATAATTAAAAAAACAGTTTCAAATTAGCAACAGAAAGGTAATTGAATAAATTAAAATTTTGTTGATGTTTAAAAATATTCTAATTTGTTTATAATAATTTTCTAGATGATATTAGATGTTATGAAGTATGAAGTAAATCGATATAATTCTTTTATGGGAAGATGGCCTCTTAATTACATAACACTGAAAGACTTAGCTAAAAATGGTTTCTTTCATTTATTATCTGAAGATTGTGTGCAGTGTGCCTTTTGTAGTATTATCATTGATGATTGGAATGTTGGTGATACTCCTTTAAAAAAACATAATAGGTGGGTAATATACCTAAGAAACAAAAACCTGTGAAAAAATCATTAAGTAAATTGATACCAAATACTAAATCTAATAGTACCTCTTTATCTGGTCAAGCAAAGTATCCAATGATGGCGGAGGTGAATTACATACAAAGACTTCCAACATACAAAGATTGGCCTCTCATAATGCTGAGCCCCAGACAGCTTTCTGAATGTGGATTATTTTACACAGGTACATTATGTTGTGATTTAAATTATTAAAAAATAGAAGCAATCTTTGTTATTTTAAAAGCTAATTATTTTTTATTAAAATTTTATTATTGGACATAACATATTTTGTAACTAATTCTAGAGGAAATATGAAGCTTTATTTAATTGAATTGATATTAAAAATTGTTTCTAGTTCGTGAAGTGATTATTTTATTCATAAATAAATACATACTATGTGATTCCATGTAAATTTTTAATTTAAAATTATTTCATTTTTCTCAGATAAAAAAGATATTGTTACATGCTTTTATTGTGGAGGATCTCTAGGAAACTGGGAATTAAATGATGATCCTTGGGTTGAACATGAGAAATATTTCCCTGATTGTGGATATTTAAACCTTGTTAAATGTCACAGGAATCCGAAACAACATTCCACTCACCATAACTTGGAGGAAGAAAAGGTAAATTGTTTTCAATTTTACTCATTAAACTATTTCATTTAGGTTTGATTAAAACTTAATTTTTTATTTTTAGACTAGCAGTACTCATTCATTAACGCAGAGTGAAATGATTCGACATGTATGCAATATATTTCCCAGCTCCTTAGTACAGATATAATATCACTGGAGAACATTTTATCTTTTCATCACCTCTGTGAAGCTATTTTGGACTATAAAGATAGAGAGTCTGCAAATTGAGTGAATTATTCCATTTCTTTATATGGTTTTAGATAATTAAGTTAATGAGATATAAACACAAAGCCGCTGCTTGTGTTTGTATAATCAGTTTTAATATAATTTTGGGAGTGGTTGTACATTAAATATGAAATTTTCAAATTTAAATCTTTAGTAGATTTCAAATTTGAAATCTACTAAAGTATCCAATAAGAAATATTGTATTGTTCAGTTTACAATAAAATAATTAATTGTATGAAATCCATATTAAAATTTTTCTGAATTTCATACTTAATGTCTAAATGAGAAAGTTTTCCCAAGTATATTTTAAACCAAATTTATATTAAATATTGATAAAGCATTAATTTCAAAATATATCTGTATTGCAATGTTTTTTTTTTTAATCTAAAAGTTAATTACTTGACATATCTTTTAATAGGTATATATTTTTTTCATGTATTCTATAATTTTAAATGCTATAAGTTCTATTGATTTTATTAAACTCTGAAGGTTCTTTGATTTTTTTTACTCTTAAAAAAAATATTTTTTTAAATTTTTTCTTAATGGTTTGTGTAGTATATTAATACATACATTTTTTAATTTCTGATCTAACTGTGAGGTTCTGATATCTGAAAACTCTGGTAAGTTAATAATATTACACAAAATATTTTCAATTTCCACACAACAGTTGGTCAAATTTTACATTGATATGAACAAATTTATTAATGTGTTTTTTTCTCTTCTTAGCTGCAGTCGAAAATAATGATTTAAGAGCTATTTGTAAAATATGTATGCCAGAAGAAATGAATATAGTGTTTGAATCATGCTGTCATCTAGTTTCTGTCAAGATTGTGGACAGATCCTCTTTAATTATCCACTATGCCACAAATGTATAACAAACAAAATTAAGGTGTTTCGGGGCTAATTGTAAATAAACTTTTGTAATAGAACTGGAATAAATCCTTTAAATTTTTATAAATATATTTTCTTATTACATAATAAATAATTCAAAGTACCTTTATTTTTCTCTTAAATTTTTTAAATATAGTAATATAATTTTCAAATAGAATTGATCTTATTATAAATTAAGTTGAAAGTTTTTCAATTAATTATAACAAAAAATATAATTTTGAACTATAACAAAAAAAATTTGATAAATGGTAAAATAATTAATTTGATATATTAAATTAACTTTAACAAGTTTTTCAGAATTTTTAATAATTTCCTCATACAATATGTACTGTTCATGTTGTTTACCATTTGAATTTAACTTGTTAATTTCTTGACATAATTACATAAAACCAATATGTTTAAATCTATTTTTAATGTTATGTACCATTTGAATTTAACTTGTTAATTTCACGACATGATTTCATAAAACCAATATGTTTGAAGAAAAGTTGTATTTACACTTTGACAATTTTCATAAAATATATTCATGAATTTTTTTATACATGTAAATTTTTGGCAATAACAATATATTTTACTTAAATATGTGAATTTCATAGAACACCAGATGTCTCATAACAATTCTTTCCATTTTTTTGTACAAAGAGCTTTTTTAATCACACCCTTGTCATATTCCTATTCTTTTAACAGTAGTATAATACAAAACAATTTCAACATTTTCAAAAAATATCTATAAAGCAACCCCAGCATTTGTTATATTCTGAATTTTTTCCTCGTGACTTTTGAGAGCTATACAAAATTTTTTTGCAATTAAATGATTTTTTTAAAAAAACATCACATTATAACTCCTTTGTAAAATATTAGCATAGATTTTAGAAAAGTAAAATTAAAGTTTGTCAATGTATTAAAACTATTTCTAATAAAATAATTTCAATAATTTAGAGCAAGGGAACAATTTTTTACTTAAGGGTTTTATGAATTCAATTTTAATGTAATGTATGAGGATCTTTGATAAAATCCTAATACTAACTTATCATTTGAGCAGAATTACATTTCTATTTTCAAATATGTAACATTTTTTACAAACCAAATGCTTTCATTCTTACAAAAAAACTTTGTAAGTTTATCGAAATCATTTTCCTCAACAATTAGGATAGATAAAAAATTAACAGAATATTATTGATAAATAGTTATTTACTAATGACAATATGAAAAACAAATTATTATGAAATTAAGCACCTTCGATGGAATTTTCTTGAAATTTTTTTTATACACATTTTTTAGATTGAATGTATCTAAAAACTTATGATTCCACATAAAAAATTTTATAAGTAGGGTAAAAATTGATATTGCTACAAAACATAACTCAATATGAAATTGAAATTTTCTTAAATTTCTTCGTTTGTATTAACATTCTACAGGAAATAGACCTCTGGTAAATTGATATTTTTATTATTTTGTACTAATTTAAGTGTTGTTAACACAAAATTTTTACATGCAAATTTAACAATTAAAATAAAAAATATTTATGTAGCTAGAATCATTTTGAAGGTTTATTTCCGATAAACATTTATGAAAAATATTTGTAACATTTGGATAAAAATTACTTGTTTTCATGTGAAAACAAAAAGCATAAAAATACATTGAGAAAAAGCTAAAAACCACTTTTAATTAGAGATATTACTTTTAAAAATGTTATAAATATATTAAAAATATCATTGAATTACCAAGTTTATATTATTGTTTATTAAAAAAATATAGTTTTATTTTCCTTAATACTTTAAAAAAAATTTTTGAGCTCTGTTTTGAAGAAAAAATTTGCTTGACATGAAGTTTCAAAACATGGAAATGAAAACAAATATGCATACACAAAAATGTTATTGAGCTCTCTTTTACTAATGTAAACATTTTTTTATTTTCTTTAACTAACTTCCAACTTAAAAGTACTATTTATCAACTTTCTTATTTTTTATTTGATATTCAAATCATTTAAATTATAAATTTAAATGGTAAAATATTATAAAATCTATATTTTGGTCGAAAATCACATTTTAAAGGTGTTTGTTTGTGTACCTTAAAAGGTTTTTGCAGTAGAACCTGCAAAAACTAAAAGTCATCAGTAATGTGATTTTTTTTTATAGATCACATTGACGTCATGTTACTAAAATAAATACGGATATCTATAAAAGATCATGTAAATGAATTGAAGTATCATAAGGAAAAATTGAAGCAACATCTTCGAATACTCCAAAATGAATTAAGGTAAAAATTATTTTTCTAATATAATGTTTTTTTTTATTTATTATTATTAAAAAGGTTGCAAAATGTTCTTTGTTAAGACTGTCAGTGTTTGGAGGTAATTAAATAATTTAAACACTAGCAGTCTTAATATAGAAAATTTTGTTTATATCATCATAGCAGATTTTTATATATTAGCAGAAATATTTTTTAATGTTTCGTTTCACAAAATATTCTTGTCAGTGTTTGAAGTCAAACAATGTATGCTGAATGCAATTATTAATTATTTAAGTTAATAATTTAATAGTATTATTTATTATCTTCTTTGACAGAATTCAAATTCTATTTTATTCAAACAACAAAATTTTTTAAATAAAAATATAAATGTATAGAATAACAAGTGCAAAATAAAATGTGTAATGTATAAAAACTCAAATAAATAATAACTTTAAAATGTTTTGAATGAACAATTAAATAAAAAATAGCAAGTATAATGTGTCATAAAAAAATTTAAACAATTTTTAAATGTAAATAAAAATAATTTTAATTAAATACATATAAAATTCATATGTATATAGATTGTGTTTTGAATGAACACAAAATGTATAAAAAAATTTAAAGAAACAATAATTCAATGTAAATAAAATGTTATTTTAAATAAACACAAATTTCAAGTGGTTTTTTTTTTTTTTTTTTTTAATAATACTTGTTAAATATAAAAAGTCTCTAAAATGAATACTTTAAATAATTGAACAATTTGAGTGATGTTTTACTACAACATGTCTATACTCAAAATCAGTTTTATTTACTAAATTAATCTTAACTTTTTAACTGAAAGTTCATACTCAAACATTCCATTATATCTTTTAATAATTTAAGAAGGTAAATAAAAATTAATTTTTATTTGAAGAAAAATAACTACAACCAAATGTGTAAAATAAATTCAAATTCAAAACAATTTTTTAATAACGTTTTGAAGGTATACAAAATGTATAAACAAATAAGAAACAACTTTAAAAAATATAAATTTATAAGAATAATTAGTGTAATAAAATGTGTAATGTTTGTACACATAAAAAATTCATAAAAATCTGTAATGTAAATAAAATAATGTTTAATTGAATTGAAAATACATATATCATTCAAATAAGAAAAAATTTTTAAATGTTAATAAAATAATGTTTAATTGAATTGAAAATACAATTAATATGGGATTACTGTGGATATCCCAAACGCTATAATTTTTATCGGTTTTTGTGATAGTTTTTTGGTAAAGATGAAATTTCTATTCTTCTTTCCAATTTTGTCTGGAGTTCCTGTAAAAATTTTAAAACAAACATATTAAACTAAAATTTTAGTTTAATATCTTACATTAAAATCAAATAAATTACAATTACTCCAATAATTAACATACATTTAAATCAAATAAATTATAATTACTCGAACAATTAACATACATTAAAATCAAATAAATTATAATTACTCGAATAATTAACGTACATTAAAATAAAATAAATTATTATTACTCGAATAATTAATGTACATTAAAATCAAATAAATTATTATCACTCGAATAATTAACGTACATTAAAATCAAATAAATTATAATTACTCTGCAACTTTTTCTCCGATTTCAATAATTCGGAGAATTAATGCATATTCCTCTTCGGTGATATGCGCTAGCTGTTCTATTCTCCCATCGGATTTTCTATAATATTGTAAAGATTAATTTTATTTTGAAAAAATATTATACTTAATATACAATATATCATTTAATAAAAACTTACACTTTGCCCAATCGCCAAATGTCGTAATCGCTTTTTTTAAAACATTTTTTTTTATAGTGGAACACCCTAAAAAAATAAAATATTATTTATGTTTTTATACAACTATCATAAGTGATAGATAAAATGTATTTAAAAAACATTAGAAGTTGACAATAATTTAAAAGGACAATTTTTAAAAAGTTACAATAAATAGAAATATATATTTGTACTGAGAAAGAAAAATTCAATTAATTTAATCAAAATTGTAGAAAATTACAATATTATATACTTAAGTGGTCGGAATGTTTGAGTAGCACCTTCATCTAAAAAATTAACATTAATTTAGTAAAACATAATAAATTAATTTAGTAAGTAAACTATTTTAAAACTTTACAGCTGACGATAATTGTACAATTAAAAAAATAAATTTAAAATTAAATTACAATAATTATTGTAAAATTATATTGTTATGTTATTTAATTGTATTGTTAAAAAAAAATTACAATAATTATTGTAATTTTTTTTTTAATTTATTTTTTTAATTATACAAGTAAATCTTCAGTAAATCTTACTGAACATAATTAAACTTTAATTATGCTATACTAAGGTGCTGACAACTACAGTATTGGTTTTTTCAACAATTATTATTTACTTGGTTGATAAGGAATATTCAAATTAGAATGTTATTCCTAAATAAGACATATTTTTCATTTAATTCTGCATCTTTTAAGGTGTAACGTGATTTTTTTACAAATTCATTAAACATTCGATTTGTAATTAGTGTATGAAAAAAAAAAAAAAAAAAACCCTTTATATTATATAATTTAAAAAGAATAACTTTTCATTTTTCATATGATTATCAAATTAAAAAATAAATAAAAGATCCAAAGAAGAAAATGTTATTTTTGTAAAAATAAATCAATTAAAAAAATGATTTTGTGAATAAATATTTAAAATATGAAAAAGATTGGAAAAAATACGGTTGATACTAATGATATGGTCTGACAATATTGGAAATGTGTAAAACTTTTTGTTAAATTTATAAAACTGTATTATTTCATTATGTACTCAAATATAAAAACAAAAAATAAGTATTGCTTTTTTTTTTTTTGCTTTTTACTAGAGCTTTAAAAAAGAAAAAAAAAAAGATTTTCGAATCATGAAACCGACAACTTGGCTTGATATCCTTCAATGCTAACTATATTAAATGTTAGTTATCAAAATTTTACTACTGATTCTAAAGATAAAAAATATTACCATTTGTTGAACTTTTTTTGCGAACTGTTGAAAAAATAATCAAAAACAACGTTTACATAAAATTATTTGCATGAGAAGTCCTGAATTAGTATTTTTATAATCCTGAAATTTTTAAAGAAAAAAAATTGTATACTGTATCTTATAGAAAATTACAATTTTCATTGCCCATGTAAAAATTGTAAATAAATATATTTATTTAAATCAAGATATGGTTTTTATTATTTATTCATTTAGTAAATTCTAATCTTACTTGAAATAAAAATTATTTAACATGGTTAATGGAGTTTTATTAATGAAAATGTGAATCCGTTACAGTTTTATTTTAAAACTCTACTATATTATGGAATATTCAGAAGGAGGAAATTCAAAAAATATTTTATGTTTTACAGCATGGCATGCATTAGGATTAATACATAACACTAATAAAAAAATCCTTTATTTTTTGATATTCGCATGTTAATTACAAATAAATATTTTTACTAAATTTAATTTTAAATTACTATTTATAAGAATGCAATTCTTGATGTTTTATACAGGCAGGTATTTTTTTTAAAGTATTCAAAAAAAATTATTTCAGACCAATAGAAATTAATTGAAAAAATTCTGCTATGAGCAAAAGATTAACACATGACACTAATAAAAAATAAAGAATTTTTTTGATTAGTATTATGTTAATTATAAATAAATAAAATTTTTACTCAATTTAATTTTAAATTTGTTAATGCAATTCTTGATGTTTTATACAAGCAGATATATTTTTTAAGTATACCATTTCGGTACTTACGTATTAAAGGTTCCTTGGCGACAGTTGCGTCAATAAAGAGCACACGCGCCAACCGCAGCTACAAATTTGGCGGTTTTTAAGTGGCACCAATCTATTCTATTGGTTTGGTAACCTTAGTAGCTGTTAGATTGGGGATACTTAAAAACCGCCACGTCTGTCGCCAAGTTACCGTTAACACGTAAGTACCTTCATTTCATACAAAAAAAAAAAACCTATTTGATTTAGCTTGTACTTAATTAGAAAAATTTTTCTATTTAAAGGACTAGAACTAACGTCAAGAAGCGTTTGCTCTTCAGCTTTCAGACTGCAATAAATGGCTTTGCATCACGCTTCGTTTTTTTACGATGCCGAGCTGTACGGCATCACTTACATTATTGATAAAGACAACTCACCTTGGTTTAAATCTGATGATATTGAAACGGTTTTAGAATATCGACATTCCTTGTGTTCAGATCATCAAAAGGAATGGTACGAAATTGACGACCCTGGTAATGAAGATCCATATGCATTATTTGTCAACACGAGTGGTCTGTTGCAGTGGTTGTCATCAACCATTGAAACTCCTGTAGTCATGGAATTTAAAACATGGATGACTAATGAACTTTTACCTATGATTCGTGGACCCCACATACTGCAAATATACAAAAAAATTCAAGCAATGTGTTTATTTTCGTGCAAGATTATAAAGATAACATTAAAGAGACTGTAAAGAAAATAAACATGCGATCATTTACTTTGTTTCTCGAAAAAGCTAATATACCACCAGATAAAAATATATGTGAAATGCTAAAGCCTATGTATCCTAATGCTACATTAACTTCTGTACAAGAACTATGTTAAACTTGTATTTTTTTTATCAACTTAAATAAAAATATGGTAATTGAATAATTAATATAAATTTTGTTGTTCAATTCTTTTGATAAACTGACATTCAGCACATTATTAGCTATATTAACAATAACTGAAGAATGTCTTTCTAGACTGTTTCAAATGACTATTATGCCATAAATGAAAACAAGAATTATTATTTATATATATATATTTGATGGTACCAGCATTCGATTAATTAATTGGCATACTGTACCTATTAATTATGCTTAGGATGAGATAGCGGAAGCGCTCAAAGAATTAGGATTCAAAATTGATAAAGTTGTCCAATTTACTAATTTAAAAACTAAGGCTCGAATCCCTGTCTGGCAACTTACATTAGCTGCGAGGAAAATGAAAAAAATTTTGACATCAATAGACTCCTCTATCTCACAATGAAAGTTGAGAAGTTCAATAGAAAACCTGGGGTGACCCAGTGTTTTCCGTGCAATTATTTTCATCACTCATCAACTAACTGTAATTACAAAGATGCCTGGTGGTTGTCCTAAATTCCCCAAACCATGCCTTCCAGCCAATAGAACTACTGAGCTGCCCAAGCGCGCCTTTCTAAGCAAGAAAGTCACCAGGGGGTGCTTTTGCTAGTTTGGTGCAGGGAACTCCACGTCCTTCTCCAGCACCGGTCTCCGATATAGGAAATCAGCACAATGAAAATAACTTAAATTTAAACAATGATAATGCTAACAAAGTTCTTTATATTATATATTAATATCTTCAACTTCCTAGGCGGTGTTGAAAATATCTATAATAAATTAATCAACTGTACATCTCCTATTGATAAATTTCAAGTTATGGTTTCTTGGTTCAAGAAATGTTGCTAACAATAAATAATGGTTGTGCTGGTTACCAGGCTTAAAATCTGTTATTGGAACGCAAATGCTATCATGTCTAAAATTCATGACTTAGTTAACTTTACTAAAATTCATAACCCCGATCTCATCCAGCTAATGGCTCCATTTGGCGGGCTATTAAGAATTTAAAAGGTAGCAACATTAAAGTTGCAAATCTAACTACTTCGACTTCCAATGTTGTTCTTAATGATATTGATAAATCTAATGTACTCGCGGATAGCCTTCAGAATCAGTTCCACGTTAATAATATCTCTAATCCTGTTACTAATGACACTGTACGTAATTCTATTATAACTTTAAACTCTAAAGAAAATTCTTATAAAATTACTAACACTAAAGTCTCTACTCTCTAAGAATACCTTAATAAACTAAAAATTAATAAAACACCTGGTGCAGACAATGTTACTAACAAAATGCTAAAAAATCTTCCCTTCATAGGTGTTTGTAGAATAGCAAAACTTATTAATGCTATTATTAAATTGGGATACTTTCCGCAATCCTGGAAAGAAGACAATAGAGAGTTTTTGCATACCGTATTTTCGACGTCCGTTAGCTTTTTCTCCCTAGCGCGCATGCTCATAGAAATCATTATTACAGATACGCGTGCGCAATTTCTTATGAGCATGCGCGCTGGGGAGAAAAAGCTAACGGACGTCCAAAATACGGTATGCAAAAACTCTCTATTGTTTTGCCTATTCTCAAACCGGGGAAGGGTCCTTCTAATCCTATTAATTACAGACCTATTTCTCTTCTTTCTACTATCAGTAAATTAACTGAATTCGTTATATTTAAAAAAATTAAACGGCACCTCTCCAATTATTCCATTATGATTCCTCAGCAATTTGGTTTTACTTCTAAACTTAGCACTACTCACCAACTTCTTCGTATTACGGAAATGATCTCTGAAGGACCCAGTAAAAAATTTTTAACGGGTATTATTTTTCTAGATGCAGCCAAGGCTTTTGACAGAGTCTGGATCGATGGCCTCATTCATAAATTAATTGCTTACAATTTTCCCACTTACCTTATTTTTCTTATTAAATCGTATCTCACCAATAGAACCATTTGCTGTTAAAGTTAATAGCTCACACTCTACTAAACGTAAAATTAATGCAGGAGTACCGCAGGATTCCTTGATTGGCCCGATTTTATTTAATGTCTTCATCAAGGACATTCCACATTTTCCAAACATTAAATTAGGTATTTACGCAGATGATACTGCAATTATTGCTTCACATAAAAATGTTCATGATTTGCAAAACAATTTACAACATTATATCACACATCTAGAAGCATGGCTCACTCGATGGAGAATCAAAATAAATGTAGATAAAACTGAGGCTGTACTATTCACGAGGAGAAGAATTCCTCCTTCTAACATCTTTCTCTTTAATCAACAAATAATTTGGTCTACTAACGCTAAGTATCTGGGAGTCTACCTTGATAGTAAATTAACATATATTAACTCCGTTAATCATATTAAAAAGAAATTTAACACCTATCTTCGCATGCTTTATCCCTTCATTAATAGGAATTCCCCCCTCTCTATTGAAAATAAATTACTAATCTACATGTACTATATGCGTCCCGTAATGACTTATGCGAGTCCGGTTTGGGGCTCTGCTGCAAGGTATCACATTAATTATATTAAAACTCTTGAAAATAAAATTTTACGTATGATAACTAATTCTCCTTGGTACTTTAGAAACGATGACATTCGTCATAGTCTTGCCCTCCCTTCTATTCAAAAATTTTATGCTCAAGATTGCGGAAAATTTTTATGCAAATCTTGAACACATTCCGAATGAGGAAATTCGTAATCTTCCGAGATACGGTTTTTCTCTGCCGCAGAATGTTAAAAGCCCTAGGGCGGTCTTACATAATTTGCAATTACCCTAGACGAACAGGCTCAGTTGTCAGGAGCACCCTGACCTGTTCCTTTAGTCATTATTTCTAGCAGCTGCAACTCCATCCTGTGGTGTTTTTTATTTTTTATTTCTTCTTTTATTTTTTAATTATTTACTTTACATTTCTTTTTTCTTAATTTATATTTTTATCATTGAAATTCTCTGATTTACTCGTTGCTCTTTTTATTTTATTTTGATCCGGTAATTTGGGACAGACCTTGGTTACTTACTGCTTTGTTGTTTATTAATGTTTTTTTATATCGCCATGTGACTTACTCTCAGCTAGGAGTTTAGGCCCATATAAAGCCATGGAACTCCGTAAACCTCAAAGTTAAACGGCCTGGCGACTCAAACTACTCCTAATGCTCCGTAATGACTCAGTCGGTTTCTGGACTGCGCATACGCTACTGGAATGCATGCAATATTTGGTTTAAAATGTTTGATTTTACTGCTTTTGTTAATGACTATAACCCCGATCTAGTACTGCTTCAGGAAACACACCTTAAAAATTCATAACACCATACTTAATGGGGTACACTTTTTATCGTAATGATGGTCCTCAGGATCCTGTCTCTAGTGGCACTGGTATTTTCATCAAAAGCTCTGTACCTCACTCTCATATTGCTATACCGCCATTAATTGGTATAAAATCAACGATTGTCTCACTGCACTTTCCTCATTTTCCTACTCTCACTATAGCTTCAGTTTATGTGCCAAATGGAATTGCCACCTCTAACTTCAACAATGATTTAAATACTCTCTTCTCTCTGAATAGTAGTGTAATTTTAGCTGGAGACTTTAACGCTCATAATACTACTTGGGGATGTCACAATAAAAATAGCACCGGTGTAACCCTTCAATCCTATGCTAATAACTTTAACGGTGAAATTATTACTCCTAACACCCCCACTAGAATTGGTACTAACTCAACTTCTATTATTGACCTTGTAGTTACTAACAACTTCCACTTTAATCACTCAATTTTTTCTCTAGATGAACTCTCCTCAGATCATAACCCTGTCATTATTGACTATAAATTTAACTATGTTAATTTTAATATCAACTCTAATATTACTACTAACTGGTCTAAATTCTCTGCTACTCTGGACTCTAACTTCAATTATTCACCCACCGCTCTAACTAATCCTAATGATATAGAAACTACAATCTTTGAATTAACTAGTAGTATTCTCTCTGCACATAAAGCTGCTTCTAAACCTCTTACTACTAACAACCGCACTTACCTACCCCCTTACATTAAACCGCTAATTACTAACCGTAATAACGCTGGGAAAATTTGGCAAATATATCGTGACCCCCACAGCAAGAATCAGTATAACCATCACCAGAATTTACTTAGACGAGCAATTTTAAACTACAAAAACGACTGCTGGGATAGGAAACTTCAAACTGTTAATGTTGAAGATGGATCAATTTGGAACCTTTGCAATAATATTAGAAAAAAAAGAACAAGAATTACCTCACTCCACACTCCTAACTCTGCTATTACTACTGATACAGACAAAGCTGAGGTCCTCGCCACTACTCTACAAGCACGATTCCAGGAAAACGAAACTAACAACCCTAACACTGTAATTGAAGTCGAAAACACTATCTCTTGTTTCCTTGCTCAGCCTAATAATAATGAAAATATTCCTCCTACTAAAGCATCCCTTATTATTTTTATTTGCATCTCTAATCTTAAAATTAGTAAAACCCCTGGTATTGACTGCATAACCAATAAAATGCTTAAAAATATTCCCTTTAAAATTATTCTTCAAATCTGTAAAATTACTGATGCTATTCTTTTAACTAACTACTTTCCTAAGAATTGGAAACTGCTCGCATTCTTCCGATCCTTAAGCCTGGTAAAGACCCTACCTCTCCTAATAGCTATCGCCCCATTTCACTTCTTTCCTCCCTCAGCAAACTAATCGAACGAGTTCTCTCTGATATCCTTAATGAAGCATCTAACAAACTTAACATACTAATCTCTCAGCAATTTGGTTTTACCAAAAATTTATCCACTACGCATCAACTTTATAACATTTCCGAAACCATCTCAGAAGGGTTTTCCTGGAAAATTGATACAGCAGCAATCTTTCTAGATGTGGCAAAAGCCTTCGATCGAGTTTGGATCAACGGACTAATTTTCAAGATGATTAAATTTCAGTATCCTTCTTTTTTAATTCGTGCTATTTATAACTATCTCACAGGTCGAAATTTTGTTGTTTCTGTAAATAATATTGACTCAAGAAACTGCAAAATCCTAGCCGGTGTTCCCCAGGGCTCGATCTTAGGACCCTTTTTATATAACATTTACACCAATGATATTCCACAGAATCACAAGATTAAAATAACACTCTACGCGGATGACACTGCTATAATTACACAGGGGAGAAACTACAACATTATTCAGAAAAACTTACAAAATTACATCAATCAGTTAGAAATATGGCTTAAGAATTGGAAAATGAAACTTAATGTCGCGAAAACTGAAGCAGTGCTATTCACCAGGAAAAATAACTATAACCCACCTAATATTACTATTTATAATACTAACATTTCCTGGTCTACAGAAACTAAATACCTTGGAGTAATTCTTGATCGCAGACTTAATTATAATTCTCATATCCAATATCTTCGCACTAAATTCAATAACCAATTACGAAAACTCTATCCTTTAATTTGCAGAAATTCTTCTCTAACACTGGAACTTAAAAAACTAATCTATCTCTCCTATCTCAGACCTATCATAGCATATGCGAGTCCAGTATGGGGCTCCACTGCGAACAGTAACTTCCTGATTCTGGAAAGGCTTGAAAACAAGATCTTGAGAATGATTACGCATTCACCCTGGTTCTTTAGAAATAAAGAGATTAGATATTCGCTCTCTGTTCCCAGCTTTAAAGCCTACGTACAAAAAATTGCTGTTAATTTCTATGATTCTGTTTCTCATTCCAATAACCAGGTCCTAAAAGATCTTCAAAATTTTGATTATGATATATCTCTTCCCAGCAGCCGCAAGCGCCCACGATACGTACTTAATATTAATAAATAATGCGCTCACTTTTAGTTTCTTCCCAGACAACAGATGGTTGCTTCTCAAGATCAAAGGTTATTTTCGCCTTCGCTCTGGTGGACTGAAACGATGGTTTTGGTTTCATAATGGGTCTTCTCTCTCTCGCATCTCGCGTGATTTTATTTAGTTACTCCGTCTGTGCTCGTTTTTGCTAAGATTTTTAATTTTTCCTCTTGTTTTTTTTTTTTTTTTTTTTTTTTGTTAAATTCTTTTTTTGTTTCTTTTTTAAATTTTATTTGTTGCTTTTAGTAACTTAATTGATATTATTGTTTTTCTTATTAAATTTTCTATATTTTTTATAACTGGCAAAGGGCAAGACCTCACGTTACGTAATCCCATTTACCAGGTTGGAGGTTTGGTCGCTGCACGACTAAGGAATCCTTGTATTTACCCCGATTTGAAAAATGATTCTTGATATAACACCGGCAACACTCTACTTAATTATGCTACTAATTTTAATGTTGAAATTCTAGCACCTAATACTCCGACCAGAATCGGTACTAACTCCTCTTCTATAATTGACCTTGTGGTCACTAACAACTTTCACTTTAATTATTCAATCTCTTCCCTTGATGAATTATCCTCAGATCATAACCCTGTCATCATTGACTACAAATTTACTTATCCTAATCTCACTATAAATCCCAAGCTAAAACTAACTGGTGCTTTTTTTAAAAACATGCTCTTGACAATAACTTTAATTACTCTCCTTTCACCTAATCAAGTCCTGTGAGATGAAAAATGCTATCTCGAACTCACTTCAACAAACTAACTCATACTCAAAGATTGCCTCCAAGCCAATTAATACTAACAACCGTACTTATCTTCCACCATATATTAAAAGACTCATTTCTAATCGCAATTTGCTCGAAAACTCTGGCAAATTATAGAGATTAATTTTATTAAAAAAATAAATCATCAAAAAACATCTTCCGTAGGGCTATCCTAAAATATAAGAATGAATGCTGGGACAGAAGGTTACAAACGGTGAATACAGAGAATGGAACACTCTGGAATCTAGCACGATCTTTTAAAAGGAAGCGGTCCACAATTGCGTCTCTGACTAATAATCAAACGACTGTCACCTCCAACGTTGACAAAGCAGAGGTTCTTGCAGACACTTTAAAAGACCAATTTACTGAAAACGATACTAATAATCTTAATACCTCTAATGAAGTTCAAAATACTATTTCTTCCTTCTTAGCGCAAAGTAAGGATGCTGACAATATCCCAGCTACTAAAGCTTCTTTTATTATCGAATGTATTTCTTGTCTTAAAGTTAACAAAACCCCTGGTATTGACTCAATCACTAATAAAATGCACAAAAACTTGCCTTTCAAATTCATTCTCCAAATTTGTAAAATTAGTGATGCCATTCTTAATACTAACTATTTTCCTCAGTGTTGGAAGACTGCTCGCATTCTTCCGATACGCAAACCTGGAAAAGACCCTACTTCTCCTAATAGCTACCGTCCTATCTCTCTGCTTTCTTCTCTCAGTAAAATAATTGAACGTGTAATTACTAATATTCTAAATGAAAACTCTACTAATCTTAATATACTAATCCCTCAACAATTTGGATTTACTAAAAAACTTTCCACCACCCACCAACTGTATAATATTACCGAAACCATATCTGAAGGATTTTCCTGGAAACGAGATACTGCTGCTATTTTTCTGGATGTCGCTAAAGCATTCGACAGAGTGTGGATCGACGGGATGATTTATAAAATGATTAAGTTTAATTATCCTTCTTTTTTAATTCATACCATCAGAAACTATCTAACGAAAAGAAATTTTGTTGTATCTGTTGGAAATACTGACTCCAAAGTCTGTAATATTCTTGCTAGGGTACCTCAGGGTTCCATCTTGGGACCATTTCTTTATAACATTTATATTAATGACATTCCTCAAGATCACAAAATTATTTTAGCTCTCTACGCAGATGATACAGCTTTAATTACTCAGGGGCGGCGCACACACATTATACAGAAAAATCTACAAAATTATATCTATAAACTTGAAAATTGGCTTAACAATTGGAAGATTAAACTTAACGTCGCGAAGACTGAAGCAGTACTATTTACCAGGAAAAATAAATTTAATACTCCTAACATAATCATTTATAATACTAACATTTCCTGGTCTAAAGAAGCAAAATACTTAGGTGTGATATTAGATAAGAATCTTAACTATTGCTCTCACATTAAATACCTTCGCAATAAATTTAATAACCAATTAAGAAATTTCTTTCCTTTAATACGTAGAAACTCCTCACTAACAATTGAACTTAAAAAGCTAATCTACCTTTCTTACCTCAGACCCATTATTTCATATGCGAGTCCAGTTTGGGGCTCTACTTCTAAAACAAACATCACAATTCTCGAAAGACTGCAAAACATAATTATCCGAATGATCACGGATTCGCCTTGGTTCTTCAGAAATGCGGAAATACGGTATACCATCTCTATCCCCAGTTTTGTTGAATATGTTGAAAAACTAGCGATTAATTTTTATAATAATCTCTCCAACTCTAACAATCTTGTATTATAAGATCTTCAAAATTACAGCTATGATATTTCTCTCCCCAAAAACCGCAAAAGACCGCGATCTGTTTTAAATATCAATAGTTAAAATCACTATTTCCTCTTTCTGAAGGTCCAATGTTTTCTTCTATACTGCAATGGATGTCTGGTTTTCATTACGGAGGTGCTCAGTTTTTTATTAACTTTTCTTTTTTACTACAGTATGCTTTCATTTTTTAATTTTAATTCCTATCCTTCTGTATTTTTTTTTTAATCAGTTTATTTATCTGTAATTTTTATTGAATTATCTACTTTTTCTATAAATTTAACATTTTTTCACACTGGAAATGGGCTTAGACCAATCGACAAGAACCCTATTTTTTCAAGGATGGAGGTTTATGGTCGCTGCGCGACCAATGCACTCCGAAAATCTACAACGAACAAATGACTCTTTCTCCTAAACTGTATCAATAGTAATTTCATTTAATAGGTAGCTCGGCAACCTATAAACTTTATAAATTCAGAAATAATGTATTGCAGATGTTATCTTATTTTAAAATTTTTTAATTAAAGCCAAATTCTATTGCGTTTCAACGAGCATGTCACAGATAAGCAAAACATGATAACATTAAACACTTTTAATGATTTTCCCAAATTCACAGCACTGACATATATTTTACAATTTCAGAAATCTGTGCATCTAGATCTTAATAGAAATTGAGTTCGCTGAAATTTTTCAGCATAAAATTTAAGGCGGCCATTAACTTATTTTGTTATTTTTGTGTTAACTATAACAAATTATATAAAATTTTTTGTATTGTGTATAATTTCATTGAATTATATATGCTTTGCATTTTTTAAAATCATTCTTTCATTCAAGTGTTTTAAGATTGTTTGTAACGAGTATTAAAAAACCATTTTATCTAAATATTTTTTTCAATTATCTTGGAAGCTCATAAATAAATTGCACAAAAAAAAAAAAAAAAAAAAAAAAAAAAATTAAGAACAGTGTAGCAAAAAAATTATTTATATGCTTATCAATAATAATTTCAAAAGTATACTATTAGATAAATATTATATGTAACCGGGCTTCCTCTTACGCAAGAGAGCTCCCTACGGCGTTCAGGAGAGTTGGTCAGCAGGCCTGCTGGCTCTCACCCGAGAGGAAGTACTACACAACCAGCGCTACCGCTGAGAAACGTTTGGTTTACAATCACTGATCCCAAGAGGAAATATATGTAACGCATCTCTGCGTAATAGTTGGTCTACAGATCAGGAGAGGAAACACATTTTGCTCATCCTGCGCGTACCTGAGTATCGGGTCTTCGGCTTAGAAGTGGAATCTTTCCACAAATCTATAATTATATGTTTTTAAATGTGCTAAATATTGTTTTCCTTTAATTATACGTGTGTGGTGTTTATGCGAGTGTAAATAAAACTGTGGTTTCTCTAGCCAGCGTCTTAAGTCTCACCTAAAACACACTCAGTTACAGCAAACTACATATATACAATATTAACAATTTTATTTAAAATTTACCAATACCAAATTTACGAGTTTTATGTTAATTGATCTAAATATATATTAATGTACCCATACACCCCTAGGGGTAAATTATTGTAATTTCAATAATTAGTCTATATTTTAACAAAATTTTCAAATTATATAATTCCAATTAATTATAATATTCTGAATTATTATTCCAAATTTTCAAAACATAATCTATAAAATATATTTTATTACAATGTGGATAATATATGTATTGTATGTGTGTTTGTATGTATGTATGCGTATTTGTATGTATCTATGTATGCCTGTCTGCGTATATATATGTTATGTAAGTATTTAGGTAATGTATGCATGTCTCTGTGTATGTATGTGTGTGTTTATGTATGCATGTGTATGTGTAGGTATGTGTATGTATGTATGTGTGTGTGTGATGTATACATGTGGGCTTATGTATGTAGTATATGTATTTGTGTATGTAGGTATGTCATGTATGCATGCCTGAATCGGCAACGGGCGTACCGGTTACGGAGTTTCTGGGTGGTTTTAAGAACCACAAACCTCCACATGTTAAATTGGTTAAAAAATTTGCATTAAATGAAGTTGTTTAAATTAATGAGTATTAATAAATAAAATAAAACAATTAAAATTTAAGAAAAACATCTCTTGCTTGAAAACAATTAAAGCAAGAGATCGAAAAAAGCTAAGCAACCTCAAAGGTTAAAAGGTTGAAGTTAAAAATAAAATTTTAAGAAAATAAAAGGAAATAAGAGTAAACTAGCATAATAGCAAAGAAATTAACAGAAAACAGCAGAACACGTAAAAACATACAAAATACAATCTTCAGATATAGCTGACTGGCTCGCCAACAGATGGCGCCATCAGTCAGTCAGGTACAATTGGGAAAAAAACCAAACCGAAGCTAGGAAAAAATACATTTTTTATTTAGGTACTTATATAAAATAAGTAAATACACTTAAAAAATACAAATAAAAATTATAAAAAGAAAATTAAAAAGAATCACGGTTCTGTGATCGGCCTTTTTTTTGTGTGGGGATTTTTTTTATTTTGCACCATGTATAACCTTTTACCTTTCAGATGCTCCTATTGGCTCTCACCGTTCATCATGATTTCCAATCAGTGATTAGTAAACAAAGGGTTGGAGGGTTTGTTTACGTTTTTTGCAACAGTACAAGGCATCGACAACTGGTCCCTAATTGTACCGATTTTAAAACTTAACTTTTAAATTCTTTTATTTTGTATCTTACTTTTTTATAAATAGTATTTTTTTCTTTTTTTTTGAGTACCTACTTAATTTGAAGTTAGAAACATTTATCTTTTATTTTTACTAACAATAATTAAGCAGCCATTTAAAATTCCAAGTTTATTTATGAATTAAGATGAAGAGGTTTAAGGGGTATTTCCCCCTGTTGGTACTCCGTAAACGGTACGCCAGTTGCCAGTTGTCATTAAAGATGAAACCAGAGCAGTATTAAATTAGCTATTGAATTAAGTTAAAATATTTAGAGAAATTAAGAACTTTAGAAGTTAAGACAAATTTATAAGAAAAAGAATTAGTCCAAAAACAGTAAACAAAAATTTAAATCAGCCAGAAGCTGTTAAATGAATCAATTTAGTTAAGCTTAAAAAGTAAACAAACTATTAGGATAAGACTAAGAGTTGAAAAATTAAGGAACCAATGAATTAAAGACTTAAAATTAAAATTAAAAGTCAGATAGCCATGTTCTAAATTAAGATGCACATCGTAGGAAATAATTAAACGTTAAATGCCAAAGATTGCAGCTCAGATTCGCTTGAAGTGATCATAGTGACTAGACAACAGCCACAGCGGTAGAATCGGCAGTTGCAGAATAAATTCCACAACGCTTTTTCAATGCCGGGAAAGATTCCCAATGAGTATCATAGATAGCTCTGGGTCTCTTCCTGGAGCTAGCCACACCTGGATGGTATATAGGTATTTGCCTGATCGCTTCGTTACGGATCTGAGGGCATTTTGAGTGAAATGATTTCGAAATTTTTAAAATATAGTCCATAATAGGATCTATATCTAGGTCTCTGTGGAGTTGTTTCCGTCGAACAAACCACGGGGCGTTGACTATCATAGCTATCTGTTTATTTTGAAAAACTTGAAGCTTCTTAAGATTTGCGGTTGAGGAGGATGTCCAAGTAGGACATCCATATAAGAGAATTGGTCGAAGGATAGATTTATAGAGTAAAACATTGTGTCTGATCGCTAGCCTGCTCTTTCGAGAAATTAGGCTTTTTAGCTTAACGCTAGCAGCAGTTGCTTTTGCAACTACTTTGGAAAAATGGGTGTTAAAAGATAATTTTGAGTCAAAAACTAACCCCCGGTACTTATACTCAGTAACCCAGGGGACTGGCTGGCCGAAAAGGGTGACATTCAAAAGAGAACCAATGTTCTTCTTACTTGTAAACAGAAGGCACGCACTTTTGGTAGGATTAACTTTAATCTTCCAGGTGGTCAATCAACTTTCCAAGCGAGGAATGTAAGTATTATGCAAAGCAACGACGGAGTGTGGTGTTTTGTGCTGTGCAATTATCGCTGTGCCCTCTGCGAACATGGCCAGTTTACAGTACTCTGGCTTAGGTATGTCGTTCACAGAGATCTGGGACCGAGCAGTGAACCCTGAGGAACCCCGCTCCTGATTGCATGATCGCTAGAGATGGTCCCTCCCACTCGCACTCTGAAAGTACACAAAGTGAGATACGAGTGAATAATTTTAATAAACTGGGGTGAGAATTCAAGTCGCATAAACTTGAGTAATAAGCCATTATGCCAACTTTTGTCGAAGGCTTTGGATAAGTCCAGAAATAATATTCCCGTAGATTTACGACTGATAAAGCCATCATGGATCAACTCGTGAACACGTAAGAGCTGGTGAGAAGTACTGAGTTAAGCTCTGAACCCAAATTGCTCAGGAATGAGGATATTATGATTTGTGCAGTGCTGATCCAGGCGTTTAAGAATCGAATATTCGAATATTTTACTCACTCATGTAGTGAGATTGGATGCTAATTTTGGGAATAGGCCTATTGCTATCAGGTTTTGTAATAGGAATTACTACGGCGGTTTTCCAGCTCTGTGGAAAGTAACACTTATCAATTAGAAAATTAATCAGTTAATTGATCAATATCACATACGTATATAGCAGAGATTTAAGCATGCGATTACTAATGCGATCAATCCCAGGAGACTTATTGGGTTTAATTTTCCTAATAAATTCACAGACTTCCGCTGGGCTGACCTGACTAATATCTTTTACGTGTGGTTGTTGAAGGAAGTCTGCTAGTGCAGTGGTGGTGCATCTGAAGAAAATAGGATCTTCGACGTTGTGATACGTTTCAAACTGAAGTTGTAGGCTATCAGCTAAAAGCTCGGGTTTCTCCTCAATTGCATAAGCAAAAGATCCATTCGAACGTTTTAATGGTGGGATGTTGGTAAATGGTTTACGCAACAAAGACGTTCATCTAAATAGTGTTGTTTGAGGCGTCATGGCCTCTATGAAATGTTCCCATCGTTGCTGAGAGAATTTCTTGGTCATAAGTCTAACAACTGCTATTTGTTAGAAGTAATCGGCTCTGGCGTTTGGATGCATGCATGTATGTGTGTGTGGTGAGTATGTATGTGTATGCGTGTATGTGGGCGTATGTATGTATGTAATCTATGTATTTGTGTATGCAGGTATGTCACGTATGTATGCATGTATGTATGTGTGGTGTGTATGTATGTGTATGAATGTATGTATGTATGTTTCTATGTAGAGTCTATGAATGTATGTATGTATGTATGTATGTTTCTATGTATGTGTGTGTATGTCTGTCTGTAGGTATGTAGGGTTATGTGTATGTGTGTATGAATGTTTATGTATGTTTGTATATATTTATGTATGTGCACAAATAATAGACTTTTGATTATTATACAAAGAAGTGAAAAATTAAAAATACAAATTTTATCACAAGTGCAGCTTACTCCAAAATCTGAGATTTTCAGTGTTCTCGAATCTATGTCGAATCCAATTGCCTTGTCTGTGTCAGACCTTAATTATCAGACGTTGTGATACGCGAAACCACAAAAGGTTCACTTTGAAAAACTGGTGAAAACTTCGGCCTATTCAGTCACTTCAGAGAAAAAAACTGCGCTTCTGATCAATTTTTCGCACAATTCCCTCCTTTTTTTACCAAAAGAAAACTCATTTTAAAACAATACGTTAAGGGGAGGGAGTAGACATTTTTCAGCTCATTGTATACCCCCAATAACGATGGAACAACTCATGGTGTAATACATATTCCATCAGTAATTGTTTCGACAGGCGAAGGTCGCACATACAATCACTAATTTGACGAGGTCTCAATATCCGTAACACTGATTACTTGCTGTCAGATTTGATTGGCAGGTTGGTCTCATTATTACAAAACACTAATTGCATGTAACATAACTATCCACAATACTGCTTGTCGGCTGTCAAATTTGAGTGATGTGTTGTTATTATGTATTTGTCAAATAACATGGAAATGAAATGCTCTCCTGGAAATGAAATGCCAAAATTCTTCTCATGAGGAAAAAGAGTTAGAAAATAAAAGGATTTACGATTTTTCAAAAGACAGTTAAAGTCTTTCCCCATTAGATTTTTGCAGGCATTATTATTACAACGTAAAATTATTCTTCCAAGTAGCTTCCTGTGTTGTCAACTATGGTAATATTATATATATATATATATACTATTGGCCATTAAAATTGCTACACCAAGAACGCGGCATGCTAAATGATCCACAATCTTTAAATGTGTTAAATATTGTTTATGTGTTGTGTTTGTGCGTGTGTAAATAAAGCTGTGTGTTCTCAAACCTGCATCTCAAGTCTCAACCCAACCACACCCAGTTACAATCCAATTGCTCCAACCGACAACATCTATTGATTTAATCTATATTGCTGTGTAATGATCTTGAATTGAACAAGCAACAAATTATCCAAATATAATGACTCATACAATATTCATTGATTTAACTACTAAATTTGAAGTACGGTATTATTATCATTACGTCTCATATTTTATTTTTATATTGTTTATTTTTTAATAATTTAATTTTTGTTTTTGTTAAAATTTATTTATAGTAGAACCACTGTAAGTCGAACTTCAAGGGAGACGCCAAATAATTCGAGTCATAGAGTTTTCGACTTATGATGGATTTCGACTTACGCGGATTTTGTAAGGAAGGTAAAGGTATCTTTCTAACTTATTTTGGGTTAGAGAAGTAAAATAAATAAAAATTCAAGTCGTCGAGGTAATAAACTTTGTATATACACTCCAGAGCCAAAACATTATGACCACCCCTACATTTTGCAATGAACTCGCCTGGATGACGTGGAAGGCACGTGATCTGGTGCAAGTGGTATTTAACTGGTATTAAGTGGTGGTATTAATCCATGCCAAGGCGGGTTGAAGCTGTGTTGCGCGCCAAAGGTGGGCCAACTCGTTATTGACAGGTGGTCATAATGTTTTGGCTCTTGAGTGTATATATATATATATATATATATATATATATATATATATATATATATATGTCGTTGTCTTTTGCAGGACAAACTTTGACCGTTTTCAATTTTTTTCATGATGTCCGATTCATTGTTTATTATTGTTGACAGAGTACTCATTGGTAGGCCAAACTGTTCAGCAACGTCTTTCTTCGTTTGCCAACTCTTCCCAGCTTCAAGCGCTTCAAACTTTTCAGCGAGAGTCAGTTTCACAGCACTCATTTTTTAACAATATTATTCCTACACAGTTGTTAAAATAGATGTGTATTGCAGTAAAACCAAACTACTTCTGATATATTTGCAATCGACAACAAAAGATTTGCCTCGCTAGATTTCAAATGAAATCAATAGCAATAATAAGAATATTTCATAGAATTGGTTATTCTATTTACTGTATACTCATACATTGTTTTCTAATGAACAATGATGTGCATTGTCAGCAAATCCTTAAAGTCGGTAAGTTATTTTTCATCGAGCTATAGAGGTAAATAATTTCAAAGGATCGAGTTGTAAAATCAAACACTGCTAATGTTCGAGATACAGAGGTCCAATTTTTTTTTCGAGTTACGGAGGGAAAATATATACCAAAATGGCTAGTGAGGATTGACTCATTATTTCGACATATAGAGGGTTGAAATTTCGAGTCATGGAGGTTTTGGGGCTTGAAGGGAAGGGAACAAAAAATTTTTTCGAGTGTCGGAGGTTTTCGACTTATCGAGGTTCGACTTAAAGAGGTTCTATTATATTTATTTTTTTATTTTTTCTTCGTTAAAATAATAACATTTTGTTTTAAGACACTGAATATAAAAATTTAATGAATGAAATACAACTAAGTTGGATTCTGATGTGCATCAAAATAATTTAAGTTTAAAAAGAAAGACAGAAAGAAAATAACAGCAATGAAAAAAAAAATTAACTGTCGTACACAATTAACTTTTTGTCATTTTAATAGAATATAAATTAATTGATTTCAAACTGTAATTGTACTTATTTAATTCCTACATGTACTCAAATTTAACAATAGCAAAGCATTTCCGAGTCAACTAGTATTTAGTAAAACATCGATTAACAACAATATAATGATATTCAGTTCCTATATAACAAATGATTTCATTTAGAATTATTAAATCATGATAGATCTTAAAAACTAGAAACTAATTTATAAATATTACATGCATTGTTCATAAAAAACCATTGTGGAATTATTTACAGCAATATAATAAACAACAGTTCATACATACTTTCGTTTGGTTTGTCGCTCTACGGTCATCTTGTGCACACTTTAGGCTAAACAAACCGGGACCTACAGTTCAACGTGGATTCCGAACCACTCACAAACATCCATGCCACCGCCAGGATTCGTATCTGAAGCCTGGTATACCAAAGGCCAGAGCGCTAGCCACTTGGCCACCAGGCCGCCAATTCATACATAAGAAACATTTTTTTTTTTACAGCTATGGAAAACACTATATCATGATAAATCCACCAAAAAATGTTAACGCATTCAATAATAAATAGCATGTACAAATTAATGTCCTTAGCTATTTAATTATAAGTAGCACGTGCAAATTAGTTAGTTGGCAAAATGAACATAAAATGAAAAATAATTTAAAAATAAATGAAATATAATTCTTTCGAATCATATACAGCTTGCGTGTAAAATATTTCTATGCCGTTCAGGACCTTGATAATGGTCTAATTAGCGCAACCGGTCTAATTAACCTAAAGTGTGCACAGAATAACCATAGAGCGACAAATCAATCAAACTAATCTTCATTGGCGCAACAGCCCCATGGTGGGCCAAGGCCATCTGCCTATTGGTAGATGATGGACAGGAAATGGTTTCTTTTTACAGGTTAGGGGTGTCAGCCCTATGACCAATTCTCATACTTATGTTATATTTTATCAGCGCCTGAATGGCCGAGTGGCTAGCGCTCTGGCGCTCGGTACTGCAGGTTTCGGGTTCGAGTCCCGGCGGTGCCATGGATGTTTGTAGTGGTTCGGAATCCACTTTAAACCGTAGGTCCCGGTCCTAATAGGATCGTAGAGCGTTGCGGGGGCATTGTGACTCCTCGTCCGTGGCTTATCTTCACGTTACACGCGCCCCCTGGGTAATGCAAAGGGAGTACGTCTGTGCAGCGCTTGCCTTAAGGCATACAAGATCAAGCTGTCTAAGTGTTTGCCAGCTGCATTAGAAAAAAAAAATGTTATATTTTATCATAGCTCATATTTATGCTATCAATCCTACGTCCAGCGTTCACTGGGATCTATGGTTTAAAGTGGATTCCGAACCACTACAAGCATCAAGGCACCGCTGTGACTCGAACCCGAAAACCTGTCGCACTGAGCGTCAGTCACTCGACCATCAGACCTCAAAATGTTTATAAGTAAATTAAATTCTAAAAGAATCCTTAATTTTTTATGAACCATGGGAAATAAAAATTGAAATCTATTGAATTGAATAATTTATCCTATGATTTATTGATGTATAATATACTATAATCCATAAAGGGAAACATTAGGGGTCCTTTGAAGCCAGCATAAAGTTTTAGTTAACTGGTCATAGGAGAACTGCATAAAGTTTTTATTAGTTTTAGAATTAAAACAAATGTAAGTTTCATAGAATGGGAATTGATTAATTGAATTTAATTAACTTGAAATTTAATTAACTTGAATTTAAGTTAAACGTAAAGGTAAGGACGTGGGAAGGATGGAATGATAACAGTCTTCTGAATGGCTGAAACCATGGCCGGATTTAGATGAAAAAATGCCTAGGCTATTCCTGTTATGAGGCTATTTCACCTCCCATTTTTAAGTTTGTAAATTACATAAGAGATAATAAACTTTGCTCATTCTGTTTTATTACATGCAACTGATTTCATCAACATCTACATTTTTGAAATTTTTGATATTTTTCATTTTATAATTTTATTAAATAAATAATTCTTTTTTAAAAAAAGGGGCATTTAATTATCTATTTTTCTTATTATTTCAAAGGGCATGAGACCACCGCTATGTTTCAACATTTTACAATGAAGGATTGTATTATGATGGGATTGTAATTCTCTTTTGAGGACGTGTTTACTTTAAAAAAAATTTGATCTGCAAGTGACCCTCCGCGTATAATAAGGAGCAATGAATTTGACTTGACTTGACGTGACTTTGAGATTTATGCTCGCGTTAGTTGCTTTATCTCAATTTATCCAATAACTTGAGAAGAAATCAAGCAATGACCAAAGAATAAACACATTTGTTTACATTGACCTCCTATTGGTTGAATTATTATCTTCTTTTTGAGTAAAAGAGTAATAAATTAATCAATGTAAAAATTGTTATTAGTAAAGAAGAAAATAAGTAAATTTTCTTAAAAGATCAAATCTTCTTTTTAACTATAAATACAGTTAACCCTACCAACCACCATCCCCATACTCTGTTATTAAACGTTCAACAAAAATATATAAACTGCATAACTGCCACTTTTTACAACACTTCCAGGAGGTATTGCTTTTTTATGGTGAAGCATGAAGGTGATGTTTTATAGTTGGGAATAGGGTTTTAAAAAATTGACAGTATATAATTTACAGCATTTATGATAGATGCAAACACTGGATGTATTAAAAAAATTAAGATTTTTCTTAGTATTTCATGTTAAAGGAGCATTATGTATCATAAAACTCATCAATTATATTATTGTATGTTTTAAATTGCACCTGGAAGCAGGGCCGGTGTTAGATGAAAAGAGGCCCTAGGCTATTCCACGGTACATGAGAGATAATGAAATACATCATTACTGTGATATATGTATATATCAATATGTTAAATGAAACGTGTTGTGATGGGTATTAATCTTTATAAAAAAATGTGCCACGGTTAATAAATAAAAAAAAAATGTCGAGAACACTTATTTGGACATTTATTCTCAGCACCCTATATAGTACTTGTAACAATAATTAATCAAATATAGCACACAACATAACATTTACAAAGAAACAAAATTCAAACAATAAAAATCTTTGACTACGAAAATAAAATATGCAATAAAAACTATCATATTTTCTATCAAATTAAATTACATATATTCAATACATTGAAGATTGAAGCAAATTCAATTCAGATAAATTTATTTCATAATTTCTCCTTATTTTCGATTCAGTGTTTAGTGTTTACGGTTTTTAGAATAGTATAATTTTAATTTTTCTAACAATTTGATCTTGATCTTGAGGCCCTAGGCTGAAGCCTAGTTAGCCTATAGGAAAATCCGGTCCTGCCTGGAAGCCTATTCGTTTTAACAAAAAATATTACAGCGTCCCCATTTTTAAAAGTGTACACTTACTATAACTTCTACTTGCAATCCAATTCGACTGTTTATAATCTGGCAACTTTTGCTCACCGGCGCAAATCCCAAATCGCAACGAGAGCGCAGAGATTTCATTTCAGTGTTAGGTCTTGCAGTAGCAGTGTGTGTATGGCTCCGGTGTGCTATGGCTCTCACGTTCTCGAACAGGTTAAGCCGAACTACCGCACGATTTCTCGAAAACAAAAAAATATTTCGCTCCATTTCTCCAGCTACGAGGTGGTTGCATCAATTGCCTACATTTTCAATGAAGGTAAGTTAATTTTCAGAATTAAAATAACGTTTTTATTTGATCACGACCTTTAAAGGGTCAGTTATACAACACAACTTCTGGGTTTGTTTACATTGCTTGGCAAAGCATGCTTAGATTGCAATAACATAATTTTTTTTAAAAAATTTTCTGAAAACTTTGCTTTAGAATGTATGAGGTATCCTATGATGATCATGGAAGAATTTATTGCTATTTAAATACATATTTCAAAACCAATCTTTTTTTCATTTACAAAAAACAACAAAAAATATTCACAAAATACAATATTGTTATATAAGAGGAAAAATATTGGAGTCTTTTAATTTTATTTTTCTAAATTTTAAGTACTTATGGTAGAAATAGTATATTTAAAAGTAGATTCTTCAAGAACTAACTGTCATTACAATTGTAGATACATTTTAGTTTTAAACAATTTTTTGAAGGTTTTAATGTTTTATTCGGTTACAATTTGTTCACTTGCTTCTAATATAGGAAACAACTTATTGTCACTTTGGTAATTGAACATATGTGAGCTCTTCTGTTTTTTTTTCTGATTGTGAGTTTAAATTCTTATTAAAAAAATGTTTCTTATCCTTCTCTGCTTCAGGTATCATTTTAAAGCTAATTATTCTGAAAATGTGTGTTACTGGCTTATCATTTGTACTTTTAAATATGAGAAGTAGAATATTATATAATTTGTATGCGTTTATAAATTTCATTAAGTAATACGGAAAAAAAAATTATGTAAAATGTCAAGTCGATAAGCATTTTTGTAATTAAATAATGTTATCACATTGTTTATAATGGGCAATAATGTTTTCACAGTGTTAATAATATTATCATATAATTTATTATAGTTTCTTAAAAAAATTATATAGTCTCTTGTGGTTTCTGATAAAATTAATAGCAAAGCCTTTTACATTTATTTGATGGCGGATATTTCTTTTGTTGGAATAATATAATGTTGCTTTTAGTACCGTATGTAAGTATAAGTTATAAAAATTGTATAGCCTTGATTTTAAAAGTTGTAAATATTTAATCCAAACCTATTTTTTTAATTTGACAATATTTAACTTTCATATGTTCTCTTAAATCTTTATAAAACTGGACATCCATATCTTAATTGGGGAGAAAAAAGGAAATTTTTGCATTTGTCTTTTAACTTGTTCTCTCTGTATGTGTAATTTGTTGCAATTTAATTTTTTAATACTTTGTATTTGTGAAATTTAAGTATTAATTCTTAATGTTGTGTATTATTAAATATTTTGAATGCAGTGGTACAGTTTAAATCTTCAGCCATCCATGTCTGAGTTCATTTGAGCATTAATGAGAGTTGGATTGTAGATTTTCAAGAGAAGTGGTCGTGTCTTCTGTCTGCTTAACAAAACTGCTCAAAATGATTAATTGACATTTACTTTAGTAGTATGTTTTGCTAACCTTTTACTGACCATATGGATGTTTTTTAATTTATGTGTAACACATACAAGTATACACATATATTAATTTACATGTGTAACACATATGAGCTAGTTATCCTTCTGCGTAATTATAGTGTAACTGTCGTCTTTGCACAGGCAATGCTATATATATATATAATGCCCAGACACATATATACGTAATCATGCAACAAAATCATAAATGCACAATTGATATTATTCTGAGATTTCGTGTAAGTGTGGGAAAAAAAATTGTAACGAGAATAAAATTACCTCTATATATATTATGAAAAGATATGTATATGTTGCAGTGTTCACTAGAAATCTATAAGTGATTGGTGTGATATGAATTTAAAAGTTTGGCTGATGTTAACATCTATTTAGAAGATATTTATTGTTCCAGCTAATAATCAAATTTGTTATATTTTTGTAAATATTCTCTATTGATAAGTAAAATAATATGCAACTTCAATAAATGTAAATTAAAAGGAATATGAAAGGAATGAAAATTATTCAGTGTGCGAAGAAGATTCATTACAAACCTGCTATTAAATAAATATGCAGAATTTTATGTTTTGCATATAATAGTGAAATATTATTACATTTGTAAGTAATTTATGACAATCAGATATTTATTATATGAGTAGGAATTTACTTTAATTAACATCTTGTGCTTATAAAGCATTTTAACTCCTTTTCATTACATCTTCCAACCAAATTAAAAAAATTAATTCTGTTGTTTACCTAGCAGTAGAGTTGGTTAAATAAGCATGAAGCCTTACATTTTCATCTCGATTTGTTCTCAAGGGATGATGTCAGTGTTGTTATGAAAGATATTCATGAAGTTTAATTTTATAGTGAATTGATTCCTCTTCATAGGTTAAAGTTCTTTTTTCTATGAAATTTTTTTTACTGCTCTATGCAGTCTCTCTCCTACTTAAATCAGCAGTTTTAACTTATGATATCCAGTACAATGCAGAGAAAGAAATCTTAAAGGAAACTGTCACACAAGAGGGGGAAACCAAGAAAACATCCAAGTAAGCCAGTCAAACATGTAATAATGCCTATGGCGGAATACTTTGCAAATCTTCTTTCTACGAAGATTAGTACTTAACCTATAATCTCTTAATTTGAGCAGCCAAGCAAGCTGTATCAACTGATTGATTTTGTCATGTGACATTTAACAAAAAAAAGAAAAAAATTGTTGCCAAATAAATTCCTTCTTTGCGACTGACTATAATGATGCACATTCCATTTGTTAATTAAAATTTTAATTAGTTCTAAAAATCTTTCCTATGATTTTTTTTGTATGCATGTGTGTGTATTTGTGTGTTATTTTTTTTTTGTTCCATAATTGAATGGCACACATAATGGTATTTCAATGAAGTGGTACTTATTCACAGAAATTTAAAACTCTTTATATTTCTTTAAACTGAGAAAAAGAAATGAGTAGCAGTTTTTTATTTGTTATGTATTAATTACTAGCTTGCGTGGAATGCAAAATCGTTAACAGTGGCCTAATTGCTAAAAAAAAATAATAGAAATGTATTAAATCTGCATGCAGAATTTTTTAACTTTTTGAGGGACGATTTTTGTTTTAAAAAAATCGTTCATTAATTATTTATTGTAATTAATCGTAATCGTAATTTTTTTTAAACAAAAATCGTCCATAAAAAAAATGACTTAATTTGTTTTTATAACAAATTATGCATTTTATATTGATAATTAAAAAATTGTTTACAACTATGTGTTGATCCAAACAAGCTTGCATATATTAATGTATTATTTAGTAATAATGTAATTTTAAAATGAAACATATGTTGGACAATGGATATGATAGATACGGAAAAAAAAGTAACGTAGATATCTATCCAGGTTAGCATATAATTAAAATTAATAGAAATATGTTAAATCTACATGCAGCAATTTAAAATCATCGAACATTTTTTTTTTAACCTCTTAACAGACAATTTTTTTTAAAACAAAAATCGTCCATAAAAACAGAGAAAAAAAAATTATTATTTTTTTTTTTTAAACGATGTATTCATTTTATATTGATTATTCATTTTTTATCGATATAATTTGTTTACAACTATTTGTTGATCCAAACAAACTTGCGTATATTAATGTATTATTTAGTAAGAATTAATTTTAAAATGGAACATATGTTGGTCAATGAATATCATAGAGTTGAAAAGAAAAAAAAATTAATAGAAATGTGCTAAATCTGCATGCAGCATTTTAAAATTATCGAGCATTTTTTTTTTTTTAACCTTTTTTTTAATGGACAATTTTTTTAAAATCGGAAAAAAAAGAAGATTAATTTTTAAGATTTTTTAACGATTTATTCATTTTATATTGATGGGAATTAAAAATTGTTTACAACTATGTGTTGATCCGAACAGACTGGCGTATATTAATGTCTTATTTAGTAATAATGTTATTTTAAACTGGAACATATGTTGGACAATAAATATCATAGAGATGAAAAAAAAAGTAACGTAAACATAAGTTATCCAGGGTAGCGTATAATTAAAATGAATAGAAATATGTTAAATCTTCATGCAGAATTTAAAATTATCGAACATTTCTTTTAACATCTTAATGGACGATTCTTGTTTAAAAAAAAAAAATAATAAAAAATAAGAGGTTAAAAATTACGATTACGATTAATTAAAACAAAAATCGTCCATAAAAAAAAAAAATTGACTTTATCTTTTTAAAACAAATTATTCATTTTATGTTGATAATTAAAATTTTTTTTATACACACTCGTATTCGAACGGTACCTTTTTTATGTCTGTGCAGAATTTTTTCAGAAGTTATTGACTTGACTAGTAATATATAATATTTGTAAATAATACTAGTATTCTATATTTTGACTTTTCAAAGTCAAAATATAGAAAATTCTCAATTTACGATATGTCAAAATCTTGGGAAAATTAACGTGCTAGCAACATAATGTTGGTACCGTTAAATATCAAATCAAGCGTATATTAATGTATTATTTAGTAATAATGTCCAACATATATTCCATTTTAAAATTACAATGAATATCATAGAGATGTAAAAAAAGAAAAAAGTAACTTAGATATCCTTCATACAGGGTAGCCTATAATTTATGAGATTCTAATATTTTTGCCTACAATAAAATAGAAAACCTTGAATAAAATATTTGTCTAGCATTTAAGTGTTTTACTTTTTTTACTAAATTGAAAGAAAAAAAAAACGTGTTTCCTGTTTCAATCTTTTATTGAAATCAAAGTCTGCAGAAAAAAAATAATTATGTAAAGTCTATGTTTGACGAGATATGCCAAAGTCCGTGTATCCCTGCTGTTGTAATGCTTCAGTTTAATCTATACATAGGTGCAAGTTTGTTTTTGCTGCTTTATTTGTATTTGTTTAATCTAGAAGTTGTTAACAAATACTGGATAATTCGGTAATTTTTACGAAAAGGAGTCCTTGAGAAAAAAGGGGCATTAGCGAATTTTATACTATGGCGTACAAAAGACTTTTCATCTCGTCCAACTCATTTCCAGGGGTAATTTTAGAAAGAAAAAATGGTACATTTTATGAAACCGTTAGTGTTATTATTACACACAAACCGTTGTTATTACCAAAATTTAGTGCTATTATCTTATTATAAAACTAAACTGACTTATATTAATTTTGCAAAATTCTTTATAAATACATATAGTCCAATAATTTTTCTTATGTATTTCTATCATCCCATTAATACGTGTAACTTCTATACGATTTTCGCCATCTTAAATATATAATGTTATTTTTATAAAATACTATCTAATTCGGCTAAAAGACAGAAATTTATAAACAAATGTACAGACTCGAATCTTTCACGGACTACACGCCGGTGTGGATTTTACTGACTGGTTTATTCATGTAGCCAAAAATTGCTATACTATAGATTACAGCCATGAAGTTACTGCACTTGTTTGTACACTATTTCATCAGAATCATGCGGCCTGATGGCCGCATCATTCATTTTCTTGCTATTAGAAAATAACACCTTAGCTGTGTTTCGTTTTTAATACTCATTTTCTCCGAAACTATTAGCGGCCTGATGTTCTATTGACTAACGCTCTGGCCTTTGGTACTACAGGCTTGAATCCTGGTGATGGCTTAAATGCTTGTGAATGGTTCGGAATCCACTTTAATTAGTAGGTCCCGGTCTAATCGGCCTAAAGTGTGCACAAAATGACCGTAGAGCGACAAACCAAACCAATCATCGGAATCATAGTAGTTTCTTTAAATAACATATAAAATATGAAACAATTACCACGATTGTTTTGTATTTGGTTCAATATATCCCTTGGTGATTCCATTTTATAAATTTTAAATTAACCAGCAGTCTTTTGATTTCACCAAGTCGATTTTATCAATAATATATGTTTATATATAATATTTTGGTTCTACTACTGCTATTGTGGGTCATCTATAAATATTACAGGCGTCCCACGATCACATACCGGTTTGGGGCTCAGCAGCCATCAAATTTAGAAATTGTTCAAAGACTGGACAATAAAGTTCTTCGCATAATTACAAATTCGCCTTGGTACTTCAGAAATGAGGATATTGGAAACTCTCTTGACCTTCCTAGTATCAGACAATTCATCTTGAATACCTCTAAAAAGTTTTATGACTCTATCCTTTTTGCTGGTAATTCTGTTCTTAGATCCCTCCCAATTTATGACGTTACTCTGTTTGAAAATAGAAAACGTCCTAGAACTGTTCTCATCCTCAGCTAGTGTTCTCTCCCTAATCTTCACTCTCAGAAGTATCACAGAGCAATCTCTGCTTGTTGGTAGCCCAATCATCCTTTTCAATGTATTAATTATAATTTTCTATTTTCCCTTTTGATTATATTCGTATATGAGGGACCTGATGGTCGAGTGACTAACGCTCTGGCGCTCGGTGCCATGGATGTATGTTTGCTCGGTGGATGGATGTAGTTCGGAATCGTAATCTTTTAACCGTAGGTCCCGGTCTAATAAGACCGTAGAGTGTTGGGGGAGTAATATGGACCGTAGTTAGTCGAGTCTGTAGCATATCTTGAAGCTACACGTGCCCCCTGGGTAGTGCTAAATGAGTAACAGCAGTGTAGCCCTTGCTTATGGCATAAAGATGAACTGTCTCTGCATTGCCAGCTGCATTAGAACAACATATTTGTATATGTTCCTATTCTCCTTCTTTTTTAAAATTTTTATATTAACAAAACATAAAAATAATAAAATAAGGCATTACAATTCAATGGGACAGAGCAAAGGCAATGCTTTCAATAATCAAGGAACAGTAAGCGTGTGGCTGCTTCGTAGCCAAGAGTTTCGTACATCCTTCAATTCATCTACTTGATTGATTGTGGTTTATTTTTATTACTGTTTCAATTTGACTTTTACAGAAAGTTTATCTATACATTTTTTTTTTATTAGACAGTTGTATTGTCTTTTTAATACTCTTAAGAAGATCTTAAAAGAAGATGCCGCTATGATTTCTCCATGCCAAGGTTATGTTATCTAACGAGATTAAAAAGAATCAAATAAGAATTCGATATCGTGAGTGATTTGCTTGTTAAGCTGTTTGAATTTCTCAAACATGCATAACGCTACCCATCTCCAAGACTCGGAACTTCTCGGTTGGAAGGACTCGAATTCGAAAGAACGGTTCCGTTCCAGAATCCGCTGTTTTAATGCTCCACTGGTGTTCGGTAAAGTGCTGCGATGTGTTCCTTTTTGTTCTTTTTTAACTCGTTCCTGGCGAAAAGTGGCATTTCGATTGTTCAACAATAGACGAGGAAGTGAGCCAACCCCATACTGTTCCTCAGAAAAATACTCCCATCTACTGCAACAAAGCATTTTTCTCGGAAAAATACGACATCTCTTTTGTTTTCTTCTCCGCCGGTGGTTTCGTTCTAATTGTCGAGCTAGAGCGCGCCGGGTCAAGCGACAAATAGCATGGTGTTGCTGCAAGCTTGCGGCCATGTCATGCGGTGGGTTGTTCCAGGTTAATATTCTTTTGTTGGAACTATCTGGCAGCAACGCCCGATTTCTTCCAAGATGAGAAATCGAGCCTTCTTTTTGTAAGGGCAATGACATTCTGTATTTCCTTTTTTTTTTTTTAAAAAAAAGTTCGAAAATTTTCATCGGCTGAATTCATGAAAAGATCTCGCTTGTTTCTATGATAACAAGAAATTATGTTTTCTGATTTCTGATTCAATCAATATCATGACTTGATTGGCCGATGTTCTTCAAAAGCGCTATTATCATACTATAATCTTATGTGCATTACATAAGGTAGTGGAGATTCTGTTTGGTTTGTCGCTCTGCGGCCGTTGTGTGCACACTTTAGTCTAATTAGACCGGGACCTACAGTTTAACGTGCATTTCGAACCACTCACAAACATCTATGCCTGAGTGTTCATGTCTATAAAAACAGTAATCATGCCGCTTCTGAAATATTAAGTTACTTATTTATTATAGGTAAAAAAAAGAAAAAAAAAAGGCTTCCAATTCCGAAATATACATATTACCATTCCAAAACTGTCATGTTACCTATTACGAAAATATGACGCTTTCAATTCAGAAATATACATATTACCATTATAAAAGCATTATGTCATCTAATTTCGGTGTTGGAAACGTCATATTTTCGGAATAGGTAAAAAAAAAAATAAATAAATAAAAATTCGTCTACTTTCGGAGGAAAATCAAACAGTTTTCAAATCTACAACAGTAATTATGTTATAAACGTCTTCACAAATATCAAATTGCTTATTTATTATAGGTAAAACGATTTCCAATCCCGAAATATACATATTACCATTCCAAAAGTATCATGTTACCTGTTCCAAAAATATAAATATATCTCTATCTTTGAATTAAATATACTTAAAGTTAAAAGATAAAAAAAAGACATTTAAATTAATGAGACGTTTTCTGTCAAATTTTATGTTTCAGTTTTGTTGGGAGGGTGTGTTCATAGAGATCTAATTTGTTTCGCGTACAATTTCTGTAAATTTGATGTACAGTTCAGAAAATTTCAATGGCAATCCTGCTCAGTTGGCCGAATTTTTAATTACCTACAGTAAACAGTTTCATTTTAATATGTATGTCTAGTATTTTATTTTATGAGTACTGCATATATAACTATCCCTCAAGACACTGTATCTAAACTGTTTAACACAAGTTAATCTTATGAGATCGGTGGCAACTGTCAAATCGGGTTTCACCGTTATGAAACTCAAGATGGTGGATGTGATGATGTTCGCTGCCTTCAGCTGTTACATCCAAGGCATGAAACCTCATACATGAGAAGGAAGAAAAAAAAGAAGATTGCTGCAGAAAAAAAAAAAAGAAAATAATCCAGATCCACACACGCTCGTCTGTTCCACTTCCTAGGCGGAATCGGAAAAGGCCCGGTTTTTCCGTTTGGGTCAGTCGACTGAGTTCAAACTCTCTTGACACACATCGTGATCACTCTCAACTCATTTTTTCTCACTCCCTTCTCTCTCCCTCTCTCTTCCGAAGATGAGTTCGGTGGGCACTTACTTATCTACCTGTTTGTTTTCCTCATTTGGCTTCCAGGCATCGCCGCCAAGATCCGTTACCTGTTCCTCGGGGAAGTATTAGTTCCTCATTCCTATCTCAAGGTCACGGCTGGTTAATGACCTGGTTGAAGACAAAACGCCAATTTGGCAGGCTCCTGTTGGCGCGAGTCGTCGCCATCAAGATTGACCATTCTTCCTCTTGGCGATCTGTTTGTTATTATTTTTTTGTAATTGTCCATCTTGTTCCAGTGATTCTTTCTCGGCCTAATTGGCCATTCTTCTGCTTTTTTGTGCCTAATGAGATCTGGACAAAGAGATGAATAGTTCTCACATTGGAATTGAGGCAAAGGTATCAATGGCTTTCTGTCACAAGTCGGATTGTATTCCTAACCTTAATTCTTGTCAAAGAATAAATAACCCTTTTTTTTAATCATGTTTGTTTTTATCTGGATTGTGTCGGAGTTTTCTATTGCAATAATTTTTGAAAAATATTGTTCATAAAGAATTTTCCATTTGCTGTATTGGGTACAGAAACAAATGGACCGTTTAATATACAAAGAAGTTTGGGGAAAAAACATTAATGAATTGTTCTGTTTTTAAGACATCTGTAAACAATATTTTTTTTTCTTTTAATAAATGGTACTTCAAGCGATTAAGAACTTCCATTCTAGGTCTGGTAAACATGATTATGTTTAAATAAAACCATAAACCTAACCATTAACCTAAAACATAAAACCCAAATCGAATTTACATCTTTGACTGCTACAGGCTCTTGTAATGAACTAAACTTCAAACACAAACAATAAGATCCTTTACATACGGCTTATACAAATCTTGCATGAAATTGCCACAAATGTTCTGTATGGTAAACACGAGAGGAGAATTATTATTTTTGGTCATTATTTATTGAGAACACGTGAGGGGGGACCATCCACTTTTATATTGTGGACACATAAAAGCCACAATTAATGAATTGTTCTCTGTTTTTAAGACATTTGTAAACAATATTTTTTAATACGCTTTTATTAGTTTCACCTGTATGTTTGTTTGTTTGTTTGTTTGTTTGTAACTGACTCTTTGGGCTCGATTTTGCCCTACTTTAAGCGATCAGATTTAATTTAAACCTTGTAGACTTACCAAGGACCGACGACAATAATTTGATAAGTTTATTATCTCATCGTGATTAGGATTGAAAGGATTAGTGATTTTATTGTAACTATATGAAGAGCAATTTAACCCATGTAGAATGAAAGTACCTAAGACATTCAAGCCTACGTGGGACAGTGGCATAACGGATAACGCGCCCGACTACGAATCAGAAGATTCCCTGTTCGAATCCTGGCTGGCTCGACCTATTCACATTTGGCCTTTGTTTTACTCACAATAAATTATTGTAAGAACTGTAATTCCAGTCCCCCGTACCGGGACCTCATTTAAATATTATAGTTTAAAAACACGCTGTTAGAGTTTTTAAACTATAATTTATTTCTCTTTTTAAAAGTACTTCCTCAAGCGATTAAGAACTTCCATTCTAGGTCTGGTAAGCATGATATGTTTAAATAAAACCAACTGCCCTAGAAAATAAAACCCAAATCCAATTTATACCTTTGACTGCTACAGGTAATGAACGAAACTTCAAATGCAAACCATAAGATCCTTTACATATAGCCAGTGGTGTAACAATAGGATAACAAGACGGCAAATTGCCATGGGCCCTGGCTCGAGCAGAGAAGATATGAGGATCCATATATATGGTTAACTGATTTATTAACCATAGGAATTATCTGTATGGTCTACTTGCGTCCCATTATAACATATGCCAGTCCAATATGGGGATCCGCTTGCAAATCTAGAATCAAAAATATTCAAACTTTTGAAAATAAAGTATTACGCATGGCAGTTGATGCACCGTGGTTTGTCAGAAATAAAGATATTCTCGCTGCTCTGGAAATTCCTTCAATTAAAAATTTTATTCACAACTCGCAACTAATTTTTATAATAATATTCCTAATAATTGTAATACTATGCTGAAACGCCTTCCTGATAATGACATTACTCTTCCCATCCATAATAAACGCCCGCGTACTTCACTGAATATTTTAACTAAATAATATTCTTATCAGCTCTCTCTATTTGTAATTTTATTTATCCTATATTTGTATTTAAATTCCAATTTTTTTTTTTCCTTTTATATATACTAAGCAAGCCCTATTTCTCTTACAATATCATCCTCAATGTAATCATCCAGATAGAAGTGCATGGCAGCTAAGGCTGCCAATATACTCGTTAAAGTCAAATTATTGTAACCATAGGAATCATTATATGTCTTCAAGCTTTCCTGAAGTTTGCACTGCATTTATGTTATATGTAAAATGTCCCTGTGACTACAGTTAGTACTGAGCGATCATTCTCGAAATTAAAACTGATAAAAAAATATTTAAGAAATTCTATGGGACAAGACGGATTATGTAACTTGGGTATTTTATCCATCGAACATTCCATGGTCCGAAACTTGAACTTTGATGCTGTCTTTGACACTTTTACTGAGCAGAATGCCCGAAAAAAGAAATTGCAATAAATAAAAATTTTACAAAAAAAAATCCCGGTAATTTTAATTTAATACCTCCTTTAAATTAAAAGTTCATAATATCAACTACAACTAACACGTATTTTAGGTAGTATTTTATTTTATTAAAAAGAAAATACAATGATGATACTTTGCATTGAGGGACCTCCCCACCGAAAAATTTCTTCTGGTCTCAGATGGTACAGTTACGCCACTGCATATGGCTTATACAAATCCTGCGTAAAATTATCACAAATGTTCTGTATGGTAAATAAAAGAAGAAAATTATTATTTTGGCTATTATTTATTGGGCACACATGAATGGGGGGGACCATCCGCTTTTATATGGTGGACGCATAAAAGCCACAATTTCTTATCATATCCGATTGCATGTTTATCTTGTGATTCTGTAACCGTAATCAACAATTCACATGTGATTTAACATGAGTCTATCAATTTGATCGAAGATTTGGTTTGGTTTGTAGCTCTACGGTCTTTTTTTGCACACTTTAAGCTAATTAGACTGGCACCTACAATTTAACGTGGATTGAGGACCACTTACAAACTTCCATGCTACTGCCAGGATTTGAACGTGAAGCTTGTGGTACCAAAGGCCAGAGCGCCAGCTAATTCGCCATCTAACCGCATATGATTGAAGAGAAATTTAAAGTTTTATCAAAGAAAACTTTGAGAGATGTTTATATTACAACGTCAAACTTGATAATTAATATATATATATATATATAATTTAATTTAAAAAAAATACATAAGCGTTTCGGTCATTTACAAGCATATAATATTTAGTGATTTTTCATTTTTGTATGTCAAGATAATTAAAAAAAAAAATTTCAATTGTTTTCACTGCGCTGTCGATACCAAGGTATTTTGTAGCGAAACAGGTCAGTATTTGGAATAAACTTCTTACTCTGATTAGTTGTTTTTAGTTTCTCAAACTCCGGAATAATTTCTTTAAAAAGGAATTTATTATTATTATTATAAATGTCTCATTGTAAGCTTATGAAAATGCAGATAAAAATTTTTTTTTTTCATTTGAATTGGGTAATCATTGTTTTATAAAACATATTTTATATAATATTTAGGATGTTTTTTATGAATTGCATTAAGACATTTGAAACTATTATTATAGATAACTAAATTTTGTTTTTTATTCATTATAAATTTTTCTAATCAACTTTTATGTTTGAAATATTTAAGACAATATGTTACATATTTTGTTCAGTATTCCTAACGAAAAAAAAATTTTTTTTTAGAGAAGTAAAATATTTTTAATTCTTCGCATATAAAATGGAAATGTATGGCAATATTATTTGGATATGAAATAAATATTTTTTAATTATGTGGATATGAAATAAATATTTTTTTAATTATGTGGATATGAAATAAATATTTTTTTAATTATGTGGATATGAAATAAATATTTTTTTAATTATGTGGATATGAAATAAATATTTTTTTAATTATGTGGATATGAAATAAATATTTTTTAATTATGTGGATATGAAATAAATATTTTTTTAATTATGTGGATATGAAATAAATATTTTTTAATTATGTGGATATGAAATAAATATTTTTTTAATTATGTGGATATGAAATAAATATTTTTTTAATTATGTGGATATGAAATAAATATTTTTTTAATTATGTGGATATGAAATAAATTATTTTTTTAATTATGTGGATATGAAATAAATTATTTTTTTAATTATGTGGATATGAAATAAATTATTTTTTTAATTATGTGGATATGAAATAAATTATTTTTTTAATTATGTGGATATGAAATAAATATTTTTTTAATTATTTTGGATAATATTTTTTGCCATATTTTCTTTTAGTGTAAAAGTATTATCGCCATTTGGTAGAAATTAGAATTCGTAGAATTAACATTCTTAACTTGTTGGGTTATTTTTACCCGATGCACCAATCCCTGATTTTCTCTGTAACCATATCCGCTCCCCACCCTTTGTAGTTCACTTCATTTCAATTAACTGCTCTTTTGCTAATGGAAAGTCATAGCTTTTGTTGCGACCTTTTTTTTTTTTTTTTTTTTTTTTTTTTTAATGCGACCTTTGAAGTATCATCTGTCATGATTTGTCCAATGCAACTGGAAGATATGGATAATTGCTTAGTGTGTTTTAGATAATGCACGTTTTGTTAATTGTTCTGTTTCTCTTATTGAAATAATGATTCCTTAGTTATATTGTAACACATTTTGTAATTCGATATTAACAAAACACTGCATGTTCCACGGTATACTTTTGCACGTGTTTTTTGATGTAACGATCGTTGGACTTGCTAATTGCGTACAATTGTTCTGGTCGTTTAAATCAGGGATGGCCAACCCGCTTTGAATATTTTTGCGGCCCGTGTGATTTATCACACTTTTACAAAATATATTTACTTTAGAATTGCCAAAGTAGTGAATAGCAATGTATTTAAAAAATACATTATGTGTGCATCCATATATTAAAAAATGAACTGCCGAAATTATGAGAAAAAATTAATTTTGATTTTAAAATAATATTCTTGCGAATATAGGATAGATATTGCCTGTTTTATTTATGAGTTTACAGTTATGAGAGAGCAGAATAATTCAATTATATTCTACAAACTCATGATGCGCGTACATCTGGGAACATTTAATATAACAGGTTCTATGTTTCACTTAAGTACCTCAGTGACTCTCTAGATATGCACAGTTGATTGTTGATAGCAGAGAAAACCAGACTCTTACTTGAAGTTGTTAGAGCTTTTGGTTCAACTTACACCTACGAATCATTTTTTTTTTCTTCCGAAAATGAAATTGACCAAACGCAAAACACGCTGAAACATAAAGGACGCTAACCTGCAACACTTATTACAATGTGCAAATACCCAAATTGAGATCGATTTGCAAAAGCTAAGTGAAAGAGTGGAGAAGCAAATTTCGCACTAGTAAAATAAATATTTTTTAATGATTTAACTTTTTTATTTCGATTATATTTATATGTTTTCATTTTTATGTTTTATATATTTCTTTGCGATGTGAGTTTAATATCATTATTATCATAATATCTATGTTTACATGTAGGAATATTAGTAAACACAAAAATAACTCGCTATGTTTCAATTTTTACTCCAAAAAAATGTCTACAGTGGGTCTAAAGCTAATATGGGATATATAATTTTATATGTGGCCTGCGGAGTTAGGATGCATTTCCAAAGGGGCCAGCAAGATCATTTGGGTTGGCCACCCCTGGTTTAAATGTTCTTTTAAAAACAGCAATCTGGAAAAAAATTGTAGGAAATTGGCATTTCTTCACGAAATTGGTAAAATTATTTCACTTTTTGTAGCAATCTACTAGGAAGTTTGAACTTTTTTGAGGGGGGAAATGGTTTTGTCATCTTCATCTGTCAGTAAGAAAAAAAAAAAACTAGTTTCTCATTGTTCCAACGCTGATCGTGCTCAGAAAGTTCAAGGCCATCCATTATGAAAATTGTATGTCACCATCCCAAAACTGTCACGTTACGTATTTCGAAAGGAAGTATAATTTCCAAAAATATTTATTTCCTTATCTCTGTAATAAATATGGTTGAAAATTCACATGAATTCCTTAGGTGGTTAATAAAACCAGTAAAATCATTTAGTGAATGATTTCTTTCAAATTTTATGCTGCGATTTTGCTGAAAAGGTGGTTATTGGCAATTCTGCAAAGGCGGTTATTGGCAATACTAAGTTTCGTGGATAATTTCCGAAAATTTGATGTTGTTTCTTGTGATGGAGCACCCATAGGTAGAAGTATGATTTGGCTCCGTGACGCTGACTTTTCACGGGGTAGAGTTGTCAGCCCTACACGCAACTCTTTACAGTCATATTAGATTGTGACCTACGCCTTAAATTGGATTTCGAACCTATACAAACATCCATAGCACCGTTCGGGACTCAAATCCGAAACCTGTGGCACCTAGCGCCAATCACTCGGCCATCAGACAAGCCCCTTTTCGAAAATGGGACATGTAGTATATAAAATTTCAGTACCACAATTCAGTTCCACTTCAACTGAGACGGAAAATCAGTGATGTTTTGTCACTGTCACGGGAAAATAACAAAGACATTAAAACCATCGTGGTAATCCATAGTGATATGAATTACCTTTCTAGTTATTTTTATCATTATAAATGTGATTCAAATGTAGAAATCATTATTGAATTAAAAGCCTGAATAAATGAAAAATTTCCATGTTGGTGTAAAAAAAAAAAAAAAAAAAAAAAAAATCCACATGTTGGCGGTAAAAAAACAATTTCCATATGTTAGTTGTAAATGTTTTTGTCCCATATATGTTAGTGGTAAAAAAATTTTTTTTTTCCATATATTAGTGTAAAAGAAAAAAACCCTTTAACGAAACATATAATTTAAATATCGCTTCAAAAGAAACAAAGCAAGTGGTAAAATTGAGGTATTTTTTTTTTCCATTGCGCCTACAAAAACAAAAGCCATTTTACTTTTGTTTTTGTAGGCGCAACGGAAAAAAAAAATCGATATACTCTGACGACTTTATGCAAGCTGTCAAACTGCGAAGCAAAAACTCGCACAGTAGCAGGTGGATGGAAATGACAAAAGAATTTGCATTTTTTGAACCAACAAGACTTTAACAATGACTTTCTTCCTCTTGTAAACTGATGCTGTTGAATCTGCTGGTGCTGTTAAATCCTTGAACTCAATTTTCGATCATGCCTCTCGCGTTGTTCGAAAAGAAATGCTTGGAATTCCTGGAAAATAACCGGAACAGACAAATGGGCAGAGACCAGATATACAATGAGATTCATGCCATTTTGAAAAAATTACGAACTACGAATGGAAAATTATTATTTTAGAAAAATGTCTTGATATTTCGAAATTATCTGTATTTAAACTGAAAATGTTTTCATTTTTTTAGCCCTTAAAATTGCTGTCGATACATTTTGTTCATATATTAAATTCTAAATTTTATGCGTAACCTGTATATCGGCCCTGTATGTATGAAAAATTCTTTTTTTTTCCAATACATTTCGAATAATAATTACATAATTAAATAATTTAAAATTGTTTTAAAAGATCGTCTGGTGGAAGGAAATACAATTTTTAATTAAAAGTGGAAATTAAATTTTTCAAGAAAAAAAAATCGTTTGGAATTCTATAGTTCTTATTTTTTAAGATAGCTATTATGCGTTTTGTTCTTAAATTAAACTCTAAATTTGATGGGTAACCTGTATATCGACCCTGTATGTATAAGAAATTATTTTTTCTTCCAGTACATTTCGAATAATAATTATATAATTAAATAATGCAAAATTGTTCTAAAAGATCGTCTGGTTTGAGTATTAAAGACAATTTTATTTAGATGGCAAACACTTGGTTTTGGATGCCTTAAGGCAAGCTCTGCACAAACGTTATTCACTTTGCATTACCCAGGGGGCGCGTGTCACTTGAAGATAAGCCACGGACGCGGAGTAACAATGCCCCCGCAACGTTCTACGATCATATTCGACCGGGACCTATGGTTTAAAGTGGATTCCGAACCACTATAACATCCATGGCACCGCCGGGACTCGAACCCGAAACCTGTGGTACCGAGCGCCAGAGCGCTAGCCACTCGGCCATTCAGGCCCTTTTATTTCAAAGTGAAAATGAGATTTTTTAAGAAAAGAAAATCGTTTGGAATTCTGTAGTTTTTTATTTTTTAAGATTGCTGTTATGCATTTTGTTCTTATATTAAACTCTAAATTTTATGGGTAACTTGTATATCGGTACTGTATATATGAAAAATTCTTTTTTCCCCCAATACATTTCGAATATATTATTGAATTATATAATTAAATAATTTAAAATTGTTTTAAAAGATCGTCTGGCGAAAGGAAATACAATTTTATTTCAAGGTGAGAACGAGATTTTTCAAGAAAAGAAAATTCTTTGGAATTCTATAGTTTTTTATTTTTTAAGATTGCTGTTATGCGTTTTATTTTTATCTTAAATTCTAAATTTTATAGGTAGCCCGTATATATGAAAAATTCCTTTTTTTTCTTCCAGTACATTTAGAAATGAATTTAAATTATTAAGAGTTCCATGTTATTTATATTTTTAATTTATCAATATATCAAACTTACATTCAGTATTTATTTATTTTCGTTTTATTAAAAAAAATATGTATTATTACAGACCAATTGTTTTTTTAACGATTTTTGGCGCGAATATTCGGACATAATTACACATTCTGGCATTAAGAGCCTATTGTACAGCTGTTATTCGGTGTCATTGAATCAGATTAAGTTATCAATGTTAACAAATTTAAGAACTAATTGGTCACATGTTAAAAAAAAATCTGACACATAACGAAAGAAATCCACACTTTTATTTCCTAACTTTTTTGCATGACTCTAGGCCCCGTGATAGAATGTGGTTTTGCAATAGATTCGACTAAACTTGATAGCAGTTGGTGGAATGCATTGCGTTGTGAAAAGTTGTAGATTTCGCTAAGTTCGAAAAAGAACAATGTATATTGGTTCGATTGTAAAAAAGTGTCCTTATGATTTTTTTTTCATATGATGTAAACATGGGGCATTTTTATTTACATATTCTTAAAATCTTATTGAAGTATTTAGTTTATTTTCTTACTCAATAATTCTTTTACTACAGTTTTTAATGTTCAGTTTATATATCGATTATCTTTCTTTAACTTTAACTGTTTTAGGATTAAATGGATTAGTGAAGTAATCCAAAATTTTTTAGATAACAAAAAGGCTTTGTTATTCCAATTTATTTATCTGCATTTCAAAAATAATTGACACCGTTATAAAATATATGTATATATAATGAATATATATAAATATCCTTATAAAATGCGCCTCTTTACGTTAATGTAATAGCATTGACCATTAATGATTCTAACAAAATACTATTTCGAAATTCTTCTCAAAATATAATCGAATTGCAGTTTACTTACTGTCAATTAAAGTAATATAATGTAATGTGCAATACATGCTGAAGTATGGAAAACTGATAATGCTACATTCTCTGAAGTATTTTTACATCGGTGAGCCGCCTTTTAAATACCATGGATTCTCATTGACTCATAAAGGGGGAGAACATTGCCTTAAAAGATTCTCAGTGGTAATTGCCCCGCATTTGTGTGTCATATTGGAGGAAACCAGTAATTTCCCATCAGGTAGTCTGAGTATTTGCATTAGACTCTTATAGGTGTTGTTACAATCGCCATCGAGTCTTCTCCTTTCTGAAAGCAGTGATCCCAATAAATTTTGTCAGTGGGTTTACCCTGCACACTGTCTGTATACTTTGCCTCCAGGCCATGTTCTATTTGTCACGAAAATTTTCTTTTGGAAAGTGGCTGCCTGATGGCCAATTGGCTAGGGCTATGGCCTTTGATACCACAGGCTTCGAATCCTGGCAATGGTATGGATATATGTGAGTAGTTTGGAATCCACGTTAAGCTGTAGGTCCCGGCCTAATTAGTCTAAAGTGTGCACAAAATGACCGTAGAGCGATAAACCTAACCAAATTAATGACTAAGTTGTAGGACAACTACTTATATAGTGCCACTCATCTCTGATTACCCCACATTGGCAAAGTCCAGTGTCTGTTAAGCCAAACATTTAGAAGCTGGCCGGTATTTACCACGCCTTGGTAAAACCTGCATTATGGTTGGATTATATAGGCGCTTTCTTTGATGTTCGAGATAAATTGTTCTGTAAGCCTCCCTTTCGTGCTGTGAATCCAGTGATCCTGCCATGCTCTCAATTACTGTTTTCAATTCTCTATTTAGTTGATATCTTGGTTCCTTCCATGTCCAACTTGGGTTGCCTAGCCTTATAGCATCATTGGCATCCACTTTCATTAACTAATGCGTATCCGATATAACCAATATGTGTTTTCACCCAGTGAAAGAATACCATTCTTCTTGCAGTTGCCATTTTATACTTTTCCTTAACTTCAAACACCAGTTCTGCTTTATATCGGAAGGATCTACTAACGATTGAAGTGCAGATCTCGAGTATATTTTTACAAAGAGGATTATGGAATAGTGGAACTCACAGAATTTACTTTTTTTTCCCCCACAAATATTCCATGTGGCTGCCATCCCTTCTCTAGAAATATCCCATCGGTATTTGTGATTTCAAATCAGGAATGGATTTCAATATCGCCGTATTGTAAAATTTGGTCTTTAATAAAAAAAAAATCCTTACACTTACCAGCCAGGGGTGAAATATTTATTGTTTATGGTGAACGCAGAAAAACAACCTCGAACTTCATCTCACTGAAACGTTAATTTGTGATGCACTTTATTCCATCTTCCGTAAGCTTAGAATACAATTCTATTAATCTGCCATTGGTTACCTTATGATCAATATTTCGCAAATTAATCAATTACAAAATTGCTTAACTAATTTATGTCTACGCTTTTGCCAGGATGGTTATGCTTTTCTTATTGTTATGTTATCCATTTGTAATTTCATAATCATTATGAAAGAATATTTAATTCTACGTCAAAAAAGGGATTTTTCCCGCTTTCTAAGTGCAGATTACACATCATCATCATCATCATCAATAGCACGACACCCCAGAGTGGGCCAAGGCTTTCCTTTAAAGAGATTTCCATGCATTCGTCTGGGTGACAAGGGCCCTTCAATTCTTAACCTTCAGTAGAGCAAAATCTTTTTCAACTGCGTCTATCCATCTCAACTTAGGTCGTCCTCTTCCTCTTTGTCCACGTGGCTTTGCCGAAACGAGACATTTTACTGCATTTAAATCATTCATTCTAAATAGATGAGCAGCCTAGTTTAATCTATTGATCTTAATAAATTTTATACTATCTGAATCTTAATAGCATTTATAAATTTCTTCTCCAACGATCACGTTCCCTAACACCTTCAAGAATAGTCCTTAAAATCTTCCGCTCAAATAGACCCAAAAGGGCCTCATCAGATCCTGCCAAAGTCTAAGTTTCGAAACCATAGACCAAAATAAGTCTAATAAGGGTTTTATACAACAAGAATTTAGTTTTTCTGCTTATGAACTGTGATTTAAATGCATTTTTTAATCCAAAAAAAAAGGCCTTTTGGCAGACGCAATTTTTTTTTTTACGGATTACACAAGACAGCTAATAATTGCTCAAGAAATTTTCTTGGAAAATATGAGTCGTCCGAAATATTTTTGAATCTTTGTTTATGTAATTTGTGGCCACACTTAAAACGCAGAGGCGATTTCAGTGGATTTCGTTGGTCTCTAGAAATCCTCCCTTTGACCTAAATGTGGTCTGTTTTCTAGAAGTTAGTTGGTTTATCCTCTTTCGTTTTTGTAAGAAAACTCCTAGTTCCTTTTCTTAATCTAATTAAAGAAACTCGAATTGTTATCAGAAAGCGGAAATGAAGTTTATTTCTCTAAGCATAAAAGAGTAAAACTGTCTGTTCTTAATTTGTTTGGGGATAAATTTTAAACGGAATGGCTTTGGCAATGGAGCGTCTAATGTTTTATGGATGTTTTGTTTCGTATCTATTTAGCTCCCAGTTTTACCATGCATGTAATAAATAAAATAGTTTTATTTTAACCATTTTAAAGATAAAGTTCCAAAAAACCGTAAGAGATTATTTGTTCCTTAATTATTGATTTGTTTTGCTTTAAAGAAATTAGAAAGAATACGGATTAGAAGAATACAGAATAGAGTGAAAGAAATTCGAAGAATAGAGTGGGACTCAATTTTTTTGAAGTCGAAGCTCATTTAAAAACCTACAAATAATTGTTGACGTTCTACATAGTTTGAAGCGGAAGGCTCTTAGAAATATGTTTGGCGCTGTGAATGAGAATGGTTTTTGGCTTTGGTTTGTCCCTCTACGATCATTTTGTACACACTTTAGGCTAATTGGACTGGGACCAACGTGGATTCAGAACCACTAAACATCCATGCCACCGCCAGGATTCGAACCTGAAACCTCTGTTACCAAAGGCTAGAGCGCTAGCTAACTGGCCATCAGGCCGCAATGAATTGTGGAGGCAATGACACAATTTTGAATTATATATGTTGTTTAAATAGAAAAATATCATTAAATTCATCAGGATAATGCGTATGAGGTTTGCGGGCCACATTTGCCGAATGGTCCTGTCATCCTTGATTCAAATTAAAAAGAATACAGTTTTCCACAAATTTCCTGAAGTCGGGGCTCATTTAAAAACCTAATGAATGTCGATAGTGCCTTTTGTTTCGTTTCTGTAGTGTTTAGTTTTACCACGCATGTAATAAATAAAATACGTTTATTATCTTAAATAAAAAGTAAAAGATTATTTGTTTTTTAATTATTGATTTGATTTGCTTAAAAAAATTAGAAAGAATACAGTGGCCGTCAAATATTTTTGAAGTCTGGGCTTATTTAAAAACCTACAAATAATTGTTGACGTACTATATAACGCATCACTCAATAAGTCTGCGGTCTAGCTGAGAAAACAATTTTTTTTAGAAAATCGACTATATTCGTCGACTTATTCTTCTTCAAGCGTGATACATTAATTTCAACGCTGTTCAAACTTTCCGATGCCTTTTTTGTAGAACGATTTGTCTTTGCTCTCAAAACAGGCATCAGTTTTGTCAATCACTTCTTCATTTGAGCCAAATTACTTTCACTGGAGCATCTTTTTGAGTATGCAAAAAGCTAGTAGTCGCCGGGGGCCAGATCTGGAGAATATGGTGGGTGGAGAACAATTCTAAGGGTAATTCAATTTAACCATCATTTTCATTGATTTGTGACACGACGCTTTGTCTTGGTGAAACAGCATTTTTTTTTTTTTTTCTTAATTTATACTCTCAATCGATTCAATAATGCCATGTAATATTCGGTATTGATAGTTTTATCTTCCTCAAAATAGATAATGAACAAACTATCATGCGCATTCCAAACACGGATGCCATAACCTTGCCAGCTTTTGGTCGCTTTGGATGACTATCATCGGATACTGTCCACTCAGATGTGACAATGGATGAAACATGAATCCATGTTTCATCCATTGTCACATACCGACGCTAGAAATCACTTTTATCTCGTTTAAGCAGCTCCAAACAGAGCTCTGAATCGTCAGCCCATTGATTTTTTGGTACGGTATGTGCAAACGCGGCTCCCACTTCGAAAGCAACTTACGCATGCACAAATTTTGGTGTAAAATGGTAAACACATTGCCTTTTATTGTCTTTAAAGTGCAACTGTCTCATGCAACTTCATTTTAAAGTCTTTCAAAACTATTTTATGAATTTTTTTTTTTTTTTTGGCCGGAACAGTGCCGATTTTTTGCGACTAGGCCATAATCTGTGTTTATAAGACCGCATTTAAATGCAGTATACCAACAAATAATAGTTGAATTCTCTGGTGTAGAGTCTGCATAACGCTTATCAAGCCACAGTTTGGCTTCAACAGATGTGGAGAATATCATTCCCCATCAAAACAAAATGTTTAATCAAGATACGAAATTCTTTTTAAATTCCTTCTATTAGCTCGCACTCTCCCTCTATATATCTTGTTCAAATTTTCAATCGTTCATAAAATACTTTTTATTCATCCACTCAAGTTCAAATACATTTTTTTTAAACTTGCAGTGGATGACACTTGGTGTTAATACAGTTTTTTTCAAATATTAATTCAGTAATTAAATTTAATTAATTAATTTTTGGGGTTTTTTTTTAGATTTAAGTTGCATCTATCTACCAATAGATGGCGCCAGATTTGTTGTGTGTTATTAAAAGTGTTTTATTAAAAAAATGAATGAAAATTATTTATAAAGGACTTTTTTTTTTTTTATTTTTTATATTATGCTAAAAAGTCATTGGCACAGATGGCCTTCAAAGGGCGCGTCGATTTACGTTGAATCTCTTCAATCGACTCTAACGGCGTCACCGGAGTGGTCTTTTGAGTTTCGGGAATAGCCAGAAGTCGCACGGCGTGAATACAGTGGTTGTGGAATGATATAGGTTTCATTTTTGGCGAAAAGGTCACGAAGAATCAATGCAGTGTGAGCTGGCGCATTCAGTGTTTTCGGTACCCATCGAGATTTGACGCGTTTGAGGCCCAAAATGGAATTGGCCGATTCTTTTGAAATTCCAACATCGTCAGCAAGGTCTCTAATTGTAAATCGACGGTTTGCAAGCGACAATTTTGGACGTGACCTTCGTCGGTTGAGGTTGAGGGTCGACCAGAGGGCTCATCGTCTTCAACGCATTCTCTGCCTTTTTTGAATTGTTTATATCACTTTTAAACATTTCTTTCCGATATAGGAATGCTCACCGAATGCCTTCTGCAACATTCCATACGTTTCTGCAAACAAAATTGAATGCAAGTTCTTTGCTCAATTCATTCGGACGTTTCAAAAATCGCCGGAATCAGTTTTAGCGTCTCACAAAGAGAAGCGTAGCTCAAACGCTCAAAAAATTTTAAATTGAAAATTGAAGTGTTCAATTTGAAGAAATGTGGATTTTATTGTTCATTTAAAAATTACAATTTCTTATCTGAGTCTTTACACGAAACTCTTCAATTTTTGGAAGTTTTTTTCAATTCCTACTATTAGTTCACACTCTCCCTATATATATATTTATATATTTTGTTCAAATTTTCAATCGTTAATAGAATACTTTTTATTCATCCACTCAAGTTCAAACACATTTTTTTTTATATTTGTAGTGGATGACACTGGATGTTAATACAGTTTTTTCGAATATTAATTCATTAATTAAATTTAATTGATTAATTTTAGTGTAACATGAGAGAAATTTTTTTTCTCTTATATAAGATATTTAGCAGGATATAAATTTAGGAATAAATACCGTCAGTGGCGAAGCGCGTAGATCGCTGGAAAAAAATTTCTTTTTCATTCAGGATTCTAGTCTGAGTCAAGGAGGGAACAAAATGGAAAACGTGAATAAATTAGTGAGAGAGATGGAAAGTGTGTACGTGAGAGAGAGATAATTTTTTCTAACTTTAAAAAATGAATGAAAATTATTTATAAAGGACTTTCTGCAATAGAGTGAAAAAAAAAAGTAGGATTTGACTTTCAAATTTTTTTTTTTTATATTACTTGTTTATTGTTGTTCTTTACTTCTAAACTGAACTACCTGTGAATCTTGTAAGATTCCCTTTTCGGCTCTTATAGTATCTTAAAAGGCAGATATATCTAGAAGATTCAAGGTGACAGGGAACATTCTTGTAAAATCATTTTATATCCCGGAAAACATCATGAAACACTTGATTTTGTAAGTTGTTACGTTCTAGCATTTCAAATTTGGCGGGGTTTTTTTTACGGGAAATAATGTACTGATAAATAAAGTCAACATACAAGTAAAATCTAAAAAATATATATATATTATGATTGTGTATAGAGAACGAGTTATACTTAAGTTGCATTGACTATTTCAGATATTATCAGAAAATCTGAAGAATAAAGATAAATAGATGATAGATTCTTAAGTAAAGAATCTTATCTTAATAGTCAATGCAGATAGAGTTAAAATCAATAGAATAGTTAATTAAAGAATGTTATCTGAAATAGTCAATGCAACTTATCGGAAAATCTGCTGTTGAAGCTAATGGCTAAAGTAATTTTTTTTTCTTTCTAATGCAGCTGGCAAACACTTAGACAGCTGTCTTGGATGCCTTAAGGCAAGCGCTGCACAGACGTTACTCACTTTGGCGCATGTAACTTGAAGATAAGCCCACAGACGCGGAGTAACAATGCCCCCGCAACGCTCTGCGATCATATAAGACCGGAACCTACGGTTTAAAGTGGATTCCGAACCACTGCAAACATCCATGGCACATCCCGAAGCCTGTGGTACCGAGCGCCAGAGCGCTAGCCACTCGGCCATTCAGGCCCCACTAAAGTAATGATACGTACTGATATTTTTCACCCTTGCTGATAGAGGAATTTCAGACAGATGTCTCCAAATATAATAAAACGCAAGTAAATCGTTTTATGCATGATTTCTTCAACTTCATTGGCGCAACAGCCGCGTGGTGGACCGTGGCCGTTTGTCTACTGGCAGATTTCGAGACGAGAGATGTTTTCTTTTTTACCAGGTAGGGTTGTCAGTCTCTAATTTTTTCCCCCTTAATTTATTATTCTTTAACCTTGTGTTTAACCAAAAAAGTTATGAAGTTATTACGAAAACTTATGAGTTATGTTTTAATTATACGAAAAACATTTTCTACCGCAAGCGGTCTGTCTGTAAGACTTGGTGGCATCTGGCACCATCTAGTGTCGAGACTTAGAAATTTTCTTTAATTTAAAGTTAATTGTTGGGGAAAAAAAATCATATTTTAAAGTTTATTGAAGTTTAAGTTTCAAATAAAGTTAATGTTAAGTTAAGGTTTAAATTTCAAATATTTTATTTTTGTAGTTTTTATGATTGTGTTCGATTTTAATAAATTTTTTGTTTCACAAATTCTATTATATCTTCATTGGCACAACAGCTCCATGGTGGGCCAAGGGTGTTTGTCTACTGGCAGATTTCGAGACAGGAGATGTTTTCTTTTTTACGGTGTAAGGTTGTTAGTCTTACGCCCAACTCTCTTACAGCCATATTGGATCGGGACCTACGGTTTAAAGTGGATTCCGAACCACTACAAACATCAATGGCACCGCCGGGACTGAAACACGAAACCTGTGCCGCCGAGCACCAGAATACATGATTTCACATTAGTTTAATAAGTATTTTAGCATCTTATTTGATTTTTTATAGCAGCCACATGCAAAAGTGTTTAATCAAATGACTTTGTGATTATTCCTAGACATGAAAAGAAAAAAAAAGACTTAGCATAAAAGCTTTTATTTTAGGATAAAGATACAGACTTAGCAGAAATAATCACAGACTTAGCAGAAAAGCTTCTATTTTAGGATAAAGATCATGCATTTCATAAGCAAAATCAAAGAATTGCTGAAATAATTTTATTTCCAGCGTTTATCACAGTTTCCGTTTGCCTGAATCAACATATATGTATTTGATTCAGACAGGCTTTTGCATTTCAATGTCTCGCAATTTAATTTACCAATAACTGCATCTACTTTGTTTAAACGCAATTTTTAAAATGGAGTATGTTTTTTAACAAGATATCTTGTATATCTAAGTAACTTTTTTTTTTTTTTATCTATATCCTTGTAAAGTTTCTGCCTATACTAGACCTATAATGGCTTCAAGAAGAGGGCCATTTTCACGTTCATGGGAATAATTTAATTATTTACAAGCACTATATATGTATATATATATATATATATATATATATATATATATATACATATACAAATACAGAACTTTGGTTATTATACAAAGAAATAATTAAAAATATAAATTTGATCACAAGTGCACGAATAAATCACAATTACAGTTCACTCCAAGGTCGGAGATTTTCAGAGTTCTCGAGTATACGTCGAATCTAATGCACCCGGTCTGCGGCAAGCCTTAATTATCACATTGCGTGATACACGAAACCATAAGGGTACTTTGGAAACAGGCGGAAACTCTAGCCTGTTCTGTCACTTCAGAGAAAAGCAACTCTTTGTCGACTCATCGTAGAGTCTTTTCTTCTCAAAAACCTCCCTTTAAGAAAATCCGTCTAGGAGGCCGGTCAGCTTCCCTCGTTTCTCACTAGAGTAGACACTTTCTCAACTCATGCTCTATCACCCATCACGATGCAACAACTCGTGGTGTAATCCATATGCCGTGTGCAATTGTTTCGACCTGTGAATGTAGTACAGATATTCGCTCATTTCATGAGGTCTCATTATCCATGGCACCGAATATCTGCTATCAGATTTGAGTGGCAGGTGGTTCTCATTAGTACAAAACACTAATTGCACGTAATATAAATATCCACTATACTGCTTATCTGCTGTCAAATTTGAGTGATAGGTTGTTATTATGTACTTGTCAAATAATACACATTTCTCTCTCCTGGAAAAGAAAAGCCACAACTCTTCCCGTGGGAAAAAAATCCCACATTCAAACTACAACTTCATTGACAAAATACACTCACTCGTAACACCTACCGTTACGTTAATACCACTTCCACCTGATCACGTGCCTTCCACGTCATCCAGGCGAGTTCATTGCAAAATGTAGGGGTGGTCATAATGTTTTGGCTCTTGGGTGTTATCCTCTTCTAGTTGTCTGCAGTAAAATAGAAGAGTTTGAAATGAAATATTTTATTCAAACTGTTAAAAGCTAAAGCTGGATCATATTCTCTGTTTTAATCTTTCTTTGAAATCTGAAAATATTATAATATAAAGAAAGATTAAATATATCTATATAAAGAAAACATAATATGTATATAAAGAAAAATAGACATATGGCAAGCTGAGGCGGTTTGTACATAGCTGGTATATATCATGCTTCCTTTAACGTTACAAGCGTTTTAACATATGTATGAGTTTGCTTTTCTGAATGGATGCTTTAATACAGGGTTGGCCAACCCAACTGATCCTGCGGCCCACTTTGGAAATGCATCCTAACTCCGCGGGAAGCATATAAAATTATATATCTCCATATTAGATTTAGACCTACTATACACATTCTTTTTGAGTGAAAAATGAAAACATAATGAGTTATTATTTTTGTGTTCACTAATATTCTTACACGTGAACAAAGATCATATAATAATAATAATAATAGTAATAATAACACTAAAGGCACATTGTAAAGAAATATAAAAAATATATACAAATAAATGAAATCAAAAAAATGAAATATATAAATATAAATGAAATAAAAAAAGAAATCATTAAAAAATATTTATTTTACGAGTGCGATATGTGTTTCTCCACTCTTTCACTTAGCTGTTGCAAATCGATCTCTATTTGGGTATTTGCACATCGTAATGGGTGTTGCCTCCGTTATGTTTGAGCGTGTTTTGTGTTGAGTCAATTTCATTTTAGAGAGAAAAAAAAAAAAAAAAAAAAAAAAACGATTCGCAGGTGCAAGTTGAACCCTAAGCGCTAACAACTTGAACTAAGAGTCTGGTTTGCTCTGCTATCAACAATCAACTGTGCGTATTTAGGGATGGTCACTGAGGTCACTTAAAGTGAAACATACAACCTGTTATATTAGATGTTCCAAGGTACGCACGTATCATGAGTTCGCAGAATATAATTTAATTATTTTGCGAACGCATAACTGTAAACTTATAAATAAAACAGGCAATATCTGTCCTATATTCGCAAGAATATTATTTCAAAATCAAAGTTAATTTTTTCTCATACTTTCGATAGTTAATTTTTGAGTATGTGGATACACACATAATGTATTTTTTTTTAATACATTGGTTTTCACTATTTTGGTCATTATAAAATAAATATATTTTGTAGAAGTGTGATAATGCGGCCCGCGGGTTGGCCACCCCTGCTTAAATACCTAATCATTGTTTCAAAAATCGAAATAAAACAAAATTTATGAAGTTTGTCTGGTGGAAACGGGTTGATACTATAAAATATAATCATTTTGACACAAAACGCTTGTGGAGCACTTCTAGAATTTCTAGAAGAAAAGATTTCTTGTACCGAATATCTGCTATCAGATTTGAGTGACAGGTTGTTCTCATTAGTACAAAACACTAATTGCGTGTAATATAAGTATCCACAACACTGCTTATCTGCCGTCAAATTTGAGTGATAGGTTGTTATTTCACGGCGCTTTAATACTAAATCATTGTTTTAAAAATTGAAACAAAATTTATTAAGTCTGTCTGGTGGAAACGGATTGATAGAATATAATCATTTTGACACAAAACGCTTGTGGAGCAATTCTAGAATTTCCAGAAGAGATTGTTCTCATTAGTACAAAACACTAATTTCATGTAATATAAGTATCCACAGCACTGCTTATCTACTGTAAAATTTGAGTGATAGGTTGTTATTTCTCGACGCTTTAATACTAAGTCATTGTTTTACTTAAAAATTGAAATAAAACAAAATTTATGAAGCCTGTCTGGTGGAAACGGGTTGATACTATAAAATATAATCATTTTGACACAAAACGCTTGTGGAGCACTTTTAGAATTTCCTGAGATTTCTTGTGACGATCGCGTGTGATTTTACAATGAATCGCTATTCCGAGGGTAAAGCAATTTGCTGCGGCAGAAACTGTTGTGTGGCTCATTTCCCGAGTTCTGTCACGTTTGTTCTCTGGAATGACCTTGAACTTGGAGCTCGGGCTGGTTGTGAAATAGCGGTAACCCAGCAGCTCTCTAGGTTGCGCGTCCAAAGATGTTTTGACAAGTTTTTCTTTTTTCCTTGTTGTTATTCTTCTTGCCCGAGGAAGTAGGCGAAGTTTTAAACTACAGCTCTAAAAATAATAAACTCGTCTTCCGCGATGGTTTGCGGAATTGTGTCAAAGGTGTTATTTACGCAATCGCGTACAGTGACAGGGTGGAATTTTTTTTTAATGTGTGGGAAAAATGATTTTTGTTTTAATTGTAATTTAATATGCAAGCAGTTCATCTTTTTACGGAACTAATGGTGTCTGGGATCTCTCAAAATCTCTGCGTATTCTGAAAAAAAGTAGAAGAAACAGGAAAAAAAGAAACTCGTTTATTTTGGTGTGTTATTTTATCTTCTTAAATGTTAGAAATGGTGTGTTATGATATGTTAATGACGATGAAAATAGTACTTCCATTTTTAAAAAAACTTCAACTTCAAAGGACTTCATGTTTAAAAAAAAATTTTTTTCTTTCTAATGCAGCGGGCAAACACAGACAGCTTGGTCTTTGGATGCCTTAAGGCAAGTGCTGCACAGATGTACTCACTTTGCATTACCCAGGGGGCGCGTGTCACTTGAAGATAAGCCCCGGACGCGGAGTAACAATGCCCCCGCAACGCTCTACGATCCTATTTGACCGGGACCTACTTTTTAAAGTGGATTTCGAACCCGAATCCTGTGGTACCGAGCGCCAGAGCGCTAACCACTCGGCCTTTCAGGCCCTTCATGTTTAAAAAAAACAACAACATTTTAAACAGCAAAAATTGTGTTAAATCTAGGCAATTTAAATTATTCGCATATAATTCTTTGATTTTACGCATAAAATGTATGCGGCCTGTTGGCCAAGTGGCTATCCCCTCTTGGCGATGGCATGGATCTTTGTGAGTGGTTCGGAATCCACTTTAAAAGTCCACTTTAGGTCCCAGTCTGTTAATCCCAAGGTGTGCACAAGATGACCGTAGAGCGACAAATGAAACCAAACCATAAAATGTATATTTTTCTTTTAAACTAAATACTTTTCTGTTATGTCTGTGATTGTTAATGTTTGATAATATTTTAAATTTTTAAAAAAAATTTAACTATTCAATTCAATGATCAGTAATCTGGCAAGCTTTGACGAAAGAAAAAATTTTTGTTTTGTTTTTTTGTTTTCTGTGCCCTCACAGAAAAATATAATTAGATAATTAAAGTAATGATTGCAAATAATTACTGTATTAGATGTATCTGTGATTACATTTAAAAATAAAAATTGCAGTTATAAGTAAAACTATATCAAGAGAAACCTCATCATTATCTTGAAATGATGATAGTTATTAGCCAATATTAGCATCACAATGTCGTTAGATTGCATACCTGGTGTATACAAACTATAATTTGTATGCATCAGGTATACAATATAATGCACTATAGTCCGATTGTCTGGTAGGTTGTATATTTCACGTTAAAGCAAATGATACATATTTCATTTCTATGGTTTTAATTATTTAATTCGTTTGGCTTGCTTTTAAGGTGGATGGCTTCTCGATTGATCTCGTCTACTGCTGATTACTTTTACACATATATAAATATACTTTTACACATTACTTTTACACATATGTTTTTACATAAATAAATTGCATCGTTATCTTGAACTGATGTATACAAACTCTAGTGCGACTGTTTGTTAGCTTAAATTGTCATTGTGGCAGATGATACATATTTTATTTTTGTTTTATTTATTTAATTAATTTGACTTGCTTTTAAGGTGGATGGCTTCTCGATTAATCTCGTCTACTGCTGATTATTTATACGTATACTATATGTATAAATCCGTAAGCATTATTGTATTATTATTATCTATGTATAATAGTTTTTATACATAAATAAATCGCGTCATTATCTTGAAATAATGTATACAAACTTTAGTGCGACTGTTTGGTAGCTTATATATTTCTCATTGAAACAAATAGTATATATTTTATTTCTATTTTTTTAATTATTTAATTAATTTGACTTGCTTTTAAGACGAATGGCTTCTTGATTGATCTCGTCTACTGCTGATTACTTTTACGTATATGTACATATTCGTAAACATTATTGCATTGTTGTTATTATAGAGGTATAATAGCTTTTATACATAAATAAATTGCGTCGTTATCTTGAAATGATGTATAAAAACTATAGTGCGACTGTTTGTTAGCTTATATTGTCATTCGTATATATTCGTAAACACTATTGTATTATTATTGTCGATCTATAATAGTTGTATGCATAAATTAATCGCGTCATTATCTTGAAATGATGTATACAAACTGTAGTGAAATTGTCTGGTAGTTTATATAGTTCTCATTGAAGCAGTAGATACATATTTTATTTCTATTTTTTTAATTATTTAATTCGTTTGACTTGTTTATTATTATTATTGTGACATTATTGTATTATTATTATTGATGTATAATAAATTTTATTCATAAATTAATCAGTTAATTGATAAGAATTTTAGCAAAATGCATCGCTTATTGCTAAAATTGCCTTTAGGGGTAGTTTTATAGTTTCCTTCATGGGTTACACGAATGTAAGCCAATTACCTGAAAAGACCTCCGCATGCACATTCCTTCTTGTTAATGTAGTGTAACTAGCTGAATCCGGAACCTGGCAATAAATAAAAAAATTCATGTTTGCTATTGGCTTTATTACCGTGCTAGTTTTTGCTATGCATTTAAAAATATTTACTGTACTACTGTGTCCAAAAAGTAAGATCCATTTTCAATTTTAAATTCCCGGGGCTTATGGAATTTTTTAGGTTGCTGGCACTGTCCTTGACATCTGTGTGAAATTTCACGTCCAAAGATTCCGGCGATTTTTGAAATGTCAGAATTCATTGAGCAAAGAACTTGCATTCAATTTTGTTTTCGGAAACGTATAGAATGTTGCAGAAGGCATTCGGTGAGCATTCCAGTATCGTAAAGAAATGTTTAGAAGTGGTACAAACAGTTCATAGAAGGCAGAGAACGCGTTGAAAACGAAGAGCCCTCTGGTCGACCACCAACCTCAACCGATGAAGCTCACGTCCAAAAAAATTAAAGATCTGGTGCTTGCAGACCGTCGATTTGCAATTAGAGACCTTGCTGATGATGTTGGAATTGCAGAATTCCATTTTAAAAGATGTTTAAGGTCTCAAACGCGTCAACGCTTGATTGGTACCGAAAACACTGAATGCGCCAGCTCACACTGCATTGATTCTTCGTGACTTTTTCGCCAAAAAGAGACCATATCGTTCCACAACCACCGTATTCACACCGTGCGACTTCTGGCTATTCGCTAAACTCAAAATACCACTCCGGGGACACCGTTTTGAGTCGATTGAAGAGATTCAACGTGAATTGCTGCTCGCTTTGAAGGCCATCCCTGCCGATGACTTTTTAACATGCTTTGAGGATCCGAAAAAACGTTGGCATAAGTGCATTGCGTCCGGAGGGGATTACTTTGAAGGCGATGAAATAAATTTGGAAGAATAAATAGAGTTTTCGGGAAAAAAAAAATTGGTCTTACTTTTTAGACACAGTAGTACGTTTAATTAGTCCGACGTTGTTATTCTACTCAAAATGTGTTGGAATATCGGGTCAGAGGGAATGCTTTTATGCACTAAAAGTTAAGCATGTGCTTTTTACAATACTATCAATTCTGTACTCTAAAAATATTAAGATAGCTTGTGAAAGATAAGATAAGACTAAAGAACATCACAAGTAGTCTGTTGAAAAATGTTAAGGTGAGATGATAGGAAAAAAGTTGTTGTGTTACAACAACTTCCTTAACCAAAATGCCTTTTTGTCTCCTCATTTGATAAACATTGTTTCTAATCATTGTTGTTGCTATTTAATACACTAGATAGACATAACACGTGTCTCATGGAGTTCTTTACTTTGTATTTCCGATTGATTTTTTATATATATATGCACATGTGTTTGTCACTGAACTTCTCTTAAACGGTTTGACCGATTTTGATAAAAAAAAAAATTTCTTTTTGTATGTTTGACAAAATATAGAGAACGTTTTTATGCTACCCCCTTTGTTGTAAGTCGCCACCAAATGGTGCTGCAGCATATCAACTTCTATACCGTTCAACCCATCGCTATGAAAATTGATAATAAAATGTATTCGAGTATGGAAAATAGATTCGTGCTATCCACTTTATTGTTACTTGTCACCAGAGAGTGCTGCAGTATTTCATATTATATACCGCTCAACCGATATCCATGAAAATGAGTATGCACATAAATTAGAACAGGGAGAATATATTCGCTATATGTAATTTCCTACAATGCATTTTTTTTGCAGGGCAATGTATGCCGGGTTCTGCTAGTATATAGATATATTGACGATTTCAAGTATTCAATTAATGTGGCTGTGTGAATTCATATGCTGTTCATTATCAATGTAGTATATAACTCGGTACTTACGTATTAACGGTACCTTGGCGACAGACTTGGAGGTTTTTAAGTGTCGCCAATCTTTATTATTTGGAATAAAAATATTTTGAAAGCGTTTTGATTTTAAATGAAGTGTTTCATATAAATTTTATTATTTGGAACAAAAATTTTAAGTGTATATTGGCGCCAAATCTGTAGCTGCGGTTGGCGCGTTTGCTCTTTATTGGCGCAAATGTCGCCAAGGTACCGTTAATACGTAAGGGCCTATAACTCAAAAAAAATCATAAGTATTGAAATATAGTAAAAAGAATAATGGAAAAAAATGCATCATTTCACAATCTTTAGTAATATTATCACCACCTGACTTGATATATCAAATTAAAAACGTAATTGGTTAATAATTTTGTTAAAATATCAAAAGAATTTAATTAATGAACTTCCTATTATTAAACTTCAGAGTAGAAATTTTTAAATTGTGTTGATTTGATCTTATCATAATTCACAAATTTAAATAACTGTAAATAATGAACGACTTAAGATTATTTAAGATAGTATTATGGTATTCTCTTGTTTATAATTCACGTATTACAGGCCGCTACATAAAACATGCAGGTTTTTTTTTTTTTTTTTAATATAAAAATGGACAGAACTTCGTGTGAAAAAAAAAAATCTTCTAAATATAAAGAAATATTATGAAATGATGAAATTACAGATGAGAATAAAAATGCTTTACAATAATTCAAATTAGTAATTAACAGTGATAAAGTTCAAGATTTTCATTTCGGTAGCAAATATGAAGATTATAAAGAATTGTCGAGAAAAAGACTTCATTTGTTTTTAATATAATTCTTAAATGCATATATTCAGTCCATTTCACGTTATTTTAATTTTATTTTTTATAATAATTGTAACATGAAAATCGCACTTAAATTAAAAAAACATTTTGTTAGTTTTATACCATAAATGTCAAGCAGAACTTAATTGATATATTACCACGAATTATACAAAGTCGTTTTATTTTTTTAGACTGAAATGAAGAATTTGACTGTAGATTATTAATAAAAAATTTTTTTAAAAATACGGTACTTATAACAATAATTGCTATCCAAAATACCGTACAGGTTATAAAAAAATAATTAATTAATTAATAAAAATATAAATAAAATAAAATCGGTGGGGCAGCTATACAGATTACATTTAAAATTTAATGTAAGAACAAAATGCATAACAATAATCTTAAAAACAAGTAATATAAAAAAAAATTTTAAGTCAATGCCTACTTTTTTTTTCACTCTATTGCAGAAAGTCCTTTATAAATAATTTGCACTCATTTTTTTAAGTTTATCTGGTGCCCTCTATGGGTAGATATATGCAACTTAAATCTAAAAAAAAACTAAAATGAATTACTTAAATTTAATTACTGAATTAATTTTGGAAAAAACTACTATATTAGCATCAAGTGTCATCCACTACAAGTTCAAAAAAATTGTATTTGAACTTGAGTGGATGAGTAAAATGAATGAAAAAAAAAAAATAAAAACTATCGAATTGCAAACGATTTTCTTTTCTTGGAAAATCTCATTTTCTGTTCGAAATAAAATCCTTTGCTTACACCAGACGATCTTTTTAGAACAATTTTATATTATTTAATTATTAGCTCGAGAATGAAATTACGGAAAAAAAATAAATAAATAAATAAATGGTCAAAGGCACGGAAAAAACCCACTTCCCAAAACAATACCCATAATTTTAAGGGTTAAAAAAAAAAAAAAAAAAAAAAAAAAAAAAATGTCTGTTTAAATACAGATAATTAAGAAACATGAAGACGTTTTTCTAAAATAATTTTCTATTCGTAATTCGTAATGTTTTCAAACTGGCATGAATCTCTGTATATATCTGGCTTCTGTCCATTTATCTGTTCCGGTTAATTTCCAAGAATTCCAGGCATTTCTTTTCTAACAAAGTGAGCATGATCGAAATTGAGTTCAAGGATTTAACAGCATCAATCAGTTTACAAGAGAAACAAGTCATTCTTAAAGTCTTGCTAGGTTCAAAAAAAAGCAAATTGTTTCCCATTTCCATCCACCTGCTACTGTGAATGAAAGTGGTCGGGCACACAAAAAAAGTGATCAAGGACACGAAAAACTTTGCTCCCCCAAACTTTTTTTTTGTTGTTGTTCTGATGCAGCTGGCAAACAGACACTTAGATCTTTGATACCTTAAGGCAAACGTTGCACCGACGTTACTCACTTAGCACCGCCCAGGAGGTGCGTGTAGCTTGAAGATAAGCTACGGACTCGGAGTAACACTACCCCCGCAACGCTCTACGATCCTGTTAGACCGGGACCTGCGGTTTAAAGTGGATTCCGAACCACTACAAACATCCATGGCACCGCCGGGACTCGAACCCGAAAACTGTGATACCGAGCTCCAGAGCGCTAACCACTCAGCCGTTCTGGCCCTTTCCTCCCCAAAACAATACTCATAATTTTATGGGTAATAAAATAAAGTGCAATACACAGTATTTGTTTATTCTGAAAAATGCAATGCACTGTATTAAATTTGCGGGTGCGCAGAAGATCTCCCTCCCCGTGGTGCACCTGGTAACACTTTTTAGCGGCTAAAAGATCTGCAACTTGGCATTATTGTTAGATGAATGAACTCTGTTTCAGCATGTTTTGTTGTATTATTTTGTCGTTGTTGTATGTTTTTGCTGTAACTGTTCATAATCTGCCATTGGAAATATAAAAAAAAGTATTAAATTTACTGTGTTTCTTTTGCAGGCCAATATTTTATTCATACATCGATGGCGGTTGTATAGGCACATAGGAAGGTCCACCAGGCAGTCCATTCCGAGGCTGAAGCAGTTCTCTACGTGCTCATCTCTCCAACAGACGCCAGCAGCTCATGTGCCGGGATCGCTCCACCAAGACATAGATCCTTTCAAACTGGCAGAGCCCGACCTATTAAGCCTTTACTCGGACATTAGGAAGGTAAGTAATCTTTTGTTTTGCCTGTACTTTAATTCACTAAGATGATCAATTAAAAAAAAAAAAGTGGTCTCCCAGACATCAAGTTTCAATCATAACAAATATCAGTTACAGCTACAGTTGATGTCTTGAATAATGAAAAAAACATAATGACAGGAAACAATTGGTAATATTGAATGTGAATTTAACCAATTTAATGACAAGATTAAAATATAATCCTATAGCTCAAATGATATTTTTTTATAAAAAAAACTAAGAAGACTTAGTAATTATTGCTTCTACCAGTTAAATAATTTATATAATCAGTGTCAATTTTTGTGGTCTTCCCCGAATTTTACGATGTAGGCCCTTGCTCCTTCCTTGTTTAGGCCCACCGTTTTGCTCATTGTAAAGCACTTCCTCTATGCTTATTTCTTGTTAAGATTAATTTCAGGTATAAGTCAGTATATGGTTAATATGTACTTTCAAGTATAAGTTACAGTTCATTGTACTTTACATTTTTATCATTATACACACATTCATACACCATTCAATAACTTAAATTAAAATTGAATACAAACTCAAAATTTAATTTTCAAAATTTTTTTTTAAAAAGCATTACATTGGTTCGCTATGTTTTACTGCCTGTTGATCACAAGGAGAATTAAAAACAATATACCACATATAATGATAAAGTTTCTATTTTTTTTTATGGAATGTTTATAAACATCATACTACATTTTGTAAATTATCACTGGTTTGGCATCTGGTCCAAAATACAATTCAACACACAATTTTTTTTTTCCCCCGTGACAAGAAAGCTTCATGTCCTCATATGTAACTTAATTAAATTTTATTTCTGAAATATGGAGATTTTTCATATATTTCAATTTGTAAATATTTCCGTCATCATTTCGTTGATTAGATTTCATTCGTTCATTTTAATTTTATGTGATTTCTCTCGTATGACATTCAAATGCTATTCATCTAGAGAATTTGATCATATCAAAGTGTATAATTTACTGTATTATTTATGTGCAATTTAAAAGTTTTTGTTACAGATGTTAAACACAATATTTGATTTAATGCTAAAGAAAGCAAATGTACTTGATAAATTTTCTTGCCTTAACTTTATACCATATCTCTCTCCTAAATCTTTGCTTAATACTTTTTGTTTCATAGAATAATAAAAAGAATAGAGCATTTACCTTTCTGGAAAAAATTGGGAGAATATGTATTACATACATAACTAAATAGAATGATTAATTACAGCATTCTATTTTGTTTTTTGGTTTAGTAAACATTTTGAATAAAGCCCCAAGTTCATTGATATAGTAATGGACTTTCTGCACTTTCCTGCAGTATTTCTGAAGAGAAATAGATCCATATTAATTTCAAAATGGAGCAGATATGCTTATTGACAAATTACTAAAAATCATGTGATAAAATATCAATCTGCTATTAAGTAACATTTAAATACAATTTTTTTAATTAAATATCTACCCTATAATAACCTGTTTTAGATGGTTATAGGTGTATCAACCTGGTTTATATACACTTGTTGTACACACCACATACACCTGGCATTCCACAGGTTATTCTACCATTTATTTAATGTAACTTTTTATTAATTATGATTTCACTTCTCTTTTGCATAGAATATTTAGTAAACTATAAAAGAAATCTTATGTGAAATGAATTAATACTATTTTTTTTAATAAAAGCATTTAATTTAGATTTTTTTCTTTTAGGAACTGTCAACACAAAGTAATCACTTAGGACAAATATCTAGTTACTATTTTGATGGTCATGGTAAAGCATTCCGTCCTGTAATGGTAGTACTTATGGCCAGAGCTCTAAATTTTCATATATTTGAATCTAGTAGGTAAGAAAGAAATCTTTATGTTAGTTTTCATGGCAGAATAAAATAAATTGAAATTAAATCGTAATCCTTCCCTCTATAACAATTTAAAACTAATTTTGCATATGTTTATGAAAATCCTTGTTTATATTGTGGAAATTAGAAAAATAAATCTTTTTGAAATCATATCTTTTTCCAAATTTATAAATAATTGTATTAGTAGTTGGAATGTTGAAAATAAGATATGTGCATAGATCTTATTCATTAGCACTATGCTGGATTCCCCCCCCCCTCTTATGTTTTGTGTGTATAAACATTTTAACAACATTTAAATCACGAAAAAGTATGTATAAATGTATGGATTAAGTGTATTGCATTAATGTTTTATTCAAGATAATCGCTTATAAGTTTTACCTTTTTCAATATTTGCGAATTACTGAAAAACTACTTACATTTTATATGTTCCTATAATAGCAAAGAGATAATTATAAAGGACATGTGCTATATTAATAAAAAAAGAATTTAATTCCTGCTTAGTTGAAAAGTTTTCAAAGAATCTTGAGAATTGCATATTTAATGCAATTTGTCTGTATATTTTCATATAAAAAAAAGCAGATTTTAAACTTGATTTCTAACCCTTCCATTACGATTATTGATACTGCAATTATTTCTGCTTGAAATTTGAGCTTATCTTTTTTTATATAAAATAAATATATATATATTTTTTTTTTTTTTTTTTTTTTATCTTAGTAAAAATTATACTTTATATGTCTTATTTTAAAATATAATTTTTTTGATTGATCTGTTCTTTAAACATTACAATTTTGTCAAAAAGTTCTTATTGTGTTTGCAATTATAACAGTAACTCTCTACAAAAAAGTACTATTACAATTGGTATATTACATATATTTTATCAATGATTTTAAAATGATAATTACTATAAATTATATGGTAGAATAAAATTATAAAATGTTAATTATAAAAAAATTGAATTATTTTCATTTTTTACATCAAATTAATTTGTATTGACATTAATAATAAAATAACTGCACATTTTAATAAAAATAATTTATAAGAGAATTAAATTTATTTTATAAATTATAGGACAGCACCTACATAATATAATATAAAGAATGGCACAAAACAATACTAAACTAGTTAGAACAGCAAAATTGTTCTTAAAATTTTTATATATTCTCACATTTGTAAACAGCAATTAAAGCTACAATTTAATGTATTATTTGAGAAATAAATTATTGCTACATTTAGATTACTAGTTCAATGTTTTTCCCCTATGAAAGAGTTAATGATATAACTTTTAATTGTATTGTTGTGCAATTACACAGAATATTGATTCAAATTCCTTATGACAGAGAAAATGTATTAAAACATTTTGATTACAATTTAAATATAATATTTTTGATAACATATAATGATTCAAAAAATTTTTTGGAATTTTTATAAAGATATTTCTGTTTTACAGGCTTTTAGAAACCCAACACAGGATGGCTATCATTGCTGAAATGATCCACACTGCCAGCTTGGTGCATGATGATGTGATTGACACATCAGATACACGCAGGGGGAAATCTAGTGTTAATATTTTATGGGGCCAAAGAAAGGTAACATATATAATTGTTATTATCCTTTATTGTATTCCTTATTTATAATTCTGAGCATAATATATATTTCTTGTTATAAATTTTCTCTATATTCTATTTAAGTGCAATTGATGGCTGTTTTATAATTTATGTAGTGATGTATAAATATTGATAAAAAAATACGTTCGTTTTTAATAATTCATTCTTTTTTCTTTTTTTTTTCCTTATAAATTATTTGAAATTCCAGTTTTTAAATATACTTTTTTTTATTGTATTTTTAAATGTTCTCATTCTCTTAATGATTTTAATAAAATAATGTTTGTAATATTTTTTTTTTTTCTTACAGTAAGTAAAAATTCTTAAATTTATAATTTAAAAATATACACATTTATGTAACATTTGCTTAACATTCTAACATATACTGTCAGGCTAACATATACTGATTATATTGGTTTTTTAAATGAAATTGTAGAAAATAAAAGTCCAAATTTATTCATAAAATTTGTAACATTATATATTTTTAAATTCAATTTTTTTTCATTATAATTTGTAAATTAATTTTTCCTTTTACTGAAAATTGTAATTTTAAATAATTATTGCTTAGTATAATTGTAAATGCAACTTTTTCACATAAGGTTGCTTTTTGTATGATTATTACTTATTGTGATAATTCGAATTTAAATGCTTTAACAAACTTTTATTGACTTGTGTTCATGCTTTATTTTCAGGCTATTTTAGCTGGAGATTTTATTTTAGCTCAAGCAGCACGAATACTTGCTCAGTTAAATAATGAAGATGTTGTACATCTTTTAGCTCAGGTATAAATATTATCAAATATTAATAATTTTAACTAAAAAAATTGGGTGAATTTTTCTTTGTAGAAAAATTACTGTCACTGTCATTCATAGTTTTCACGTGTTGTTATTCAAATTGTTTCAATTCGCATTAATATTATAATTTTATTTTTGAGGATTATTGAACATTGAATATTAAAATTTAATATGCTTGAAAATTATCAAAATTTGATTTATTTCAAAAACGAAAAGATCTGTTAAATCTTGTTTGGGTATTGTGCACAAATTTTTATTTTTATTTTTTTACTTTATTGAGATTTGTATCTAGTTATTTATGCAATATGTTTCTATACATAATCAAAATATTGTACATATTTCTATCGATGATAAATGTACTAACTTAATAGAAATAATTGTGCTTATAAACTTTTGTGAGGGTAATTTGTTAAAAATTTCAAATTTTTCAAGTTGAAACTTCTTTGGCGAGTAATTTGACAGGCACTGATGGCACCTAGAATTTTGTATTGGCGAGGGTTCAACAAAATAAAGTGTAGCAATTTGAGAAAATTCAATAACTGACACTAAACTATAAGTAATAAAGAATATATCTAAAATTGCAATTCCAATTTTATTAATTTAGTTCAAATAACAAAAAAAGGTTGTTAAACAAATTATAAATTAAAAGCCAGTCTTTTGTGAGCTCATCAGTTACATCATTTATGCCAACTTCAATATTTCAATGAATATTAAATAAAATTAAATCAGGAAAAAAGTTAACCCATAAATTAAGGTGAAATAAAAAAAAATTCACACTGAAAAGAAAAACAATGATTCATTAAAATACTATGTGGATATAAATTTGAATACATGCACACATAGGTTTAGGGAGAATTCAAATTCACCAGTCACCCCCATCCTATGTGCATGCCTGGACAGGGGCAATTGTGCAAAAATTAAAATTGGGGTACTAGCCATTTCAAGTTGCTCGTTCTGAAAATCAGTATTCTTCTATATCTGTATTGTGAATATACTTGAAATGTTCATATGATTCCTGTAGGTAATGTTAAAATACAACACATTAAGCAGAAAAATTCTATGTATGACACATTCTTACAAAGAATGTTAATTTTGCACCTGCATATTCCAAGATAATAAAATTCAAATGCAAAAAAAAATTCTATGTGAAAACATGAAAAAATCCTGTCTATCTTAAAACAGTATTTATTCATGTTTTGTTTTTAAATTGAACAATGCCTTTGAAACTTAATTTACATGCATATTGAATTTTATTATTCAATATTGATAAGTCTTAAAAATAAAATTGTATATTAATGTTTAATTGAAAAGCATTTATATTAACTGTAATATGGTTTTGATATCAAGTGTAAGATGTTTTATGTTAAGCCTTAGAATTTGAACTCCACAAGTTTTTGTATGTCAGTTTTTCTGGAAAGGCAGAAGTGTGGGGTAATCTAATTTATTTTACACATTATTTCAGAAAGTTTGATGTATTTATTTTTCTGAAAATTCCAACTGTATTCCAATTATCTGTTAATTTGGTTTCTAAAATGCAAAAGGCTTTGATTTAAAGATATTTTAATTAATCCAATTTTAAAATTGAATTTTTTAATGTAGTAACAAAATCAATTACACATAATTATTAAATGACAAGAATATTATATTGCTTTGGAAATAAGTATTAGTTCATTTTTCATAGGAAGTAATGCATAAAGATGTATTAATAGTTAATTTTTGTGTTAAGTGGTTAATATAGTCGCATAAATAAAAGATGAAAAAATTTATCAACATCAATTTTTTTTAAAATTATATTTTATTCATTTTCATCCAAAATGTGTTTGTCTCAGTTTTATGAAACCATATTGTCCTACAATGGATAGCATGGAATGGTAAACATTCAATTTTAACAGAAGAAATTAATGAATCCATTACTTGTTAGAAGTGTTAATCATGTAACTACACAAAATTGCTTTCAAAGAGAAAAGTATAATTGTTAGTATGAAATTTTTTTTTACTTAGTTTTTCTTAAATATTGTGCAATCTAAAATTTTAATCATTAAAAATTAAAATTCCTCTTTAATGGCATTTTATTCCTTATGATGCTGTTCTATTTTAATTTGTCCTACTTGGCTGCTTGCAGAATTTTCTGCACGATGAGTGGTCGGATTTTTAATAATTTCTTTTTTTTTTTTGAAGAGCTTGATCCTTTAGCAAAACTACTAATATGTGTAAGTTGAAATGTAGTTTAATTTATTTTAATAATATATTTAATGTGGAATATATGTTTTTATTAAATTATACAAAGCAATTTAACTGAATTAGTTTCAAACACATGTGATTAAAAACAAGCTTTAAAAGCAAATCAAATAATTTGCAATTTAAAACAACAATTTCTCTAAGAAGTTTCTTTTAAATGTTTAGCATCCACAAAATTAGCAATTTGAATCATTCTTTAATTTTTAAGGATAAGTCATTCTTTCTTTTTTTGAGGAATAAAAAATTGCTTCAATTACGATGAAATTATGTTTATATTTTATGTATAAGAATAATGAACTATTTCATAAGAATTTATTTTCCTATTTAGGTGCTTTTAGATCTTGTTCAAGGAGAGTTTATGCAAATGAGTTTAACAGAAGATGAAACGGAAAGGTTTAATCATTATCTTACAAAAACATTTAAAAAGACAGCCAGCTTAACAGCTTATACATGTAAAGCGGTAGGTATATTTTATCAATACAAGTGTATTTTTTACATAAAAATATTCATGGTTACAGTAAATTTTAATGTTTTTATTAATTTTTTTTCTTCAAATTTTCGATATATAGGAAAGTTGGCTTAACATAAGTTTTTAGTAAATTTATAAAAACAGAGGGCAAGGATAAAATTCAATGTTTTATTTTCCAATTTGATTTTTGAAGTTTATCAAGTTTGTTTAAAAGTAGAATTTATTCAAGTGAATGTCAGAAAAGTAAACCAAAATTCCCTCTAAAAACCAATATTTCACAGTTATTAATAATTTTACTAAATTATATCTTTTTTGAACTATTTGTATTTTAATATATACCACTTTTATTTTAAAGGCAGCTGTTTTATGTGGTGCTGATGAAACTTTACAAGAAATGGCTTTTCAATATGGAAGAAATGTTGGAATAGCTTTTCAGGTATTAATTAAAATATTTCTTGCAATTGCTTTTCTAATTAATTTTAAAATATGGAAAATTTGTTTTTGAATGTAATCTTCTCATGAAATATCGATTATACTTATTACAATTCTGATTTTTTTAATTTTAATTTGCCAGTATTTTACTGCCAGTTTCATGATCACACCTTAAGTTGTAAGGTTCAGCATTCCAAAATACTCAATGTTTTTTTCTTATAAGATTGCTTTTTTTTTAAAAATCAGATTATTGTTCATTGTATTTTGATATATGCTCGCATTGCTATTTCTTGTATTGAATTGTATGTCACTTTTTCTTTTAGATTTTGTTATTTATAGTTTTGGTAACAATCTGTATTTCTGACCTATAAATCTGTTATGTGGGGCAACCTATGTCTAAAAAAAAATCCTGGTAATTTAGTGATCCAGTCTTGCACAACATGTTCTTTCCCCCCTTATACTATCATTTAAGTATCAATTGAGTTGATACTTATCAGTCTAACTCGATACATAATTACCATCTCTCAGGTTTGAAATTGTTTACAATTCAAGTGATGTCAAATCCTGGATATGTTGTTGTTGTTGTTGTTATTGATGACTTTAACCATATAGATCCAGATTAGTAGTCATGTAGGAAATTTATTTTTCCTGATTACGTTCTATGATATGTTATGTACTGAAATAAGAATTATTTGTATTATGTTATGCAATTTTCCTTCTCTAGAATTTGAGGCAGTTAAATCATTTTTTAAATGTTCCACAAAAAGGGTATAGCTAAACATGAATGGTTGGTTCACCATTTGAAATTCACAAAGACTTATATGCCTTCGGAAGTAATATGAAAACTACAGAAAAAATAAAATATCATAAATGAGTTACTATTACTCAGACAAAGGTGCTCTTGCTTGTAGCAGAAGAAAAAGTTTTAAGTACAAGACATTTTAAGAATTTTAAGCGAAACTTCAAATCACTCTAAAAATTATAAACATGCCATTGTATTTCAATGAAATTAATGATAAAATTTTGTTTCTAATAATCATGTTTTCTGTTTCAGGGATTGTTTAATTTTTTAATTTAATGGATTGGTTGTTAATTGGTTGAAAAATTAACAATAATAAAAACAGAAAAATTTAAAAAAATTATATTAAAAACTAAAAACATTATAATTATATATTATTATTATTAATTATTAAAAATAGAAAAATTATAGTATTCAGTTTTGTTTTTTTATCTATAAATGTAAATGCCAAAATCATTGTAAAAAAAAATTAATAAAAACAAATTCAACATATGAAAGTATTTAAACCATTTTTTATTGTTTAATGTTAATTAGTATATTATTGGATATTGAAAATCACAATTCTCTTATTATAGCTGGTTTAGAAAGAAAAGAATCTTTTATAAGTTTATAACTTTTTATTCTAAAATAGTTAAGAATTTTTGAATGCTGAAAAACATTTTTAAGCTGTAAAAAAGATGTATTCAAATTTATTTGGAATTCATTGTTAAATTTAAACCAACTGTAATATAATACTTAATTGGAGTACTTATTTTCATTACTTTACTTATTTATTTGACTCGTATCCAATTTATTTATTTTGAATTGTACTTTTGTTATTTTTCACTAAATTCAATTGCTGATTAAGTATTTAAATGACTTATTCCAATTTAAAACGTAAAATAAATAATTATTTGACACATTTGTTTTGCTTCAGCTTTGTGAAATATACACTTTTCGTAAATTAAAATGAATGAATGTAAATAATTATAAAACTGTAAATTGTTGAGTTTTATTATTTTTCGTTTATGTATCAAGTTTAAAAATGAAAGAAAAAGGGAAAAGGAATTTAACTTATTTTTAAACTAAAAAAAAATGTATGAAAATTAAAATTTTAAATCTAAGATTTTTAGATTTTTTCAAAAAACTCATTTGTTACTACCTGAAACAATTTAAATTTGATGCCTTACTATGGGATGCTAAGATTATAAAAGTTAAAATAACAAAGCTGCTTTTATATTAAGGAATATGCACACATAACATTGTTTATTGTGGCAAGTTTATTAAAATTTTTATTGAATATTTGTATTCTTGAGCTGATACAGTTAATGTACTCATTTATTTTTTATTTAATAGAATAGGTTCGTAAAACTATCATCTACAAAGTACTAATATTGTTATTGCTGCAAGAACACTGAAAAAAAAAATGTATTATTTAACAATTAGTTCACTTAATTGAAACTTTAAAACTATATATATGTAATATTCACTTTGTAGATTATTGCAAGTTACTATTATAATGTAAATTCCAAAAAGTTAAAGACAAGCAGATTAATATATTATATTATAATATATCTAAAAATTATGTTTCATATTTTAATGTTTAATTTTCTGAGCATTTTAATATACTTGGTTTTTCTTATTATAAAAATGTATTATATATAGTTAAGCTTCCTGCTTTCAAAGTAATTATTTTAAAATATTGAGAAATGTTATTTTTTCCTAATGTATTTCTCGTTTATTTACAGTTAATAGATGATTACCTGGATTTCATTTCTAGCCAATCTGATTTGGGTAAACCTGCAGCAGCCGATTTAAGGCTTGGTCTAGCAACTGCTCCTGTGTTATATGCAAGTCAAAGGGTATGTCAGTATATCAATAAATCGATAATCAGCATCTTCTAATGCTTGATATTCAAATACTTCCAAAGGTAGAATGTGGGGAATGATTTATTTTATCATTAAATTTTAATCAGTAAATTTTTAATAAAGCATGTAATTGTAGGACAAGCAAAATATATATAAAAATTTTTCTTAATAATAATTTTTTATATGTAAAACTGCTCTTTATTCTGGCACGTTCAAAACCACAACCATGCTAGATTATCGATTGCCAATATAGTTTTAATTGGAATACCAAAAATAAGAGATACTTTAGATAAAAATTTAAATGATTAAGACATGTAGATATTTTTTACTGTTTGTATATTATTGGATATTAAAAAACACAATTGACTCTTATTATCGCTGGTTTAACGTGTTATAAAAAGAACCTTCTGAATTGTCAGCTATAATCAGCTATAATAAAGCATATAATTGAAGGATAAACAAAATATAAATAAAATTTTTTTATTTTCCATTTTAAAATATTATGTTTAATATAAAATTTATACTTTTCTTTATGATAATTTTGTTATATATAAAACTTACATAAACACTCTTTATTCTGGCACATTTAAAATCACAGCCATGCCATATTATCGAGTGTCAATATATTTTAATGGGAATAGAAAAAAGATAAGAGATCACTTTAGATAAAAATTTAAATGATTAAGACCTGTACATATTTTAAGATATTTATGTACTTTCAAAAACTGTATAGATAATATCCAACAAAGTATTTCATCATTCCAGCAAATACAAAATCAAAATTCTTACATTGGATATTAATTTAATTGAATATTCTTATATTTGTAAAATAACACAGCATAAATTAAAAATGAATGATGTATAATAATAGTTAAAACAGTTATATCAAGCTTCTATATGGGGGGATGCATTTGAGCTTCCCTTACTATTTAAATAGGGAATCATCATGCTTTATTATATATATATATATATATATATATATAAAATCAGTAAATTTTATATATATAAAATGTTATAAAATAAGATTTTTTGTATAATCTTTCGAATTGTGCTGAAATACAATGCAAATGATATCAAATAAAATCATAAAAATTAAGTCCTTAGAGCTTTTCGGTTATATTATTAAACCTTTGAATAACTTTATTACAAATAAATAATTATTTTCTTTAGATCATTGTTAAGAATTTTTAAGTATACAAAAATTGTGGTGATGAATTACTCAATATTTATATATCAATGGGCATTTTTTTTTTTACTTAAGTTAAAATGATGTTGTTTTCTCTTAACATGTATTATAAAAGCTTTTCTTTGTTTATTAATTTACTTAAGATTTATAAAATTAAAATAAATCTTGAACCAATGGTATTAAAAACATTTTCTTAACACCTATGTGTCATAAACCCATCTGTCACATTTTATGTGCAACTACTCTTATAATGAAGTTTTTATAGTTAATCAGCTTTACATTTTTAATTTCTTTTTTGTTACATTTAAAAAATAATATGACTTTGCTAACTTTAAAAAAATGACTGCAATCTTTAAAACTAGTTTTAAATAATATTTCATATTTTTCCTGCAGTTTCCAGAATTGAAGCCAATGATTGCCAGAAGATTTTGCAATTTAGGTGATGTAGAAAAAGCTTATGAAGCTGTACATAAAGTAAGTTATTAAAACATTTATTTTATTTGCATAAATCAAATGGGATGCATTACATGTCAAAATCATCAAAATAATCTTTCGTGTATTGTAAATTTACATTAGTAAATTATGGTTGGAGAATATATTTGGAGCACATGTTAGCTTCAATTAAAAGTGAAAATTTAATTTTTCAAACTTGATCAACATTCAAAAATATTTTTCTTCTATATTTGTAGCAATAAAACCCATGAATTGTTGATTTAAAATCACTACACAATTAGCTATATAAGCTAAACAAGTTCATTAATAACAAAATTCCTTGTACAGTATTTATTGTTTTAATTTAACAATTTTTTAAATTTTTCTGTATAATCTTTATTACTTTTTAATTTGTAATATAGTAATTTTAAAAAATAAATTATATATAGTAGTTTGTAGTACTTCCTATTCGTTTCGATTTAGTAAACATTTTGTTTATTGAACTTAGATCACTTTTTTTATCTATAAATTATGTAACAAATTAGGAATTGGATAAAATTGCAATTGAAGTTGCTAATTTTTCTAATAAACATCTTTTTAATAGGCAACTTTTTAAGTAAAAACTGATTAAGATTAATTTAAAAATTTGTTAATCAGCCATCTTCCAATTTTTTTTAATAATTAAATTGTTATCTGTACTCTTTCTCACATTAATCTCCAAATGCAATTTGCAATGAAGCAATGAAAACTTCGAAATTTAACAATGTCAAAATGAATTTTGAAGAAAGAATTAAACACAATCTTTTGTCGTAACATCAAATGTTTTCTTTATGATCGCAGATCTTTTTATTACAAAAAAAAGAAAGAACATTTTTTAAAAAATCTTGAAATAATAAGAAAAAAATTGCAGGCTTTTATGGAGTAATAAAACTATTTTTACTATAACTTTTATTAATCTTGCTGTAAAACAAAATTATTTTACAAAAGAATTGTAATTGCTCACAGTATTATTTTTAAAGTAAGCTTGCAAGCTTTTTTGTATATGAAATTTTTAGTTTAACCTGCCTTTTGATAATTGATTACAGAGGATTTACACATTTAATGCTTTAAAGAAATTATTTAGTTTCCTTCCTTCAAAATACTTTTTAATGCTTTTTTTAACTAAGAAAGTATGTCATTCTGTTTGTTGACATTTTAAACAAAGAGCTATTCTATTGCTGCTATTTATATATATATATTTCCCAACAAACTATACATTCTTTATGACAAAAAAATGTTTTAATTCTATTATAATAGTAAATGTTTATCCTTTTTCTTTTAATTTAAAAAATATTATATTGTTATTTTTTTCCCCACAGAGTGATGGACTAACACACACTAAACTACTAGCCAGAAGACATTGTGATGAAGCCTTAAGTCACATTTCGATTTTAACAGATTGTGTAGAAAAAAGAGCTCTAACATCTGTGATTGAAAAGGTCCTGGAAAGAAGCAAATGAATGCAATATATATATATAAATTAATTTATTATATGAAACTACTAACAAATGGATCATCATCATCAATTGGACTGGGGTATTCATCCACTGTCAAATGACTACAATAGTGTTAGGCATAAAAAATCTGCACATCAGTTAGATGCTCCCAATTCACTGTTTGGAGATTGAAGAGACTGATATTTGTATTATACATTGTCATCAATATTCTTTCATTGTTATCCAATGTTGCCAATCATTGTTGAAATTTATCTATAATAAGAAATCTGGTTTTATCATTAGCTGTATGCGACTTGCAGCATCATTACTGCTGAGCGATACACTATAGAAATATTTTTTTCATCCATTTAATCACTTTGTATAAACATAATTATGATTTAAAACTTTTATTTGTGTATAAAAACTGGGTAGGAATGTAATTAAGATAAGTTACTTTGTAATAAAGTATAAAACTTATTTGTTTTCATGTACAGATATTTTGTTTTAAAGTATATAAAATTAAGATTTAAAATGGTTGAAAGAAATGTATAATATTTAATTTGTATAGTTACAAAGATGTGCTAACTAGTAGCAAATCTTTTAATTTGAAAGATCAGTGTAATAAAATTACATTTAATTTGAAACAAAGTTTCAGCATAAAATATTTGTACAGAAATGAAATAATAGCATACTAAATATAATCAATATTTAAAATTTTATCAGGGAAGGAATATATTTGTATATTAATGTTAAAATATTTCCTATTATTTATTTGAAATGCATAACTGTAAAATATTTAACATTTCCTAATCTAAGATTTTTTTAATGTTTCAAATTATGTTTCTTAGAGCATGGTAGAACATGGAATGCAAAATTTTGTCAAAAATATGTTGTAATAATTTTCTTAATTTCTCATATTAATTTTATGTTAAATAATAGCTAAAAAAATCCATAACTATCAGCAAAACTAAACTACAAATAAGAATCAATTTCTTTTTTTATTCAAATGAAGTCTGTAATTTAATGAAATTGTCTTCCAAAATAACATTATAATTAAATTTCAAACTTGGAATCCTTCATTTTTCCATTGCGATCCTGACTAAAATTTAAAAATGATAAAATTTTATAAAATTAAATGTTAAATAATGTGATATATTTAAAAAAATTAATCTTTTAACATTTCATATGTTCAATATTTCTTTAATTATCTTGTATTTCACTGAAAATCATCAAGGAAAAAAAATACTTGTAATTTCTTGGTGATATTTCTTGAATGTATTGCAGAACTCACCTTACCATACAAGCTTCACCTATATTTTAATCCAAGAGTACAAAAAAATATAAAAATATTATATTTCAAAGTAAATTTGTTGTAAAATAGTGTTGAAATTTAACTATTGTGTTATTATTTTAATAGTAATGAATTCTTGGCCAAGCACGCATGAATTCTTGGGCATACGAGAACTTTAAAAATGAAATGGTACAATTGGACATTTTCAATTGACACTCCAGATTAATTATTAAATCCAATATTAATATCAAGATTTATTTGATCATGTTGGTTAAATATGCTAACTTATGAACAATCAAACATCAGATTTGAACAGCAATCAAATCTTTGATTGAAAAATCAATTTGCACAGCAATCAAATACTCATTTATGTAACGGTGTATTTGAAATTTAAATTATTATTAGAAAAGTTCATCATAATCAAATAAGAATATGGCATAAACTGAATACTTAATTAAACATTAGTTTTTAACAATCATTTACTTATTAAGATAAATACTCATTTTATTATTTATTTGTTGGATTTTTCTACGAACATCGTTTTTCTTTTACAAATATATTGATATTCGGTTAAAGGTTAATAATACAATTTAGTAAATTTTTGGTTAATTTATTATGAAATAAAGTTAAAACTTTATTAATAATAATTGTATAAAATAAATTCTCATCGATATAATACATCTATATGAATTGTCAAACTTTTTAACGTGCATCAGAAATATGTTATTCTATATTTTAAAGAAAATCAAAATGTTGCAAAATGAGAATGTATACAAATAAAATATTTGTTTTATCCATGAATTCATTCTTTTTTTTAACATTTTTTTTTTTTTTTTCCTGTTCCAATACTTTCAGTTAATATGCTTTTTAATTTTGTTTAATACTTAAATCTTTTAACAAAATGTTGCATATTATTTTCTTTAGATATCAAACAGAAAAAATCAATGTGAGAAAATTTATTTATTTATAGTCTATTCATGGAAAAGATGCAATCAATGTAAACATGACAGTAGTTCCTATTTTTGCCTAAACCCTCCATTTGGCAAATTATTTATTTTTTTGTTCAAACTGCTATGTGTATATGTTTATAGAAGCCACTATATTTTTATACTATATTATTGTACCTTGCCGTCTTTTCCTAGAATGGTCTATATACTATATATATTTCTATTTATATTGTTTCCTTTATCACCAACCAGAATGCCATTTCTGTATTAAGTGCCTTTCCATTCAATATAATATAATATGTAATTAATTTATTTGGTGTAACAATCTATATTATCCTACCAGAAAAGTATTAATACACTGTTTCATATTAAATCTTGTATAATTATGTACAAAGTGCTTATATATTGGACTTGGAAGCTTTGCAAAAATAAAATCATTATTTTTATCATACTTAGTGGGGAGTTTTTACTTTATTTATATTATTATTATTATTTTATCTGATAAAAAACTGAGCCTGAATGGCCGAGTGGCTAGCGCTCTGGTGCTCGGTACCACAGGTTTCGGGTTCGAGTCCCGGCGGTGCCATGGATGTTTGTAATGGTTCGGAATCCACTTTAAACTGTAGATCCTGGTCTGTTTAGCCCTCACGCGCAGAAGATGACCGTAGAGCGACAAACCAAACCAAACTGATAAAAAACTTCTTGGATGCAAATGTAATGATGTCTGTTTGTGCGTTTGTTTAGATGTGAATGGTATATAACCATTTTTCTCTTTTTTAAATATTCAGCAAAACCTTTTTGGCACCATTTTCATTTAAATCTCAATACCATTACAAACCCTCCGAACCTTAACCTCAATACACCTCCAAATCATTAACAAACATCCATGCCACTGCCATGATTTGAACCTGAAGCGTTAAAAGCCTAGCGTTTATGGGATTTTGAATGTTAAAAAAGTTTCCATTGTAGTTTTTCAGACCCTGCCGTCTGTAAGTAGTAGTCTGTGGAATTGACAATCTGGATATAAAACTGAGAAGTTTGGTTTGTCGCTTTAGGGTCATTTTATGTACACTTTAGGCTAATTAGACCGTGGATTCCGAACAATTATCTATGCTAAAAAAAAATCCATGCCACCGCCAGGATTCGAACTTGAAGGCTGTGGTACCAAAGGCCAGAGAGCTAGCCAATGGCCTTTGGTACCACAGGCATGTGGGAAGACTTGAGGTTCGAATCCTGCCGTTGTTGCCTTTCGGAAACGAAGAGACTCGATCGCAATTTTGAAAATGCATGTAAAGCGTCTTACATCGATAGACCTACTGCATGTTGGGAGTTTTCCACTTTTTCTCAAATACAACATGTAAATGCGGGACAGTTACACCTGACTGTTCTCCCAGAAGGCAATGTTCTCTGGTTTTTTGTTGAGGTTTGGTTTGTCTCTCTACGGTCATCTTGTGCACACGAGGGCTAAAAAAAACTAGGACCTACAGTTTAAAGTGCCTTCCGAACCACTCATAAACATCATGCCACCGCCAGGATTCGAACCTGAAACCTGCTATAACAAAGGCCAGAGCGCTCCGCTTTTCGTTGCGATAGTGGGATACATAAATGCAATACGAATCTTATCGATATTAAGTAATTAAAAAAATCAACAGTACCAATAAAATAAGCATGCAAAAATATATTGAAACACTATTTATTTCTGATAATGCAAAAAACAGTTAAAATCATCCAAAATTTAGGAATGAATGTATATATAAATTGAAAATTCGAAAACATTTCATGAAGATTTGGTGAAGAGAGCTTTGATGATGATGAGGGGCGTTGCTAGCGATGCATGGTCAGCCAGCACTGCGTCTGTCCCCACAGACACTTTTCGCACAGCACATTGGGATGGGGAATCCGGGAGCCCCTGTACGCAGCGCCCCTGGGGTAACGCTCCCCTTTATACCTGGAAAAAGAAAACGTTAAATCAGTCATGCAACAAACACTTTTAATGAGCATCTACTTTGAATCTAATTAAAGGTGAGCTTTCACCAGATACTAAATTCTCACGCCATAAAACAGAAGCTTAATCCGATTAGCTAGTGCAGGGGTGACCAATCCAAATGATCTTTCAGGCCACTTTGGAAATGCATTCTAACTCCGCGGGCCGCATATATAATTATATATCCCCATTTAGACCCACTATAGACATTTTTTGCATTAAAAATTGGAACATAATGAGTTGTTGTTTTTTTGTTTACTGTTATTCTTACATGTAAACATAGATAATATAATACTAATGATACTAAACGCACATTGTAAAGAAATATAGAACATAAAAAATATAGAAATATAAACGAAATGAAATCATTGAAAAACATTTATTTGACTAGTGCGATATTTGTTTCTCCACTCTTTCACTTAGCGTTTGCAAATCGATCTCAATTTGGGTATTTGCACATCGTAATGGGTGTTACAGGTTAGAGTCCGTTATGTTTCAGGGTGTTTTGTTGGGTCAATTTCATTTTCAGAAAGAAAAAAAAAAAGATTTGCAAGTGTAAGTTGAACCAAAAACGTTTACAACTTTAACTAAGAGTCTGGTTTGCTCTGCTATCAACAATCCACTGTACGTATCCAGGGATGGTCGCTGAAGTCACTTAATGTGAAACATAGAACCTGTTATATTAGATGTTTCAAGATGCAAGAGCCTCATGAATTTTCAGAATATAATTTAATTATTCTGGAAAATCATAAATAAAACAGTTAATATCTGTCCTATATTGGCAAGAATATTGTTTTAAAATCAAAGTTAATTTGTTCTCATAATCTCTAATAGTTAATTTTTGAATATATGAATGCACACATAATGTATGTTTTTAATACATTTGTTTTCACTACTTGGGTCATTATAAAAAAAATATACTTATTTTCTAAAAGTGTGATAAAGCTAACGGGCCGGAAAAATATTCAAGACGCGCCGCTGGTTGGCCATCCCTGAACTAGTGCTTTATGATTTGAGATTTTAGTATACGGTGGTAGTTCATTTTAAATGTGATTCTGCACCTAATAATTTATTGAATCCTCTGTCTTTTCACTGTTGAACGTGGACATCTTAATCGACTATTTTCTGACTCTCAGGGTAATGAGACGCTAGGTTCCATAGTAGATTGTGTTAATCTTGATAGGAGCAGTAATCACTCCTCTTAAATTGTCAAAATAATTTACAAGTAAACGAAAAATTAGCTGAAAATGAAACATATATTAGTACTGATAATGAGATATTACTATTAAACAAGTAATATAAAAAAAAAAAATTAAGTCAATTCCTCCTTCCCCCCCCTATATTACAGAAAGTGCTTCATAAATAATTTTCATTCATTTTTTAAGTTTATCTGCCGCCGTCTATTGGTAGGTATATGCAACTTAAATCTAAAAAAAAAAGCTAAAATTAATTAATTAAATTTAATTACTGAATTAATATTCGAAAAAACCGTATTCACATCCAGTGTCATCCACTACAAGTTCAAAAAAATGCATTTGAACTGGAGTGGATGAGTAAAAAGTGTTTTATGAACGATTGAAAATTTGAACAAGATATATATAGGGAGAGTGTGAGCTAATAGAAGGAATTGAATAAATCTACTACTGATATGATACCTATGATACTACTAAAATATGGACTGAATTTTTGAGAGTATATAATTTTTAAAAGATCACAAACACGAATTATTTGAACGTTTTTAATCAAAATATTCTCCATTGTATTTCGCCATGGATTAACAAAGCGTATTTATACTAACTGCCAATGGTGCGAAATTTTAGTGTTAGATTGGCGGGTGATGATTGGCTAATGGAAATTGCTTTCGTCGGATGTGTTTACACGGCTTTGATTTCTGGGTTTCTGTTGCAACTGTAATTCTACAACTCAATTTCGCATAAATGATGTTTTCAAAATGTTCAATGTGTGTACTGGAATTTTTGTGTGAATGTTTTTGTTGTTTCTAAAATCTTTACGCTATTACATTGCTAATTGCTACAGATTTAGCAAACTGAGTTCCCCTTTTTGCAAACTAAATTCACTCGTTTGCAAACCAAATTTATTCTTCTCAAAATTAGGATGGCATATATGTAAACACTTGTTCATGCGTATATTTATAAAGACGCACGTCAATATATACGTCTAAATATGTATTTTTCTATGAGTAGTAATGTTCTGGTACGGGTAAAGATGTACACTTAAATATGCATGCGTTAATTGTATTTTACTAATAAGCATAATTATGTATGCATCGTCAGCAACAAGTCCATGTTTACTAACATATGTATGTAAATTCATTTGTATGCATGTATGTATGAGCACGTTTATCTTTGTGTGGATATATTATGCGGATGAGCATTTATATATATATGTCTATAAGCCAGTATGTAAATATGTGCGCATTTACGCATATATATATATGTGTGTGTGTGTGTGATTGTAAATGTATGAATATTTGGAATGCGTGAATACGTATAAATATATTGATAGATATAGATATATATATATGCGTAGGCAGATTTATTTGTGAGTATCAAAGTTTGTGTTTGTGTATGCATACATGTGCATATGCACATGTATTCATGTGCATGTGAATGTCATGTACATATGCCCCTATGTATCTGCATATCTATATCTATGTCTGTGCATATCTATATATTTTAGGAGTACGTATGTGTATGTGCATGTATATATGCTCATGTACATATGTTTGTATATGCATATGTATGTATTTGTATGTGCATATGCATGTATTTGTATGTTATGTATGTGTATATGCATATATTTGCATTTATGTATGTGCATATGCATATATTTACATGTGTGTGTTGGTTCATGCATGTACATGTATACATGTGGGCCTGTGCATCTATGACTGTGCATGTGTTTCAATGTGTATGCATGTACGTATATGTGCATGTACATATGTACATATGCTCCTGTAGTGTATGTATATGCATATGTATGGCATATGAATGCGCATGTGTAAGTATGTACATACGTATGTATAATATGTTTGTGTATGTATGATCATGTGCCTGTCTTTATAAGGAGTATGTGTACATGCACGTGCAAATGCGCTTGCATATTAATGCACATTATGTACATACACATGTATGCACAGGAGCAGACGCAGATACATGCACATACGTATGCAAATACATGGATATAGAGATATATATATTTGCAGAGGCACACACATGCGCATGTGCATACACATGCATAGGGAGATTACAAAAACTTTGTCAATATATGAGAACCCTAACAATCAAACCTTTCACATAAACTGAATGAAATTTTGAGTTAAGGTATTTTGAGGTATGCGTTTAAGAATCATAAGGAAAACAGCACTTAAACTGTTACAGTTGTAGTTACACGATTCCAAAAATTCCATTGAAAATTTCAAATGGCATCACCTGCTATTTTTATTGAAATGTGATCTCTTTAGTAAAAAACCATAAATAGCGTTGGAAAAGTACCTGTAGCATGAAAATCGCCGGCTCTAGACAGACTATAAAGAGAAGTAAAAACATCCAATAAAGGCAATAAAGTAACAAAAAGAAAAACATTTTAATTTTCCACGTGACCTCCTACAACACATGATGACACTTTGCATGCAGCAGTCGGTGGTTAGCAATGAAGCATTTAATGTAACAGAGGAATCTGTTTAACCTGACGCCTGGTGGCATCTTTGAAATCGGATGCAGTTTGCAGATTAAATGCATACACTTAAATTTTAGGTATTCATGTACACGCACATACGCACACATTCATATACATACAAATGTGTACATTTATACGCATATAAATAAATATGTACGTACATATATACTCATATACGCGTACTCATACGCGTGTATGAGCACTGATACACGCGCACAAATAAACATACTTGAGCACAAACATACAAGTATACACATTCACATGATGCCAAACGCACAAATTTACACGCATGCATACACATAAGCATACATCACATACATACATAAACGTGCATATACATACATAGACCTATATACACATACATATATACACACATACACAAGCACAAACATACAAGCATACTCACAAATAAATGTACAAAGCACATATATACACACATTTACACATGCAGATATACTCATACATTTACATTCGCATATACGTACCCACGTACACACGGACATATATACATGCATGCCATATAAATACATTTTATATAAATGCTCATTCGCATATATCCACAAATGGATAGAAGCTCGTACGCATACAGCAATACAAATGCATTTACGTACACATCGAAGTAAATATGGACTTATTGCTGAGAATGCATACACAATCATACTTGTTGAAAAAATACAGATTAACTTATGTATATTAACAATACAGATTAACGTTATTATTATTAACGTAAGTATAAATTTTTGGCCATATCAGGACATTACTTCTCAGAGAGAAATACATATTTAGGATTACATATGAATATATGTCTTTATAACCATACGCATGTACAAACATTAACATCTTAACAGATAAAATTTTAATTTTGAGAAGGATAAATTTGGTTATCAAAATGTTTAAGTTGATTTAGAAAGATGAATTTGGCTTGCCAAACTTGTATTACTCAAAATTTTATCACTATTATGCGATAATTTATTGATAAAACTGAACTATTGAACTAACTAAAATTTGTTGATGTAAGATATATTGATAAAAGGGTTTTTAATTACTTCCTTGAAGCGATTAAGAGATAATTTCCACCTCCGTAAAAGGATATAGCTGAATAAAATCTAATAATTCTTCCCTTTTCTTTTTTACCTTAAACAATTTTGCTTTATCATTTGAATTCGGCATCGTAAACAATATACAAACTTTTGGCGTGATATCAATACATTTTGGTGACTTAGCAATACATTTTGAAATAATAATGATACAAATTGGCGTAACAACAATTTAGCAGTAAATTTTTCCATAATGGTGATACAATATGGCGTTAAAAAGACAAAATTTAGCAATAGGACAATGTAAACATTTTACATAAAGGATAAAAAAAAACTAACCAACTTGAAAAGTGAATTTTCCAAATATATCAACCTGAGAAATTTCCTGATTTTCTTCCAAATGTGCACGAAATGTTTTTTTTTTTGTTTGTTTGTTTTTTTCTAATTTAGTTGGCAAACACTTAGACAGCTTGGTCTTGGATGCCTTAGGCAAGCGCTGCACAGACGTTACTCACTTTGCATTACCCAGAGGGCGCGTGTAACTTGAAGATTAGCCACGGACGCGGAGTAACAATGCCCCTGCAACGCTCTATGATCCTATTAGATTGGGACCTACGGTTTAAAGTGGATTCCGAACCACTACAAACATCCATGGCACCGCCGGGACTCGAACCCGAAACCTGTCGTACCGAGAGCCAGAGCGCTAGCCATTCAGGCCCTGTGCACGAAATGTATCTGTTATTATATAAGTGAATGACCAATCTTTTCCACCACTTACATGAATCCTTTCATTTTCTCTTTTAAAGTAGCTTTTTTTTTTTTTTACATCTTTTTATGTGTTGATTTAAATATCTTTTTACATTAAATGTTTTCCACATTCACAAGTAAATGTTGACGTTTTGATTTTAATATTTTTCTAATGTATTGCTAAATGTACTCTGCATATGCCAAATTTGGCCAAATCGCAATATAGCACCGTTCGGATTTGATGGATTTTTGGGCGGCCAATTGAGTGTAAATTCGCCAAATGTGGTAACCGGAATTTCTTGTATTGTTTACAATTCACTTCACTTACAGGTTACAACTCGTTACTTGGCAGACTTTGACGAAAAGAATTTTTGTAACTAAATCCCAATAGCCCCTCTTCTGCGATTTCATCCAAAATTTATCCATTGACAGGGGATTCTGCCCTTTAAGGTTCAAATTTCGCAAAATCTCTTTTCCGCGCCAAAAGAAATCGCCACAGGCCAGAGAAAAAAATGCAACTACGACCATTTTGGTTTTTTTTTTTGGAATGGATTTGGTGTAACCAATTAAACAAGTGGATACTTAAAAGTGCAGAACTCCCCACTGAGACAGAAGGGGTACAAAAGGCATGAATTTAAATTATGAGAAACCAATAACAAACATGTTTACTTGGATGGAAATAACAAGTACACGAATTGAAAAAACACTTTTGAAGATTTGTACGTTTTATTAAAGAAAAACTAGAAAAATTTCAAGTACACGGATTGTAAAAATATTTATAATAAATAATGTAATCACATCGCTGTAGTAAGGCTACACAAAAGATATATTCTGAAAGCAATGGGACAGCTTAAAAATTTTAGAACAATTAGAAATAACACTATAAATAAACTTAAAAATAACATTCATATAAAAATTCTAGTACCCAATCTGAACATTTTCAAATCATCGTTTGTGTGAAATTGAGTTGAAATCGAAAGCGCGTAAACACATCTGACGAAAACAATTTCTATCGATCAATCACATTGGACTAGCTACAGCGGCCAATCAATCAAAGCCAGCCATTCCAAAAATAAGATCTCGCCCTTTTAGCAGCTAGTCATTTTTATGCCAGTTTCAAAGAACACTTTTGATTTAAGAGTCAATAAATTCTGTAAAGGTTCTTCTGACAATTTCGTGATCGACAAAGCGTTTATTCTTTAAAAAGATTTCAAATGTTTAAAAATTGATCATCAGTAGCAGGCGAGTCTGGTGAATAGCCAACGCTAATTCTGATAGTTTATCACTCTACAGTCATTTTTTGTGCACACTTTAGGTTAAATAGATAGGGACCTACAGTTTAGAGTGAATTCCGAACCACTCACAAACATCCATGCCACCGCCAGGATTCGAAGCTGAAGCCTGTGGTACCAAAGGGCAGAGCGATAGCCAATTGGCCATCTGGTTGCGTTAATTCTGATGCTCTACATCAGTTGTTGACAGCAATACTGTGCATAAATTGTTTGATTTACTCTTAGGAAATCTGCAGCTTGATGGCCAATTGGCTAGCGCTCTGGCCTTTGTTACCACAGGTTTCAGCTTCGAATCTTGGCGGTGGCATGGATGTTTGTGAGTGGTTCGGAATTCACTCTAAATTGTAGTTCCCGGTCTAATTAGGCTAAGTGCGCATAAAATGACTGTAGTGCGACAAACCAAACTTAAAAAATCTGTAATAGACAACTCTCCTTTGATATCTTCAACCGTAACGATTTTCTTTTCTAGATGTGTTTTCTGTTTCATCTGTAGTATTGTACTGAGTGTTTACGATTATCATACAATACCCACTTTTCATCACAAGTAATCATCACAATTACAAGATTCTATCACAAATAATGAGGCAATTACACAATTCCATCACAAGTAATGATTGACTTTTTATCACAATTTATTTGCCGAATGCGGAATGATGCGCAAATCTGCAAACGTCGTGATTCCTGCCTATCTGACAATTCGCGTGAAACTCATTTGTCAAATTTTTTCACTTTTGCAAGAGCTGCAAGATGTGTCGATACTATTGCCGTACCTATTCCAGGATCAACAGTAGGTTCTCTAACAGTTATTGTTAGGTTAGTTTTAGGTTGTTTCAGGTAATTGTAAGGTTAGTTTCAATTTTTGCCTTCAGAGCATCATTATAAGGAACTCTTTTAAGTCTTCCATATCGCTCATATCTCTTGATCCGAACTTCTCAAGCAATCATCTCACTGTGGATACCTTAGCTGTTCATAAGTATTTCATTATTTAGCTGTTCATATATCTTTTACAAATGCAGCATTAATGTTTCGTGCTGCTGGGATAGCAGAATTTCCAAGTTTATACTCACAGTGAAAAATTATTCATATTTTGTGGGATACCACGTTCCATTTGTTTAAGACTTCCTTAATAATTTCAAAAAATACCACGAAAATAATATACAATTAGACAGAGCACAAAATAAGCAATAAAATTGCATACAACACAATTATTTAACTTAATACTGATATATTTTTCAATTCCTTCTTTTAGCTAACATTTTCTCTATATATATCCTGTTCAAATTTTCAATCGTTCATAAAATACTTTGTATTCCTCCACTCAAGTTCAAATACGTTTTTTTTTGAACTTGTAGTGGATGACACCTGATGTTAATACAGTTTTTTCAAATAGTAATGCAGTAATTAAATTTAATTCATTAATTTCATTTTTTTTTTTTTTAGATTTAAGATGCATATATTCACCAATAGATGGCGCCAGATAAACTTAAAAAAATGAATGAAAATTATTTATAAAGGACTTCCTGCAATAGAGTGAAAAAAAGTAGGAATTGACTTAAAAATTTTTTTTTTATATATTACTTGTTTTATAGAATAGTAGCAGAACCCGGCATACTTTGTTCTGCCAAAAAAAAATGCATTATGAAAAATTAGGTATCGCGAATATATTCTCCATGTTCCAATATATGTACATACTCATTGTACATGTTGTACTGATTGGATATCGTTCATGGATATCGTTTGAACGGTCTATAAGATGAAATGCTGCAGCTCCATCTGGTGGTAAATAATAATAAAGTGAATAGCGCGAACCTATTTTCCATACTCGAATACATATTATTACCCATTTTTATAGCTATTGGTTGAACAGTATAGAAGAAGTGAATAGACTGTAGCACCATCTGGTGGCGACTGGCAACAAAACATAAAAACATTCTCCATGTTTTATCAAACACACACAAAAAATTTCATCCAAATCGGTCCAGCCGTTTAGGGGGAGTTCAGTGACAAACACACGTACAGAAGAATTATATATATAAAGATCAGTTAGTCTCAAAACGTTCATTTAATGTCGAACAATTCAATAAAATTAGCATACTGAAAGTACAAATGTATTTTTTAGCGATTTTATGGTTATTCCAAACGTTATGCTATTATTTTATTATTATTCTATTTTTAGAGCATAGAATATTGAAATCTTTTGTTTGCCTTAAAGCGAGTATCAAGATCTGGGTGATAGTGGCTATTTGTTTTAAAAATATTATGCCGTTATTTGTCGTTATTGTTTTTATTTTTCTTTTGTCATATTTATCGTTCTGATAAGATTGTTTGAGATATTCATATTGCTATTTACTGTTAAAAAATTATTTTAGGAGAAGAATCATTTGTGAGATATTGACTATTGATATTCATATTGTGACATTTTATATTATCTGCGTTCTAATCGAAATTCTTCTTAAAAAGTACTACTTTTATCTAGAATATCCATGTAATTTTTAAAACATAACAATCAAAATAATAACAACAACAACAAAATATAGTTACTTCAACAAACAATATTTAGTACAGAATTTATAACTGTAACTGCTACTCTTTAGGCCCTTTCAAATCGTACGATTAGTTTGGTTAGATTAGATTGGTTTGTCGCTGTACGGTCATCTTGGCACATGAGCTAAACAGACCGGGACTTACAGTTTAAAGTGGATTCCGAACCACTCACAAACATCCATGCCACCGGCAGGATTCGAACCTGAAGCCTGTGGTACCAATAGTTAGAGCGCTAGCCAGTTGGCCATTAGGCCGCCTAACTCGTATGAACAAGACATAAATTACTTTATCTGTAGAGATCCCAATACAGACCCGAGAATTTTCGATTTCGCAATGTTTATGGGGTTTCGAACCAATGTCCATCATTTCGGAAATGGAACACACTATCTGCCAGCCTCTTCCGTGAATTATAAAATGCAACATGTTTATTTTATGTACATCCGATAACTAATTAAGCACAGAAAAGTTAATTTTGACAAATATCCATTGTTATTATTTTCTAAATGCTGAAAACTACTTGAAATCATTCAAGAATGATATTACAGATATGTAGCGGGTTCAGCATTATCCAGGGTGCACCATGAGGGAATTGTTATATGTTTTCCTCATTTTGATACCATCCCAGTTTGATTTGGGATGAAAAAGGATATCTAATTAGTAAAAATATCCTTTTGATGTTTGTATATGGGGTGCATTTCGTTTGTCAGTAACATTCTTGTAGATTTGGTTTGTCGCTCTACGGTCATTTTTTGCACAGATTGTTCTAATGAGACCGAGGCCTACAGTTTAACACGGATTCCGAACCCCTCACAAACATCCATGCCACCACCAGGATTCGAAGCTGAAGTCTGTAGTACCGAATGCCAGATGGCTTGTCAATTGGCCTTCAGGCAACTGATAAGCAAGAATGAAGCCCTACCTAATAGAAATGGATTCCTTTTATGGTAACCTGTTGCCTTAGCAACCGCCGGCTTCCAGACATAGATCGCGTGAATATAACACTTCTATGGAGATTTTTTAAAAACCTTTTTTTGATATATTTCTTTCCCAACTTATTTGTTTCAAAACTTTCCTCAATTTCATGAAAAATAGAATATTTTAAGCATTTTTAAAAAAAAATAATTATGAAAGTAACATTCAATAATATAATGTTGCTGTTGCGTTTTCCTTTTAAAGCTCCCTTCGTTCCCTTTCGTTAATTGTTGTAGAAGTGGTATGCTGCGTAAAATAATTTTTGCATATTTTTAACTTTCACGACTTTAAGTAACAGCACAAACCAACTAACAAATATACATCACATTACAAAAATTAATAGTTTAAAAACACTGAAAAACACGCTTCTAGAGTGAATCAAACTAAAAAGTAAAAAATAATTGTTAACATAAGAATAAAATGACTGACGAGAAAATGAATGTCACTGTTCTAAAAGCGTGGGGTGCTCGATATCAATCGTTATCATTTTTCACTAGTTTCATTCCGAAATGCAGAGTTAGTTTAAAAATCATACAAAGCATCCCACGCTTTTAGAACAGTGACATTCATTTTCTCGTCAGTCACTTTATTCTTATGTTAACAATTATTTTTTACTTTTTAGTTTGATTAACTCTAAAAGCGTGTTTTTTAGTTTTTTTTAACTATAATATTTAAATGTAGTCCCGGTACGGAGGACTGGTTTTATTTGTCGCTCTACGGTCATATTATGCACACGAGGGCTAAATAGGCCGGGACCTACAGTTTAACGTGGATTCCGAACCACTTATAAACATCCATGGCACAGCCAGGATTTGAACCTGAAGCCTGGGATACCAAAGACCAGAGCGCTAGCCACTTGGCCACCACGCCGCTGCGGAGGACTGGAACTATAGTTCTTACAATATTTTAATTGTGAGTAAAACGAAGTCCAAATGCGAATAGGTCGAGCCAGCCGGAATTCGAACAGGGAATCTCCTGATCCGTAGTCAGGAGTGTTATCCGTTGTGCCGCTGTCCCACGTAGGTTAGAATGCCTTAGGTACTTTCATTCTACATAGGTTAAATTGCTCTTCACAAATTAAAATAAAATCACTGATCCTGACGATCCTAATCATGATGAGATAATAAACTTATCAAACTATTTTAGTGTCGTCGGTCCTTGATAAGTCTGCAACGTTTAAATTAAATCGGATCGCTTAAAGTAGGGCAAAATCGAGCCCAAAGAGTCAGTTACAAACAAACAAACAAACATACAAACAAACAAACATACAGGTGAAACTAATAAAAGCGAATTAAAAAGGGATTAATTTGGCCCGTCCAGACAAGAGCACACAAAGGACGAGTCGCTTTCGCTCCGTCTGACCACGAGAAACAATCCACATTATCTCTGGCAGTGAGGAACAGCTGGTCGTTAACGGGTCCCTTTGATATGCAAAAACACTGATTCTTGCTGGAGAGATGTCGAAGCTCATGATTTTCTGTCAAACCTATTTTTAATGGGTTGACGAAAGCAATTCGTCCCTCATGCTTTCTCATCTAGACACACGAGAACGAATTCCATATACAAATTCATTAAAAATCGGTTTCAAAAACCCTTACCAGAAAATCATGTGCTTCGACCTCTCTCTGGCACGAGTCGGGGTTTTTTTTTTTCCACACATCAAAGGATTTGCTCAGCGACATATGATGCAGGTGGTTCGTCGTGATCAGACGGAGACGATCGGAGCGAGATCGACTCTTCTTCTCTGGATGGGGTAGATACAACTCTAGGAATATTCCTTCCAAATTGCAAAATATCAATGCTTTGATCGATGCAGATCACCCATGATCCACTTTTAGTAACGTTAATCTACTACATATGTATAGTTGTTGTGTCTAATCATCAGTGTGCTGCAGTGCGGGAAGGACATCTCATGAATAATGAAAGGTGGGAAAGGGGCAACTCCTGTTGCGATGGAGCACCCGTAAGTAGAAGTCGGACTTGGCTCCGTGACGCTGATGAAAGATGGCAGCGCCTTCCGGGAGGACTTTTTGTGGGAAACTACTCCGTATGTGCGTGTCGTATGGAAGAGAACCCGAAAAACTCCCACCAAATAGTCTGACTAACGGGGGCCTGAATGACCGAGTGTCTAGCGCTCGGTGTCACAGGTTTCGGATTCGATTTCCCGGCAATGCCATGAATGTTTGTAGTGGTTCCACTTTAAGCCGCAGGTCCCGGTCTCATACGACTGTAGAGCGTCACAGAGCCCAGTCTGACTTCTCACCCACATCATTCTCAAATTGTAAAAGGACAACTCAGCTTTAGGCACAGTGATGTGGTGTGGCGTAGAAATAGAAGTAGTAGTGCAGGCGGACATTCCATGAGTAATCTACTCGTCGACGGATGGAAAAGGTCAGCTTCTGTTGTGATAGAGCACCCGTAGGTAGAAATCTGAATTGGCTCCGAGTTGCTGAAGAAGGAGGGCAGTGCCTTCCGAGAGGTCTTTTAGAGGGAACTAAATCGCATTTGCGTATCGTATGAGAGAAAACACAGAAAATTCCCTCCGGATATTCCGACTCATGAGGCAAGATGCTGAACATCCCAAAACGCTAGTGAGTCTCCTCGTTTTTGAAGCAGTGTCTACAACAAAGCAGCAAGCGGATTGAATCTCCGCCCTAATGCTCACCAGCAGCACACTGAGCCACGAGTCGGGAACACATACACAGTTCCTATAATGTATAATTCAAATCAATGCTGGTCGTTTGTAAACAACAGCAACAGTCATTTCAGCCTAAGTTGAAGTTTTCTTTCTGTATTTGATTGCTTTACCTCTATGAAATGCTCCGATTGCTGATTTTCGAGCAAAATTGCTCGTCTGTGGACTATTCAGATTATCGCGTTTATTTCCTTTCAGAAGCAATCAGCAACGGAAGACAGCGTTCATAGAGAAAGAATAAAACCGCGCTTGGTTAGATAAGGGCATCTGAAAATGGTAATTATCAATATTGTTTTTGTTTTTTTTTAATGCAGGAAATAAAGCTTGTGTAATGCAGTTAAATTACTTTTATTTTCAATTTGACGGGCGTACATCAGAGTATTTCTATTTGAAATTTATTCTTTCAATTCCTTCTATTAGCTCACACTCTCCCTATATATATCTTGTTCACATTTTCAATCGTTCATAAAATACTTCTTATTCATCCCCTCACGTTCAAATACATTTTTTCGAACTTGCAGTGGATGACACGTGATGTTAATACAGTTTTCTCAAATATTAAATCAGTAATTAAATTTAATTCATTAATTTTAGGGTTTTTTAGATTTAAGTTGCGTATATCTACCCATAGATGGCACCAGATAAACTTATAAACTAAAGCAGACTTTCTGCAATAGAGTGAAAAAAAGTAAGAATTGACTTAAAATTTGTTTTTTATATTACTTGTTATTAATTCAATCAATACTGGAAAGAATCTACTGAATCTACTGAGTTTGGCTTCATTTTTTCCCACTCAGGATAGGTTTGCTTCAAGTACAGGGTGGGTGATTATAATTAAAGTCCCACTTTCAAAGTGCTGTAGAAAAATAACCACTCGCCACAATGAGTTCAAATTTGAACTGAAGATACTTGAAGAAGGGGGAAACGGTACGCCATCAAAAGAAAGTTCCAAAGTGTATTAATAGATGGTGCTGTAAGCGGCATAAAGAAAGTGAATTCGGATGCCAATGTATTCGGCACGAGTTGCACATTAAACCAACTGTAGCGTTCAGTGTGCTTGATTGTTTCGATTTTTTGACTGAAAAAATGACTCCCAAGTCATTCAACAGCTGTGACACTGTAAGTGGAAAGCCCAATCCTCCACGGCAACATAATACCATATTGGATGGGAAAAATCGGTGGAAAATTTTTTTTAACTTTCTTTTGCTACCATACCGTTTCCCTTCTTCGAGTATTTTCAGTTCAAATTTGAACTCATTGTGACGAGTGTTCCTTTTATACAGCATTTTGAAAGTGGGACTTTAATTATAAGGTATTAATATTGGTACATTTGTCACAATAATAGGACAAATTTGTCGATTTTGTTGAATTTGTGTTGTTGCTTCTTATCCCACTTGGTCAACAGCAACATCAAGACCAGGGGTGGCCAACCCGCGGGCCGCATGTGGCCTGCCTTAAACATTTTTCCAGCCCTTGAGATTTATCACATTTTTACAAAATATATATTTTTTATAATGACCAAAGTAGTGAAAACCAATGCATTAAAATGCATTATATGTGCATTCATTTATTCAAAAATTAACTGTCAAAATTACGAGAAAAAATTAATTTAAAATGTTTTATTTATGAGTTTACAGTTATGATTTCGCAGAATAATTAAATTATATTCTGCGAACTGATGATGCGCGCGCATCTTGGAACATCTAACAGATTCTATGTTTCACTTTAATGATTTAATTTTTTTTATTTCATTTATATTTATATATTTTTAATATTTCATTTTTAGTCTTATATATTTCTTTACAATGTGCGCTTAGTATCATTATCTATGTTTACATGTAAGAATACTAGTAAACACAACAATAAATCCTTATGTTTCAATTTTTCACTCCAAAAAAAAAAAAATGTCTATAGTGGTTCTAAATCTAATGTGGGGATATATAATTTTATATGCGGCCCGCGGAGTTAGGAGGCATTTCCAAAGTGGCCCGCAAGATCATTTGGGTTGGCCACCCCTGATCTAGACCGACTCCAAGAAACTGTGTGTTGTCATGGATGGAGGGAAAGGGGGCAGCTTCTGTTGTGATGGAGCACCCGTAAGTAGAAGTCTGGATTGGCTCCGTGTCGCTAAAGAAGGAGGCCAGTGAGTTCCGGGAGGACTTTTAGGGAGAACTAATCCGCAATGGCATATCATATGGAAGAAAAAAACCCGGAAAACTCCCACCAGGTAGTCCGACTCACGAGGCAAAATGTTGAACATTATACAAGCCATCGAGTCTCCTCGGTTTTTGAAACAGTGTCTACAACAAAGCAGCCAGCGGATGGAACCTCAGTACTAATGCCCATCAGCTTCGCTCATTACCACTGAACCACGAGTCGGGTGGTTGAATTTTTAAAGACAATAAAACTCTACAATTAAAAATTCATCATCCTCATCACCATGATTGGCGCAACAGCCCCATAGCGGAGCAAGGCCGTCTGCCTTCTGGCAGATTTCGAGACAGCATATGTTTCTTTTTATAAGGTAGAGCTGTCAGCCGTACGTCCAACACTCTTCACTCATATTAGACTGAGGGCCTGATGATTTAAAGTAGATTCCAAATCACTACAAACATCCATGGTACCGCTGGGACTCGAACCCTGAAACCTATGGCACCGAGCGCCAGAGCTTTAATCACAGTTAACAACTAGCCATGTAAAAAAATTTCGTATAGCAAAAATTGTTAAATATTTCAAAAATATTATTGGTAAAAGTATTTTACAAAAGATATACATATATTTTTTTAGCACTAATGTTAAAAATGTGTTAAATAAAAATGTGAATAATGAATAATATAAATATATATATTTAAATATTTTACGAAAGATATGTTTCATTTTTGACAATGTTAAAAATGAAATATATTTTTAACACAGTTAAAAAGAACAAGGCCGAGTTCGCCTCTTCTATGACGACAGAAGTTTTGATAAAATTTTTCAATACTTGACAATATTTTGAGTAAAAAATTCGCAACAAAATTAATACAACGAATGCTAATTATCGACAACTTTTCATCAAAAATAAAAATAATAAGAAGAAGTAATATAAAAAAAAAAAAAATTTAAAGTCAATTTCTACTTTTTTTTCCCTCTATTGCAGAAAGTTCTTTATAAATCACTTTCATTCATTCTTATAAGTTTATCTGGCGCCCTCTATTGGTAGATATATGCATCTTAAATCTAATAGAAAACAAAAATGAATGAATTAAATTTAATCACTGAATTAATATTTGAAAAAACTGTATTCACATCCAGTGTCATCCACTGCAAGTTCAAAAAAATGTATTTGAACTAGAGTGGAGGAATAAAAAAGTGTTTTATGAACGATTGAAAATTTGAACAAGATATATATAGGGAGAGTGTGAGATAATGGAATGAATTGAAATAATAATAACAGCTTGAACTTGTTACGTAAGAAAAAAACTCATTTCACGATATAAATGTTTTGCAAAGATAAATGTCTTCCCTTTCAAGTACATTAAAAAAAGTACTAAATATAAATCGGTTTTATCAGTTAGTGTCTGATTTTAACATTTTTATTTATTCAGCTTGAAGTTGACACGTACATTGTTGCAACATTTATCTCTAAGAAATAATTAATCCATAAAAATGTCTTTCTCCGTAAGTAATTAATTTATCATTGTTATTGATTAAGAATAGTTGATGGACGTATTAATGCTATAATTAACCTTTAATTAATGTAAAGTTTATTATTTACATCAGAAAGGCTCATTTTTTGATGACAATTATTATTTTTTTTTCAAATGCAACTGGCAATATAATATATATGTTAATCTTTAATATAATTAATCTTTATGCCATAAGCAAGAGCTGCACCGCTGTTACTTATTTAGCACTACCCAGGAGGCAGGTGTAGCTTGAAGATATGCTACGGATGCGAATAACACTATCCCTACAATGCTCTACGATCCTATTAGACCGGGAGCTAAGGTTTTGGAATCTGCTAGTAGGCACACGGCCATGGTCCAAATGGACTGTAGTGCTAGGGAGTTAATTAGTGAGTTATTACTAAAATTTGATTTGAAGCCACTAAATATTTATCACATAATATTACTGCAACCTGGTGGCAGTATTTGGAAGACTAACTGACGTCTTACTCAAAAAGGCTTAAGGGCCCACCATGGGGCTGTTGCGCCAGTGAAGGAGAAGATGATTACAATATTTGGTTAAGTAACAAGAAACAACATTAACTAAGTTAAACAAGTGATATAAAAAATAAAATTTTAAAGTCAATTTCTACTTTTTTTTTTTTTGCTATATTGCAGAAAAGTCTTTTACAAATAAAGTTGAAATATTGCCATCTATGGGTAGATATATGCAACTTAAATCTAAAAAAAACTAAAATTAATGAATTAAATGGTAATGAATGAATTAATATTTGAAAAAACTGTATGAACATCCAGTGTCATCTACTACAAGTTCAAAAAAAGTGTATTTGAACTTGAGTGGATGAATAAAAAGTGTTTCATGAACGATTGAAAATTTGAACAAGATATATATAGGGAGAGTGTGAGCTAATAGAAGGAATTTCAAAAAGTAATTGATAATTGATTTTATAAAAAGTTGCAGTGTCTGTCAAAAACTAAATACTGAACCACAGCAACATAAAATTTTTAAACATAAAATTTATTATACGACATAAATGTCGCTTATACATTATTTACACACAAAAAAAAACAAGACAATATCAGTAGCATTCTCTACATGGCACAACCGCCATACTCTTTCTCTGGTCCATACCCAAACTGATATACATTTTCTACACGGAGTAATCTCTCTAACTGCAAGGGGCCTGACGTCTGTAGTTGCTCGGCAACAAAAGCGCGCTAGAAACTCGTTTCGGCAATAACACATGCCACAATTCCTACGCATGTTAATGCTTCGCCAGTCAATGCAAAGTTAATACATATATATTTTTTTAAAAAATAGATTTTGCAAGCCAATTTTTTTATGTATATTTTTTAAATTTATATAAATTTATGTCAGAAATAGATTTAAAAATGATTAAAAGGTATTGTTTCATAAACCTATCCCATACTCCTTTTGTCCCATAATAATAATCGCAAAGTGAATATTTAAATAGGAATTATTTCTGAACGCAGCTGTAAAGTTTTCTTGCAGCTCAAAATTGCGAAGCCTTCAATCAAAATCATTGTTTCATAACATGTGTCATTTCAATATTGAGGTTAACCTAATTACCTATTTCTTGATGTTAAAATATATGCAATAAATTCTTATATATTTTCTTAAATCTTTATATTTTATTATCTTTATTTCTAGTTTTAAAACGATATTACAAAATTTGGTGAAGTTAAAGTAACTAGAAACAACATTAAGTTTTAAAAAATTAATTGATTTTATATAGAAGCAAAATTTTAATAAATTTATTTTTAAAAAAACGATTTCTCATGACGAATCTTTTGTGTATATTTTTTAAATTTACACAGTCATATAAATTTAAATCAGAAATAAATTTAAAAAAAAGATTAGCGTTTTTAATAAAGGCCTTCTTTTATAAGCCTCTTCCATATTCCCTCTGTCCCATAATAAGAATAGCAAGTGAATATTTAGATAGGAATTATTCGCGAATGCAGGTGTAAGTTGTGTTGTGGCTCAAAATTGTGAAGTCTTCCATCAAAATCAATGTTTTATAACATCTGTCATTTCAATTTTTAGGTCAACCTAATTATTACGAATCAAAACTGGGTTTTTTTCCCTAATTTCATTCGCTGATCGAAATCAATTGTTTTATTTCGGTTGAATATCAACCAATTGTAAGAGTTGTCGTGTTGCTTTCTAGAGATTTAATTAATTAAACTATTATTTATAATCTCGAATCTAAAGCAAAGCAAATCAGACACTACTAGAGAATTAATTGCGTTGTGTTATCCCAGGAAGTTAAAACTTTACCTAAACGACAATCAGCATGGTGTGCATTGTCTGCAGGAAATAATACTCAGGAAACATACAGTCATAGACATTAGATTTATTATAATAAAAATAAATATAAACAAATGAATTAATTTTGAATTTAATGCAAACAGGGGCCCCACCAATATTATACAATTACGTACAAACATAATACACTTAGATTTAACTAAACACAATACATTAGATAAAAATAGAAATTAAATCAATTCTTGTAATTTAACCTTCACTCATATCTATCACAAGCAATATAATTACAAGAAAAGGGCGAGGCACTAAATTCTGTCTGTTGAGTTCATATGCAAAAAGGACGGAGGAATGTGCGCTGAACTCGCACTGAGCATTCAATATCACTTTAGAGTTATTCAAAATCTGTATCTGAATGCTGAATACATTAAAAATACAATGTTCAAAGGAAATGATAAAAATATTGCAAAGAGAAATCAAACAATCAAACGAGTACTCATCTCAAACTTTGTCATTGGAACGTTGAACCATTCGTCCGCAAAATCCTCGACTGTAACGGCAAATCTCAAAAGTGATCGTTGTCAAATTGGCAAAAACAGATTGTGCTTAACATTACTACGCACAATTTCGGTCGCACTTTGCTGATGTGATGTCTCAATCCCTGATCATCTTGCAGCCGAATTCATCACCTGGTGCAGCAGCTAACCCTCAGTTTTTACAGAATACAATTGCTAACACTCCATCGTCCAGTCTCAGTCCAAAAAAAAGCCACTTGTTCTATCCACCACCGCTTATAAGCACGAATAATGCCCGCGTCATAGCTGACGTCATTCCAGGCTTCGATTGGTCGAGATCCCGGTTCCAGACGGGGTGACAGGAGCCTGAGGCTCAATTCGTACTTCATGGGGTCCGCCATCTTCTACCGTGACCACACCGGAAGTCAAACAACAACCCCTACCAAGAACTGAGTTTGAATGAAAATGGCACAACTTAAGACTTTTCTTTCTTCTCTTCCTCTTTTTCTTTTTATTATTATAATTATTATTATTAATCAGGATTTGAAAATGTTTCACACATAATTTAACAAATTGCAACTTTATGAATATCGAAATACAATGACAAAACAAAACAAAAAAAAAACATATAATTTGCAACCAAATTCAAACACAAAATACATAAATTTACACATTTCCCATCAATTTCCTAATTACGTCTCATTCACTGAGTGGGTGGATGACAGCGCCACAACAGAGTCAGATGGAAAAAAAGCAGCCCTGACTGACAAACTGACTAATTTTTTCAAGCAAATATCGCGGTTGTTCAGTTCTTCATGCTTCTGTAGCATTTTCCCAACTGGAAGAGTTGTAGCATTTCCTTTCCAGGAGAGAGGAATGTATACTCTTTAACCAGTGCATAACAACATCCTATCATTGAAATCTGACAGCGGAGCAGCAGCATGTATATTTATACTACATGCAATTTGTGTCTTCTTCTAATGAGAACAACCTGTCACACAAATCTGACAGCAGATATTCAGTGTCAAGGATAATGACACATCATGACATTAGCGTTTGACTGTTCGACCTTCACAGATCGAAGCAATTATAAATGAAATATGGACTACGTCGTAAGTTGTTGAATCGTGATGAGTGATAGACCACGGGCTGAGGAAGTGTCCACTCCAATCAGAAGTGAGGGAAGTTGTTACCCCCCCCACACACTCTTGACGAATTTTCTTAAAGGGAGGAATTCGGAGAAGGAGAGAGAGAGTGTCCTGCAACGAATCGACGAGAAGTGTTGTTTTTCTCTTTTCCTGTGAAGTGACTGAACAGGCCGGCGATTCAGCCTGTTTTTCAAAGTGAGCTCCTAGTGGTTTCGTGTATCACGCCGTGTGATAATTAAGGTCTGCCGCAGACCGAGTGGATTATATTCGTCGTAGACTCAACTCTAAAAATCTCCGTCCTTGGAGTGAACTGCACTTGAGAATCAAATCTTAATTTCAATTTTGTGTTTATATATATGCATCTATATACGCAATGCGTCTTATGAAATGCGTAATTATTATTTTCGTTTAAAATTCAAATTTGGATTCTGAAAATTCACTTGATGCAAGCTGTAGTTTAATTGCATTTTAAAAAAATAATAAAAAATAAAATAAAATAAATGTAACTGCTGTTGGTAAGTAACGTGCCAAAGTAACGGTTCTTCGTAGTCTGTGAATAACTCGCCTTCCCATAAAATTCTGTAGTGCGACATGATTCTAATTTCCTACTTCCCTTGCAGATGCAAATGCCCTGGCAAAATATAAACTTATGATTCCTCCTAAGATCAAAACTAGATACCAAATGGCAGATCTAAATGTCGACAGAAGAATAGCTGCTACTGTCGCAAGATGAAAGATGAAGCACCCCAAAAATTGGAACATCTCTGCTGATGGCGTTAAAAAATACCGAAAATGTATCAACTGCCCTGATGTTGAGCTGACTCCTCATCATGTCGTTGATTTCCCAGCTGCTGCAGCCGCCATGTATAGTCAGGACCCTCCCCCGGAAGAGGATTCATATTCCGAGCTGGCAATCAACAGAGCCAATAGTATTCGGGAGCACCCCGATATTTGATCTCCTTATACTTTTCAGCGGATACGACAACAACAAAAATATGATTCAAATAACTAATCATCCGAGGGATTTTGAACTTAATCATACAAAACATTACATAAAAGACACGAAACGATACAAGGGAAAGAATTATAATGCTAATATATCTAACATTCTCTGAGGGTTCGGTTTGTCGTTCTACGGTCGTATTTTCCACACTTTGGGCTAATTAAAACGGGCACTACAGTTTAACGTGATTCCGAACCACTACTACACCACACCACATCACTGTGCCTAAAGCTGAGTTGCCCCTTTACAGTTTGGGAATGATGTGGGTGAGAAGTCTAATTGTGCACTGTGACGCTCTACGGTCTCGGGGCCTACGAATTAGGTGGATTCCGAACCACTACAAACATCCGTGCCACCACCTCGATTCTAACCTGAAGCCTGTGATACCAAAGGCCAGAACGCTAGCCAATTGGCCAACAGGCCTTCAAATTCCTAGGACAAATTAAAGTTCTTGTTTTTTTCTACTGTTTATCATTTTCTTCATAACTCCTATAGGTGGCGTTAAGTGTGACAAGTGCGTGTTATTTTAAAAAAGATATTATAACACGCAATTATTTATTATTATTATTATTTACTATTATTTATTATTATTATTATTATTTATTATTTGTTTTATTTTATTTATTTATTATTATTTTTTTTTTAGAAACAAATCAAATTTTTATGAAACATTGACACGGTACCAAACGAATAAAACAAGCAACATAAAAAAAAAAAAAAAAAAAATTATAAAATCAATTTCTACTTTTTTTTCACTCTACTGCAGAAAGTCCTTTATAAACAATTTTCATTCATTTTTTTTTATGTTTATCTGGCGCCATCTATCGGTAGATATATTCAACTTAAATCTAAAAAAACTATAAATTAATTAATTAAATTTAATTACCGAATTAATATTTGAAAAAAAACTGTATTACATCCAGTGTCATCCAGTATAAGTTAAAAAAATGTATTTGAACTTGAGTGGATGAATAAAAAGTATTTTATGAACGATTGAAAATTTGAACAAGATATATATAGGGAGAGTGTGAGCTAATGGAAGGAATTGAAAAAAAATAATAAATAAACATTTGTATATTTAACGAAATAAAAAAGGTTTTACTCAATGTTTTCTAATCATTGTCAATTAAGCGCTATCCCACATCCTAGGCGATAATCTATACTTTGTTATCTTTCGAAGGTTGACACGTAATTTTCCTTTATTCTTATCACCACACAGTTATGATGGCTATCAAAACGTGAGCCATCTGTAAATGTTTGTTCTATTGCGTATTTTAAAGGATTGCCAAAAAACTATGTTGATGTTATCATCAGTGTCCTGCAGTTTGGGAAGGACATCCCATAAATAATCTACTCATATGGAGGGAAAGGGGCAGCTTCTGTTGTGGTGGAACACCTGTAGGTAGAAGTCTGACTTGGCTCCATGTCGCTGAAGAAGGAGGGCAGTGCCTTCCGGGAGGACTTTTTTAGGGGAAACCATCCAGCATTTTCGTGTCGTATGGGAGAAAACTCTGTAACTCCCACCAGGTAGTCCAATTAACGAGGCAAGATGCTGAGCATCACATACGCTATCGAGTCTCCTCGTTTTTGGAAACAGTATCTACAATAATAACACGAGCTGATGGAACCTCCGCCCTAATGCTCATGAGCAGCACACGTTGCCACTGAGCCACGGGTCGGGTAAAAACTATGCAACTGCTGTTAGTGTTAGCTAATGCAAGACGATGTGAATCAACAAAAAAGGGACCCTGATGGCCGAGTGGCTGGCGCTCTGATGCTCAGTACCACAGGTTTCGGGTTCAAGTTTCGGCGGTTCCATGGATGTTTGTAATTTTTCGGAATCCACTTTAAGTCGTAGGTCCCGATCTCATATGACTGTAGAGCGTCATAGATACCAGTCAGACTTCTCACCCACATCATTCCCAAACTGTAAAGGGGCAACTCAGCTCTAGGCACAGTGATATGGTCTGGTGTAGTGGCAGTAGTAGAATCAACAAATATTTATGAACATACATTTTCATGTATAAATATTTAAAAATAATAATAAAAAAAATTGAAATCCATGTAAGAATTTCAGCTCATTCTCAGTAAATATGCTCTTTTCGTCCGCTCTAGTAAAACAAATGATGAAAGATCTTGATTGTATGAATAGCCCAAGATTTTTCTATAAACCTAAACAAATAATAGTTACTATATTTAAAAAAAGGGCCTGAATGGTCTGGCGCTCGGTGCCCCAGGTTTCGGGTTCGAGTCCCGGCGGTGCCATGGATGTTTGTAGTGGTTCGGAATCCACTTTAAACCGTAGTTTCCGGTCTAATAGGATCGTAGATCGGGGGCCTTGTTACTCCGCGTCCGTGGCGTATCTTCAAGTGACACGCGCCCCCTGGGTAATGCAAAGTGAGTAACGTCTGTGCAGCGCTTACCTTAAGGCAACCAAGACCAAGATCTCTAAGTGTTTGCCAGCTGCATTAGAAAGGAAAAAAAATTTAGTCCAATTCAATAACCACCGAGGTATAGAATTACTACAACTAATCCACGAAGCAGCAGTTAGTAAGATCAATCATGTTCAACAGCCACATGAATGTTGCAGCATTCAAAAAAGCATACGAACCTCAACTATTTTCAGTAAAGATATATTAGTCAGATATTTATTTTCTGTAAAGATATATACCAACTTTCAATAAAAATTAGAACCTCCGTCAAGTTCAACAACCACCTGAGCCAATAACCACGGGAATATGGCAACTTTCAATAAACACAAGAATCTCATGGTGCCATGGATGTTTGTAGTGGTTCGGAATCGACTTTGAACCGTAGCTCCCGGTCTAATATGGCTTTTGACCGTTGGCTGTTGGGCTGATAACACTACCCAGCAAAAAGAAAAACATTTCTCGTCTCGTAATCTGTCAATAGGTAGACGGCCTTGGCCTTGGTAGATGATGAAGGATCGTATTTAGAGGTTTACAAGCTCTTCTTCACACCCAATGGAGGCACATTCCGACTTATAGATTCATCGAGATCATCCCCAATATAGACACGGAAGATTTCGATTCGTATTAATTTTGTAGAGTCCCAAACCAAGAACTCAGGGTTCAGAAACCCAAAGCCGTATCCACCACCACTCTAGCTCAGCTGTTAATTTAAATAATTTGTTATTTTTATTCTGTTATTTTTCTGTAAAGAAGTATGAATTATTATTATTCTAATTATTTTAATTATTATTTCATTTTTATTACTCTAATTATTTTTATTATTATTTCATTTTGATTATTCTAATTATTTTAATTATTCTTATTATTCTAATTATTACTCTTTTATTTCTAGGCTTATCTATTAAATTAAAAATAATTTTAAAGAGTTTTTTTTAATTGATTCTCGCAAACATCATTTATAATTTGTGCAATATAATAGGTGCAATAGATTAAATCCTCAGAAAATTCTCGCAATCATAACATCTAATATTTCCTTCTATTCACATTAATTTAAAACATTCTAAAACTTCAAATTAATTTAACACATTAATTTCATTAATTTACACATTTAATTAATTCACATTAATAAACATTAAAACTTCACATTAATTGAAAAATTCATTTAAATTTATTTACCAATAGCTTATATTCTATAATTTTTAAGTATAAGCTTCATACACTTATCTTATTACAAAAACCGAGTTAAAACAAAAATTAGATTTTATTTTGCAACTATATTTTTTTTTCAACATATTCTTTTTATTTAGAAAATTACATACACTATTTCAATTAAAAATAAATAAATAAATAAATGTACGAAAAATAAAGTTAATAAAAAAATAGCAAAAAATTTTTTTAATTTTTTTGTGCATCTATTTTTTAATAATGATTGGAAATATTAATTAAGAATATCTGTAAGACATTAAATAATGAAAATGGGATTATCTAAACTAAATTTAAAAAATTACAATTTAAAGATAATAAATATTAAACAGAAATTTGAATTTATTTATAGAGAAAACCAAAAGTTCTGTAGTGGGAGGAGCTAACTCAGTTTCTTTTTTTTATTGGTCGAGAGTTTATCGTTTGTTTTCAAGCCATTGCCATTGTTACAGTGTCTATAGTAACTTCCTTTTAACCAAAAGGTTAAATGTAAATCATGCAATTTAAAATAAATTTATTTAAAACAAAGCTTACACATATCCATGCATATATAGTTATGTTTTTATGAAATAAAATTGCTACGTGTATTTAAAATAAAAAAATATTTATTAGTATTAAAAATAAAATTATTAATTAGTATTTAAAATAAAAAAAAATGTAAGATTTGAATAAAATTTTACTTGTATGTTGACTGTAACTGTCATTCATCGTCAACGGATTTGAACCTCAAAGCTCTTACAAGCCTTTTTATTGCGCATGTTATTGGTCAGCATTAATTTTTATATTAAATTTCATTTTTAAAATTTTATTTAAATTTTATTAAATTTTTTAATTTTAATTTAAAATTGTATAAAATTCAAATTTTTAAATTTTATAAAAGAAATTTAAAATTTTATTTATTGGTCATTTCAAATTTTTAATTTAAATTTTATTTTTAATTGTAATTGTTTGTATGCTGCTATAATACTATGTGGCGATGAAACAAAATTAAGTAACAATAGTAGAATTTTTTCGTTGGGCCTGATGGCCTAGTGACTGAATCTCGGTGCTATAGGTTTAGGTTCTATTTCCGGCGGTGCCATGGATGCTTTAATGGCTCGGAATCCACTTTAAACCGTAAGTCCCGGTCTAATATGGCTGTAGAGAGTTGATCATAGTGCTGACAATCCTACCCCGTAAAAAGAAAACATCTCCTGTCTCGAAATCGCCAGTAGGTAGACGGCCTTGACCCACCATGAGGTTGTTGCTCCAATCAAAAAGAAGATATTTCTTCAAGATTGTATTGGATAATTATTAGACTTAACAGATTTAATCTGGAAATGCCAAGTTGTTGCAAATTAAATACTGGAGACTACAAAAAAAAAAAAAAGTAATATTTTTTTTAAATAGTTCAAAAAAATTAAAGAATTATTTGCATTTTCGTAACAACTCACTCGATATTTTAATCATGGACACCAACAAACTTTAAAAAAATTTTAAGTATACACTTCGCTTAGTATCGCCTTAACTCAATTTCTAATTCTTATAAGATATGTATATATGCACAAAGTGTATACTTTAAAAAATTTTACGCTTCGCTTAGTATCACTTGCAATTCAATGTCTCATTCATATAACATATGTATGTATATATGAAAGATGTACTTGTCTCCTCGACAAGTTACCCCAAACATCAGTTTTGCTTCCATGCTTAAAAACAACGTAAACGCAACTGCAGCTGTACCTCCTTCAACCGTTGTAAATCAAAACCAACCAAGTTCACTACCTGGCATTGAAGATCTCAACTTCTTCCAAAATGCTGTTATATTAATGAAAGAATTTATTTCTCTTTTCACTGATATCAAAAATCTTCCAAATTTAATCAATCAAATTAATTCTACGAACAATAAAGCTGACAAGCTACAAATCTTTGCCAACTGTATGTGCTCCAAACCATCTAACAATGCCACGTAGTGACTATATTGTTTACAGGACTTGATAGTCGAAACGTTTTCGTTTCCCATCCCCTAGGCTCTGCTCTTCTATCGTTCACTTGCAATTGACCTTGTAGGATTCGCAGATTTTCCCCGTCTTTACCAGTTCATCCTCTCTTAACAAACTGCTCTGAAACGTTTTTGTTATTTTTAACTTGTGCTCCTTTTTTTATTAGATTAACCTATTGAAAGTATTTTTATTTTTAAGTTCTCCTTCAAACTACGTTCAGTTTGTAATTCTTCAAAATCCTCTTTCTACTTTATTATTTTAATTATTAAATTATAATTAATAATTATTAAATACTTTATTGAAAAGAAGAAAAAAAAACTTCTCTTCTACATTTATTATTATCTCTATATTAATTGCTTATTTTTAATGCAATGGGCTTAAAGCTAAAGTAAATTCCCTCTCATATGCAAAGAAGGAGTTAGCGGTTACCCATACCAAGGAGCTCCGTCAACCTACAAATCGTCGTCGTCGAAAGGTGTACTTATAAAAAATTTTACACTTCGCTTTGTGGCACGGATTTTTGTGAGTGATTCGGAATCCACTTTAAATGACCGTCGAGTGACAAACCAAATCAAGCCTAACAAATATAAAGATTACAATCGACAAAAATGTCTACGTCATTTACTCTCTCTACAATTCTTATATACATATCGTCTTTTTGATTTCCAATAACTTATATTTATAACATAATGTTTTTCATAATTGTGGCATCAAAATTGTTGGTGAAAACTTAAAAAAAAATACGTTTTGTTTTAAGAAATGGATATATAAATAGAATTTGAGCAGTATATCGCAAGTGTGACCAACCCTTGAACATTTTTCCGGCCCGTGAGATTTATCCCACTTTGATACAATATATATTTATTTTATAAAGGCCAAAGTAGTGAAAACAAATGTGTTAAAAAAATACAGTATGTGTGCATCCATATAATCAAAAATTAACTGTCGAAATAATGAGAAAAAATTAACTTTGAGTTTAAAATAATAATCTTGCTTAAACAAATATCGCACTAGTAAAATAAATATTTATAAAAGATTTTTTTTTTATTTCGTTTATATTTTTATATTTTTTAAATTATATTTTTATAGTGTTATATATTTCTTTACAATCGACGTTTAGTATCATTATTATTATATTATCTATGTTTACATGTAAGAATAATAGTAAACACAAAAATAACAACTCATTCTGTTTCAATTTTTCACTCCAAAAAATGTCTATAGTGGATCTAAATCTAATATATATATATATATAATTATTATATTATCTATGTTTACATGAAATAACAATAGTAAACATAAAAATAATAACTCATTGTATATCAATTTTTTACTCCAAAAAATGTCTATAGTGGGTCTAAGTCTAATAGGGGGATATATAATTTTATATGCGACCCACGGAGTTACTATGCATTTCCAAAGTGGCCCGAAAGATCACTTGGGTTGGCCACCCCTGTTCTAAACAAACATAAAGGAACTTAATTATTGTGGACATCGGTAGGGTATTAGACTTTTACATAAACAGATAACACTCGCATTATATATCTATCAGTATGTGCCAGTCAATAAAAAAGACATGAAATTAAATTAGAAATAATTAAAAGCGATTTAAAGAATGCCGAAATAATAACAAATTGTGATGCAACTCAATTTTTTCATCTCTCTAGCAAATATAAAGATTACAAATCGACGGAGAAAACTTCCACGTCCTTTCTTATATATATATATATATATATCTTCCTTTAGGGTTCCAATAATTTATATTTATAACAAAATTTTTTTCATAACTGCGGCATCAAAAAAGCTTGCTAAAATAAAAATAAAAACCTTTTATAGATATAAAAACAGGCGGGCCATGGGTATAGAAATAGAATTTGATCAGCATATGGTATGTCTCTAGTAAATATAAAGATTTCAAATCGCCAGAAAAAATTTCCATCTCCTTTCTTATATACATATCTCCTTTTCGGTTGTCAATAACTTATATTTATAAAATTTTTTTTATGATTGTGACATCAAAAACGCTTGCTGAAATTCAAAGAAAAAAAAACCTTTTATAGGTATAAAAACAGAACTTGGTCAGCATATGGTATGTCAAAGAACAGACACAGAATTATTGTCCACATCTTTTTCGTGTCAAAACTTACGCCTACGGATTACAGGTACAAAACAGAATTTGGTCAGCATATGGTATGTCAAAGAACAGACACAGAATTATTGTCCACATCTTTTTCGTGTCAAAAATTACGCTTACGGATTACAGGTACGAAACAGAACATCAATCAGCATACAGATGTCAAAGAACAGACACAGTACTATACGCAAATTTTTCGGGTCAAAAATTGAGCCGACGATTACAAAACAGAACATAATCAGCATATGGTATGTCAAAGAACAGACACAGAATTATTATACATAATTTTTCGGGTCAAAAATTACGCCTACGGATTACAAAAAAAAAAACATAATCAGCATATTGTATGTCAAAGAACAGGTCCAGAATTATTATACGCAACTTTTTGTCAAAAAATTACGCTAACGGATTACAAAAAAGAACATAATCAGCATACGGTATGCCAAAGAACAGGCACTAAATTATACACAACTTATCGGATCAAAAATTATGCCTACAGATTACAAAAAAGAGCATAATCAGCATATTGTATGTCAAAGAACAGGCACAAAATTATTATACACAACTTTTTCGTGTCAAAAAATACGCCTACGGATTACTGATACAAAACAGAACTCGATGAGCATATGGTATGTCAAAGAACAGACATAGAATTATTATACACAATTTTTTCAGAGCCAAAAATTACGCCTACGGATTACAAATACAAAAAAAAAAAGAAAATAATCAGCATATGGTATGTCAGAGAACAGGCACACAATTACTGTGCACAACTTATCGAGTCAAAAATTACGCCTACGTATTATAGTACAAGTACAAAACAGAACTTGGTCAGCATATGGTATGTCAAAGAACAGGCACACAATTACTGTGCACAACTTATCGAGTCAAAAATTACGCCTACGGATTACAGGTATAAAACAGAAGTTGATCAGCATATGGTATGTCAAAAAACAGACACAGAACTATTTTACACAACTTTTTCGGGTCAAAAATTATGCCTACGGATTACAGGTACAAATCAGAACTCGATCAACATATGAATATATATATATTAATTATATCAAAGAGCAGGCACAGAATTACTATACACAACTTTTTCGTGCCAAACATTGCGCCAACGGATTACAGGTACATGAGGTAAATAGAGATTTGGCTTAAAAATTTTGCATGCCAAAAGCAAAAATGAGAAAGGCACTCACTTGTAAATGGCCTTTTCGATCAGCTTCTCCGTCTCCGCCAGTTCGAAGGTTGGCTCCACGCCGATGTGCCTGGGATTGATGCAGCACTCCTTGCACTTCATCTTCCACCTGTACACGATCCTCTGCTCCATCAGGTCGATCTGGATCCACGAGAAGAACGAATTCCAGCAGTTGCTGCAGAAGTTGCACAGGAACTGTCCCTTGCCGTGCACCACCACCATCCTGCCCTCCTTGCGAATGTCCCTGGTCTTCAGCTGGAACCGTGACATCATGGTGTTGATCAAGCCAGAAACGTTCTCTGAATCGACAATTCGAGGTGGTGGGGACGCCATCTTGGATTTTGCAATGCGTGTCGCTGGAATGCTGTTCAGAAAACAAAATATATGTGTATATTTACTCAGTCAAAACGTATTTGTTCCTTTTTTTATCGAACAGAAGGTAGGCTTCTACCCATACTGGAAAAAAAGAGAGATAAAAGAACTGTTATCGAAGCACAAAATGTAATCAAGCAACGGATCAGGCGGTGTTCCGAACGGATTGCGTGTGCTTTCTACTCTGAAGCATTTTTTGAAAACGCGGCTGCCGAGTTTTTCTCCTCGAACGTTTGTTATCTGTAGCAGACATGTGACAGAAATGAGTGGAATAAAAAAGCAGAAAGAAAAAATTGTAAATAATTTATTTCAACAAAAGCATTATTGGCGAAAGGGATGAATAAAACCTTTTACGCACACGTCATCGGCTGTGGCTTCTGTGTGTTTTGAATTTCAGATTCGATAATTAGAACAATCGGACTGGTTTGGAAACTGATGATACATGCATGTTGTGTTTTGTTTCGGAAAGCAATTATTAGGAAACAGATGTTTGATAAACAATGTCTATTTTATTTTTTTTTAATTATCGCCGTTGTAAAAATACTTAGTGATTATGGCTGATAATGTATGAAATAGTTGGACTTTGTAATAAAAATTGTCATCCATAGTTTTCGAAGAAATGAAAGTGAAATGATTAATATGGAATTTATGATTTTTAACAATATATGTAAGATAATTTATTGATAATTGATTCGGAGAAATGGACTATTATAAACGAAATCATTGTTACACGACTAATGTGTTATTTTTTATAACAAGGAAATAGATTCGAATGCTTTTAATTGATTTATTAGAAAAGAAGTAGTACATTTTATGCCTTGTTTTCTTAAGTAGGGTACTTTTTCATTTGCTACTTTTGTGACTTTGATTTGGTTTGCCGTTTTACTGTTGTTTTGTGCACAACTTTGGGCTCATTAGACCGGGATCTACAGTTTAAAGTGGATTTTGAACCAGCAAGGAACATCCATGCCAATTGCCAGGATACGAAACTGAAGCCTGTGGTACCAACGGCCAGCTCGCTAGCCAATTAACCATCAGGCCGTGCTACTTATATGACAGACTTGCCATAGATTCAATACTATCCACGGACTTGCTGCCTTATAAACACTTTGGTATTATTATAATTTGGGAAATTCTCGAGTCAGCTTGCTTAGCGTTGTTGTCTGTTGCAGACATGTGACAGAAATGAGTGGAAATAAAAAAGCAGAAAGAAAAAATTGTAAATAATTTATTTCAACAAAGGCATTATTGCCGAAAGGGATGAAAAAACTTTTTACGCACACGTCATCGGCTGCATCAACTTCCGTGTGTTTTGAATTCCAGATTCGATAATTAGAACAATCGGACTGGTTTGGAAACGGATGATATATGCATGTTGTGTTTTGTTTCGGAACACAGCTATTAGGAAACAGATGTTTGATAAACAATGTCTATTTTATTTTTTTAAATTATCGCCGTGGTAAAAATACTTAGTGATTATGGCTGATAAATTATGAAATAGTTGGACTTTGGTAATAAAAATTGTCATCCATAGTTTTCGAAGAAATGAAAGTGAAATGTTAAATATGGAATGTATGATTTTTAACAATATATGTAAGATAATTTATTGATAATTGATTCGGAGAAATGTAATATTATAAACGAAATCATCGTTGTAGTACAGCTCAGGTGTTATTTTTTGTAGCAAGAAAATAAATGATTTTAATTAATTTATTAGAAAAAAAACAATGCATTTATGTGTTGTTTCCTAATGCAGGGCACTTGTTCATCTACTACTTATTTGACTTTCGTTTGGTTTGTCGATCTACAGTTATTTTTTGCACGCATTGGGACTATATTTACACTATATTTTTTATCACATAATAATAATTAAACCCTGTGGTGGCAGCATTTGAGGTGGTTTGGTATGATATAGTATGTCGCTCTATGATCCTTTTGTGCACATTAAGGCTAAACAGACCGAGCTCTACAGTTTAACGTGGATTCCGAACCACCAATAAACATCCATGCCACTGCCAGGATACGAAATTGAAGCCTGTGGTACCAATGGCCAGAGAGCAAGCCAATTGGCAATCAGGCCGCGCTACTTATGTGACAGACTTGCCATAAATTCAATGCTATCCATGGACCTGCTGCTTTATAAACATTTTGGTATTACTATAATTTGGAACCTGATGACCGAATGGCTAGCACTCGGCGCCACTGATTCAAGTTCCGGCGGTGCCGTGGATGTTTGTAGTGGTTCGGAGTCCACCTGAAACCGTAGGTCCTTGTCCAAATTCCCTGTAGAACGGATGACAACCTGCCCCGTAAAATAAAGCATATCCTGCTGTAGAATCTTCCAGTAGGCAGACGGCCATGGTCCACATGGACTGCAATGCCAGTTAATTAGTTAGTTATTATTATAGTTTGGAACCACTATATTTTCATCACATAATAATACTGCCACCAGTACGGGGCCCTTAGTGGCAGTATTATGTGATAGGTAAGTAATACTGCCTAATAAATAATACTATGATGGCAGTAATATTGCTCTCCCCCTTTGTGGCAATATTTGGGGGAGTTACGACTATCTGCCCTCTTTCTCAAATCTTATGGTTAAGGGCTTTTCGACACATTATGCAAATCCACCACGTAAGCCCGAGAACTCTCGACTCAACTTGTTGGTTGGGTTTTGAACTGAACTTCCTCCTATCGAAGTCTTAAGTCTTCCTTGCTGATGTTTTTTAATGTCAGGAACTACGATATGAGGTCGTTCGCCACTAGTAACGGTTGTGTAGCAAATTCACCGTTACCCGGACTACATACGGTTGAGCTAGCTACACTGAAAGAGTCTATATTCTTCTAGCATTATACAGAACAAAACACTCTTCGAGATCATTAACCTTCTCTCCTCTTCCACGATACCGCTTTCTTTCTACAGTTATATTCCGACTATCCCCCCCATAGATGCAGGAACTTTAGGCCGGGTTCCACACTTCGGAAATCTAACGCGCTATCCAGAAGAGGCCTTCATAATTTAACTAAATTTCTTCAGATGATAAATTCAACTGGCAACATAAACAACAGTTTTGTTGTCATCATAAATAGGAGTGAATATTTTCTGGAGCGTGGGTTTTTTTTCCGTAAATAATATTTAATCTGCTCAAAACGTTAACCTAAAAAACGAACAACTCCAGGTTCGTGATATATATAAATAAAAAACAATATTTTTATTCATATGTTATGCACACATCATTATATAACGAATAAAATCATAATCTTGCTTTAGAAAACAAGAATTGCTGTCTATCTATCTCGCATTGCTTTAAAATTTGTTGACACGACATTTGATTTACACATCAATGTTGTATATTGTGATGCGTGTAGAGGGACCTGATGGCTGAGTGGCTAGTGCTCTGACGCTCAGTACCATAGGGTTCGAGTCCCGGCGGTGCCATTGATGTTTGTAGTGTTTCGGAATCCCCTTTAAACCGTAGGTCCCGGTCTAATAGGATCGTAGAGCTTTGCGGAGGTATTGTTACTCCGCTTCCGTAGCATATCTTCAAGCTACACGTGTCCCCTGGTTAGTGCTAAATGAGTAACAGCGGTGAAGACATTGCTTATGGCATAAAGATGAACTGCCTCGGTATTGCGTTAGAAAAACATCTAAGTCCTATTAGTACGAAACATTTTGTTGCCTATACGTCTTTTGTTTGAAATGCTGCTCGCTTTCATCCAAATCTTGGCAAAATAGATAAATGTCAAAAAATTGCAGAGAAGTACCCCCTAAACAAAGCTCCAAACAAACTGTCGAAATTATGATGAAAAATTAACTTTGATTTGAAAATATTCTTGCGAATATAGGACAGATAGTGCCTGTTTTATTTATGAGCTTACAGTTATGAGTTCGCAGAATAATTAAATTATTTCGCGCACTTCTTAGAACATCTAATATAAAAGGTTCTATGTTTCACTTTAAGTAATCTCAATGAACGCAGTGACCATCCCTAGATACGCATAGTTGATTGTTGATAGCAGAGCAAACCAGAATCTTAGTTCAAGTTGATAGCTCTTTTGGTTCAACTTACATCTGTGAATCGTTTTTTTTTTCTAAAATGAGACTGACCAAACACCAAACACGCTCAAACATAACGGACGCAACACTCATTACGATGTGCAAATACCCAAATGGAGATCGATTTGCGAAAGCTAAGTGAAAGAGTGGAGAAACAAATATCGCACGAGTAAACTAAATATTTTTTAAAGATTTCATACTTTTTTTTATTTCGTTTATATTTATATATTTTTTTATATTTCATTGTTAGTGTTATATATTTCTTCACAATGTGCGATTAGTATCATTATTATTATAGTATCTATGTTTACAGGTAATATAATAGTAAACAGAATAATAGAAATGGAATATTATGTAATAAAATATTATCTACAGGTAAGAATAAAAGTAAACACAAAAATAATAACTCAATACGTTTCAATTTTTGACTCCAAAAAAATGTCTATAGTGGGTCTAAATCAAATAGGGGGATATATAATTTTATATGCTTCCCGCGGAGTTAGGATGCATTTCCAAAGTGGCCCGCAAGGTCATTTGGGTTGGCCACCCCTGGTATATATATATATATATATATATAACATACATTTTAACAAAAAATAATTATGCAAATGATATACAAATAGCCTCGACAGAGGACGATCAGAAAAAGTAATATATCCGTGATCGGATTCAGTTCATTTTGCCAAATATTGTTATGAATCGGTGTAGGTGAACGGAGTACCTTGGTCGCGAAGCGACCAAACCTCCTAGTTGCAACATAAAAATATTGTCAGTCGGCTCAAGGCCCATAGTAAATGTAAAACACATTGCATAATTTTAAAGTAAAAATAAAAACTTAGAACTTGGAAACTTGGGTTGTTTGAGTTGCTAGGCCATTAATGAAGACCTGCAATTTATCTACCTTGTTATCCGCGTTTCTAATTTGTTGGAGAAGTTCTCCAGAGTTTTTTAATTCCGAGAAAATGGATACAAATTCTTTCATAAGTAGCAAAGCATTTCGGATAAAGGGGGCTTGATCCGCGATGCTCCGTAAGTGGGTCAATTGATTTTGGGAGAAGTCATTGTTGATGGTGGCAGTAGTGGCTGGTTGTTGAGATGGTGGTTGATTTTTCGTTGCCGAAGCATAGGAAAAGTTTGGTGTCACCTGTCTGGCTGATACGTGTTTTGGGTATGTGGCGTACTTGGTGGAGTTAACTTTTATTTTGGGAAACTTGGCGCAACCTCTCCAGGCGGCTGTGTGTCCCGACTGTCCGCAGTTAATGCAAGTTGGAATTTCAAGCTTATCAAATAGTTTACAGTCCTTATGTGAATGTTCCTCACCACACTTCAAACACCGGGCTTTAAAGCCACAGTTGTTTGAACTGTGGTGAAAAAAATTACATTTGAAACACTGAAGTGTAACAGGCTTTTTGTTGAGTTTCTCAACTACAACAGCTAAATACAGGAGACGATTTACTTTAAAAATTTCTTGATTTTTATTCGATCGTGGCAATGTGATTTGAAAAATAGGGAGAGGCCCAAATATTGTTACTATTTTCTAAAGCAACACTAGCTTTTCCGTTTATTTCCTGAAACTTGGAAAAACCTTTCAAAAGAAACTGGTTGCCATAACAGCAATGTTTAATCACGTGCCTTATTGTTATAGTCACGTTACTTATTGTTATAGTTACGTTATTCTTAGTCACGTGACTTATTGCAACTGGATTGACTATTTACCTACTTTATATTTATTTTTCCTTTTTAAATTGTATTGATGTCGAAATACAGTAATTCAGGGTCTATAAAAAGTGATAAACAAAGGCGCCGATACAACTGGACATCAAGAAGTAAAATATTGCTAAAAATGCAACTCTATTAAGTTAAAAATGTTAATAAATACATTAACATTCATTACTGCTTCACAATAGGGGAAAAATAACCACTTCTTGAAAAACCAGTCTATATTTTATTTCCTACCGTTTGTTTTTCTCTTATTGTAAACTGTCAATCAGTATCGTAAACTTGAGGAAAACGATTTAGAGAAAACTGAAAAAAAGAATGTGTAAATTTTCAAAAAGGATTTTTCGATCTGTTATAATTAAGGTTTAAAAGGAGAGGAATTGTATTATGGTAAGATTTTATTTCATGTGAATTCAAAAATTCATTTTATATTTCTAAATTTTTTTTTCCTAATGCAGCTGGCAAGTACTTAGACAATTATCTTTACGCCATAACCAAGGGCTGCACCGATGTTACTCATTTAGCACTGCCCAGGAGGCACGTGTAGCTTCAAGATATGCTACGAACTCGAGTAATACTACACAGCAACGCTCTGCGATCCTATTACACCGGGATCTACATTTTAAAGTGGATTCCGAACCACTACAAGCATCCATGGCACTGACGGGGCTCTAAACCGAAACCTGTGGTATCCAGCGCCAGAACGCTAGCCACTCGGCTATCAGACCCCATGTTTCTGAAAATACATTCAAAAAAAGAATTTGATTGCTTTGTTCCCAAATTTGAGTTTATCTGCATGAATATTGTTAACTGTTCCTGTTATAGTCAGTGAGCAGATGTTATTTGAGAAGTTATATATGTTATATATATATACAACTATGTCACAAGATCGGCTGCTTAATTTGTCTGATTGCAGTAAAACATTGATGACCGACTACACTATCCTTTGAAATAATGACTCTTCAAAAGGGAATATTTGGACGGGCCATTTATTCATTTTTTGATAAGAATGAGAAACCAAAAACACCAGTTTAATTTTTTAAAGTATGACCAAAATTAACCTTTGCCAGACAGTTTATTGCAGACTGAGTTTACATACGTGCATTTAAGATTCTATTTTAAAGTAAGGGCCTGATGGCCGAGTATCAGGTGTCCGATGCCATAAGTTTCAGAATCGAGTCCTAGTGGTGTTAGGCGTAGGACTAACAACCCTACCCCGTAAGAAGGAAACATCTCCTGTCGCAAAATCTGCCAATAGGTCGATGGCCTTGATCCACCATGGAGCTGTTGCTCCAATGATGATGATGATTTTAAAGTAAGTAATCGTGCTATGTGGAAAAGTCAAGTACAAAGGGGGGGAGAACAAAACAATTAAATGGAAGTGGGAAGAAATATCTACACTGCTGTGTCAAATTTAAGTGCGAGATGTTTTTTCGAATGTAATTTTGTGCTGAAAGACTTCCACATCGACCTTATTCATACCATGAGATCCCCAAAATGTGAAAATAAACCAAACCAAAACTGTGCACAACTGGAGAGAAGACAGAAGCTTTTATGTTAACAAGAAAAATTCAGTCTTTAGAAGAATATATGATCCCCTCTGAGTGAAATGCAGAAATAACGTCTGTCCATGCAGAGGACAAGGTTGCTGAATTGATTTCGATGCATCGTAGATGTGAAAATATAAGGCAAGAGCGCAAAACCACTCAAATAAGGAATCGAAAGTATAAGAAGACACTCTTTATTGAGAAGGTAGCTCCGAGCTGGTGTAAAATCAGAAACGTTCATGTTGACAAGAAAAATTTATTAGAAAAATTTATTTATTGTTCTTTAGAAGTAGATAGGATTACCCCTGAATGCGATTTAAAAATTCCAGCATCTGTCCATGCTGAGGACAAGGTTACTGAGGAGATGCTGAAGCATCGCAGTCCATTCCTATTGTAGCGCCAATTTCAGAATTTCGGATTGACAGAAGGTAAAAAACCAAAAGAAATTAATTATAGCACCCTGAAGATAGCTGCATCAAAGAATACGTACACACAGAACCATATAATTTCTGTTGTATAAACCATAAGCCATATAAACCATATTTTTTCTTCTGATTAGATAACTGGATCTAAGTTAAAGACGTATCTAACGATGTATTCCGATAACATGGTGCAAACAGAATAATCTTCTGTTTCGTGACGGTAAAATATAGAATTGAAGAATATATATATATAGTTAGATAGATATTGTATTTTTGCCTTAGTTTTCCTTTAAGTTCAAATGTAGTAATTACAATGCAGTGTATATTTTGTTATTGACCCTGTGTAGTCCGGAAGCTTCTACGTAATCCAACAGGTGTCAGGTTCCATCAATGTCGAATAAGACAAACTGCAATTTTTTAGCTGTTACTACACAGCTGTTCACTACACAACTTTAGATAAATGTACTCGATTACGAATAAACGGCACTGGGAAATCCCCGAATTTCTGTTTCCGCATAGCACATCCAGTTGACATTTGGACACTGGTAGTTCGCAAAAGAATGAATTACTGTAATCCTATAAATAAGTAAGCAATTCTACTGCTGAAAAAGACTTGTTTAGGAATTTTAATGTCTGAGAGCAAATTATAAATATAATTAATAAGGAATCGTCTTCTCAGTTAATAAGTAAACAAACTGAAAAGTTATTGTATATGATTCTTAATTCTTAAGAACAGTTCATTTCTAAGAACTCACAATATACTTGTTATAGAAACATCATACTAACATATCAAAATGTTTTAATTGCAGTAATTAAATTAATTTAAGATTTAAAGTCCTTTAATTTTCGTGGAAATACTGTTATTGATATATTAACAGTAAAAATAATAATAAAAAGCCCAATGTCATTATGAAATTTAGTTTACAGTTAGCACATTGCACATTTGTTTAAACATTATACTTTACCTATCAATATATATGAATAATCAGCAAGATAATACAAAATCTCTATAAAAAGTATATTCGCGTTATTTAATATTTAAAATTAATAAAAAAATTTCAATCTATCAATATTAATCCCTATACAAATTTAGTTTCAAAATTAAGCAACCAAAATTTAATTCATAATAATTCAAGTATAAAAATATAATTCATTTATAAAAATTACAAATTCAATTCCTATGCTGCCTGTTGGCCAACTGGCTAGATCTTTGGCCTTTAGTGCTTCAAGTTCGAATCCTTGCGGTGGCATTGATGTTTGTGAGTGGTTCGGAATCCACTTTAGACTGTAGGTCACGGTGTAATTCGTCCAAAGTGTGCACAGAATGACTGTAGAACGACAAACCAATCTAATTCCTATATTATATCCTTATTAATTTTTTGCCATGAGATTAAATTTACACTTTTTTTTATTTAATCCTGCACAAATTTAGTACTAAAAATTGAGGAAATAAAACTAAATTATGATTCTTAGCCATTTACATATAAAAAATTATATATCTAAATCCTAAATTAAATCCCTAGCAATTTATCTTAATATAGTTGAAAAATTTTACATTGACCAATATTATTTCTTATTTAAATTTAGATGCAAAAATTTTTTTTTTTAAATCTGATTCACCTTAATAATTCATTGATAAAAAATTGGATATTTAATTCCTAAATTAAATCCCTACTAATTTTTTATAATATAGTTAAAATTTTCTCTTGACCAATATTATTTCCTATTCAAATTTAGTCGAAAAAAACTTTAAAAATAACTACATTAAGAAAAATTAGTAGAGATTTAATTTAGGAATTAAATATCCAATTTTTTATCATCGAATTATTAAGGTGAACCTTGATAATTCGTTGATCAAAAATTGGATATTTAATTCTTTAATTAAATCCCTATTAATTATTCCTACTGAAGTTCAGAATTTTTCCCATTGACAATATTAATCCCTACTAAAATTCAACTTTAAAAATGAAGTAAACAAAACTAAACTATTAATCCCTTTAATAATTTATTTATAAAAGTTCATATCTTATTCCTACATTAAATCCTTACTAATTTTTTTTAATGTAGTTAAAATTTTCTCTTGACCAATGTTATGTCCCATTCATATTCATATTTTAAAAAAATGATTCACCTTAATAATTCGACGATAATTATTGGATATTTAACACCAAAATTAAATCCCTATTAATTGTTCCTAATGAAATTCAGAATTTTCCCTCTGTCTATATTAATCCCTGCTCAGATTTAGTTCTAAAAATTAAGTAAACAAAACTAAATTATGAATCACCTTAATAATTTAATCATAATAATAACATTACTCAATTAAATACTTACTAATTATTTTTAATGAATATCAAAATAATTTCCTCTTTCAATATTAATCCCTATCCAAAATTAACTCTAAAGTATACAAAACTTTCCTCATAAAAACTACAAATTTTATTCCCTAATCTAAATCCCTACTAAATATTCCAAATCATGTTTTCTAAAAACACAAAGTTATGCCACTGAAACAGAAACTCAACTGTATACATTAAACCTTATTTTGGAAACTTCCTTTTGTATACTAACAAACCATTTTTGCTGACGGTTACATCATTATTTGACAGCAAACAAGCGATTAAACACCCACAAATCGATGCAGAAAACATGTAATACGTACCTTCTAAACTATCCAAAATCCATCCAGAATGCAGCAATGGTGGCAGTTTCAGTTCTCGTATGACGTGCAAAAAGCAACGCGGAAAAGGCACGCCATCGCCCTTTTGGACGGCTGCCATAAACTCGCCTCGGCGGTCAGACGGCGATCTACTGGACAGCCGGGCCTTGAAAACATTCCACTGCACGTGACCGCTGAGAACTCTCCACTCGTACGATTGAGGCATTCGAAAGTTCCTTTATTTATTTTTTCTCGTCGAGTTCTTTCAAAATGGAATTTATCTTAATTAGCCATTGCTGTTTTCGTTCGAGTTCTGCGACTGTTAGCTGGGATCGCCACCAGAAATGATCGTAAATCTACTCGCTGGGGAATATTTTGGAAAGGAAAAAGTGTGACGACGAGGAAAAGTGTGATTTGATCATTGTGATTCGAAGCGTTCCTTTAAGAAATCAGAGGATATTCGCCTATAGCTTGCTAATCTGAATTCAGAATTCTTTTTAATCTCTAAGATATTTGTTTGAAAAAAAAAGTTCCATTTTAAAAGTTACTATACATAAATACGGTCATTTAAAGATGTTGTTGTCTAAAGATGTGGAGGTGTGTATATATATGTGGTCGCTTAAAGATGTGGACGTTTATAGATGGGGGAGTTGAAAGATGTGGACGTTTATAGTAGTCATTTAAAAATGTCGTTTAAAGACGTGGACGTTTATATATGTGGTCGTGTAAAGACATGGACGTTTACAGATGTTGTTTAAAGACGTGGACGTTTATAGATGCGGTCGCTTAAAGATGTGAGTGTTTATAGTGGTTTAAAGATATCGTCGTTTAAAAATGTGGACGTTTATAGATGTGGTCGTTTAAAGATGTAGGCGTTTTTAGATGTGAGCGTTTATAGTGGTTTAAAGATATCGTCGTTTAAAAATGTGGACGTTTATAGATGTGGTCGTTTAAAGATGTAGGCGTTTTTAGATGGGGTCATTTAAAGATTTGGACGTTTATAGATGGGATCGTTTAAAGATGTGACGTATAAAAATGTATCTTTTACGTGTTCAACCGATCCGACCACCGATCTGCGATCTATGGGCTTTGACTGGACAGCGGGCCTTGAAACATTCCACTGCACGTGACCCTATTGTGTTGTAGAATGCGTTTTATTGCGAATTGTGAGATACAAATTTCGATGAGGAAAAGTGTAATTTGATCATTGTGATACAAAGCGTTCGTTTTAGAAATGCCTTATATTTTGATCAACGGACATAACGTGCCAGTTTGAATTCAGAATTCTTTTTAATCTCTATGACATTTGTGCCCCAAAACCTATTCCATTTTAAAAGTTGCTGTGCATAAATGTGGTCGTTTAAAGATGTGGATATTTATAGATGTGGTCGTTTAAAGATGTAGGCGATTTTAGATGTGCTCGTTTCTAGATAATTGATAAAAAGACACAAGCCTATTTGGATCAACACAGAATATTTTTTGTTGGTTTATCATCTGGGGGCCTTATGCATCTTTTGCCCGACTCGTGGCTCAGTGGCAATGTACGCCGCTGGTGAGCATTAAGGCTGATGTTCAATCCACTGGTGGCTCTGTTGTAGACATTGTTTCGAAAAATGAGGAGAGTCGATTACGTTTCTGATGTTCAGCATCTTGCCTCATGAGTCGGACTAACTGGTGGGAGTTTTGCGATTTTCTCCCATACGATAAGCAGTGTTAATTCCCCCTAAGCGTCTTCCCGGAAGGCGTTACCCTCCTTCTTCAGCGACAAGGAGCCAAGTCAGACTTCTACCTGCAGGTGCTCCCTCACAACAGAAGCTTTCCTCCTTCCATGAGACCACACGGTTTTTGGACTTTTTCTAGATGTTGCTGTCGACCGAATGGGATAAGAAAAAAAATGCATCTTTTTCGTGTTCAACGAATCCGACCACCGATCGGCGATCTATGGTCTTTGACTGGATCACGGGGCCTTGAAACATTCCACTGCAAGTGACCAGTGAGAACCCTTCTAAATCGTACGATTGAGGCATTCGAAAGTTCTTTTTTTCTCTGTAAGTTCTTTCAGAATGGAATCTATCTTAATTAGCCTTTGCTGTTGCGTTTGGGTTCTACGACTGTTGGTTAGATTTGCCACGAGAAATGATCGTAAATCTACTAGCTGGAAAATATGTTGTTGTAGAATGCCTTTTATTTCGAATGGATTGTAAGATAGACACAGATTCTGTAGAATAATAATGCATTTTGATCATTATGTTAACGAATTGTGTAAAGCGTAATCATGGTGTAAAGCGTTCGTTTAAGAAGTGCCTTATATTTTGATCAGAAGTCATTCACCAATAACGTGGTAATTTGAATGCAGAGGGCAGACTTTTTTAATCTCTAAGACATTTGTTTCCAAAAACAAGTTCCATTTTAAAAGTTGCTGTACATAAGTGTGGTCTTTTAAAGATGTGAACGTTTATAGATGTAATCGTTTCTAGATAACATCGCTTAACATCATGTTTAACATCAGTGGGCTTTATGTATCTTTTGCCCGACTCATAGCTCAGTGGCAACGCGCACCGCTGGTGAGCATTAAGGGGGAAGGTTCCATCCCTTTGTTGTTCACACTATTTCAAAAAACAAGGAGGCTTGATGGCGTTCGGGATCTTTAGCATTTTGACTCGTGAGTCGGACTATCTGGTGGACGTTTTCGAGGTTTCTCCCATACGATACGCAAATGGGTAGGGTAGTTCCCCCTAAACGTCGTCGAGGAAGGCACTGCTCTCCTTCTTCAGCGACACAGAGCCAAGTCAGACTTCTACCTTCAGGTGCTCCATCACAACAGTATATGCCTAACCCCTTTCCCTCCTTCCCTGACACCACACGGGCTCTTGGACTGGGTCTAGATGTTGCTGTCTACCAAGTGGGATAAGAAAAAAAAAGTATATTTTATGTGTTCCGATCGGCGATCTATGGGCTTTGATTGGACAGTAGGACTCGAAACATTCCACTGCACGTGACCAGCACGAGTGAGAACTCTTCCAACTCGTACGATTTCGGCATTCGAAAGTTCTTTTTTTCTCGTCAAGTTCTTTCAGAATGGAATTTATCTTGATTAGCCTTTGCTGTTGCGTTCGAGTTCTGCGACGGTTAGCTGGGATCGCAACGGCAAATGGTCTTAAATCTACTCGCTGGGAAGTATTGTTGTAGAATGCGTTTCATTTCGAATTGTGTGACACGAATTTCGACGAGGAAAAGTGTGATACAAAATATCGTTAACGAATATAGTACCTTCTAATTTGATCAGAGGTCAATCACCAATAAAGTGCTAGTCTGAATGCAGAATCCTTTTTAATCTCTACAATATTAGTTTACACCACCATATTCCATTTTAAAAGTTGCTGTACATAAATGTGGTCGTTTAAAGATGCGGACGTTTATAGATGAGGTCGTTTAAAAATGCGGACGTTTATAGATGTAGTTATTTCTAAATAATAGATAAAAAGACACGAACCTTTTTGGATCAATACAATATTTTTTTCTTGTTTGTTTAACATTGGTGGGCCTTATGTATCTTTTGCCCGACCCGTGGATCAATGGCAACTCTCGCCACTGGTGAACATTAGGGCCGAGGTTACTTCCGCTGGCGGTGTTGTTGTAGACACTGTTTCAAAAAACGAGGAGATTTCAACGGCGTTTGTATGTGTAGCATCTTGCCTCGTTAGTCAACCTCTACTACACCACACCATTTCACTCTGCCTAGAGTTGAGTTGCCCCTTTACAGTTTGGGAATGATATGGATGAGAAGTCTAATTGGCCTCCTTGACTCTCTACGGTCACGTGAGATTAGGACGTACGGCTTAAAACGGATACCGAACCACTGCAAACATCAATACACATCCAGGATTCGAACCCGAAACTTGTGATACCGTGTGCCAGTGTGCTAGCCTCTCGGCCATCAGACCCTCATTCCGAACCACCAACAAACATCCATTCCACCGCAGGATTCGAATATGAAACCTATGGTACCGATAGCCAGTGTGCGAGTCAATTGGCGATCAAACCTCGGGCCGGTATTCGAAATCGAAACCTACGGCACTGAGAGCTTGTCGCTAGACCATCAGGCCTGTGATCCATTGCAAAAATTTTTATCCACCAAATCACAATATTAAAAAGAAAAAAAAATTAAATCCAAAATGCTCTGTCACCCTAAATGTGTAATGTTTTTTCTCCTCATATAAATACACCCGTGTTGATTTCCACTGCTTTTAAAAAGGTGATGAACTTTCGAGAGTGTCTGATAAATTCTGCATATCCGTTATGCTGAAAGGACTCGAAGCATGTAAATAGTTCGCGGAAAGAGCATCAGGTCATTATCATGTTTCAAGGTCTACGCAATCAACTAATCGCTTTGCTGACATTTGTTTTTCTGTCTTTAATGGCTGAGCTGAAAATGACCATCAGCTACAAAAATTAATTTACTGTTTATGTAATTAGTTGTACAATGTTTGGTGTATTTATTTTTTCTTTATTTCCAGATAAATAAATCTAATGTACTTTTTAATATTACATTAATCAGATATGGCAAGTAGTTTTTGAAAAAATAAAAATAAATTCTAGGTTTCTTTTATTTTTTAACAAATGACCTGATTATTCAATTCCTTCTATTAGCTCACACTCTCCCTATATATATATCTTGGTCAAATATTCAATCGTTCATAAAATACTTTTTATTCATCCACTCAAGTTCAAATACATTTTTTTTTTTTTTTGAACTTCTAGTGGATGACACTGGATGTTAATACGGTTTTTAAAAATATTCATTAATTCATTAAATTTAATTAATTAATTTCGGTTTTTTTACATTTAATTTGAATATATCTACCAATAGAGGGCGCCAGATAAACTTAAAAAAATGAATGAAAATGATTTACAAAGGACTTTCTGCAATACAGTGAATAAAAAGTAGGAATTGACTTTAAAAAATTTTTTTCTTTCTATTAATTTTTTTTTTTTTTTTTTTTTTTTTTTTTTTTTTTTTTTAAGTAGAGCGACAAACCAAAACTTGACCAATTTTAGAAAGCTGCAAGTTTATCAAAATAAACATATCTACTATAGTTGATGGAGCATGATGGCTGAGTGGCTTGTGCTGTTGCTGTTATGCTCGGTGCCACAGGTTTCGAACCTGAAGTCTGCGGTACGGAATGCCAGAGCTCTAACCATGCCCATTTTATTAAGGAATTGACTATAAAAATATTTTTTTTATAATACTTGTTTTTTTCTTAATTTCCAAATAAATAAACCTACTGCAACATTTTAATATTACATTAAACAGATATGGCAAGTACACTCATGTCTATAAATTAAGGATAATGAAGTTCAGGCAAAGAAAGAGACAGAAGCAAAACAAATTTGACTTATTTGTAAAGTCTATTTATTAAACAAAAGGTAAAGAGAAAAAAAGATGCTATATGTTTGACATAATTAATAAAAATTGTGATTTTTACTCCCTGGAGCAAATTTCAAAAAAGAACCTATTTACAAAAAACAGTATAACATGGGTAGTATGATGGTTAATATGGAGTATGTTTCCCGGACGATGCAATACAGGCCTTACAACGCCTAGGCATGCTGAGTATCAAATTATCAATCTGATCTTGGGGAATATTACACCACTCATCAAGCAATGCCCTCCGAAGTTCCGGTTGACAGGTGGGAGGGGGTTGACGGGCTGCAATTCGTCGGCCAAGCATATCCCACACATGCTCTATTGGATTCAAGTCCGGTGAGTATGCTGGCCAATCCATACGGGTGATATCCTCCAATTGAAGGCATTCGTCTACAATGTTTGCACGGTGAGGACGGGAGTTGTCATCCATAAACAGAAATTCAACACCCATGGCGCCCCGAAACAAGCGTACATGTTGTTCCAGAATGACATCCTGATAGATGTGACCTGTCATCGTTACACTCTGAACATGCAGGTCAGTTCTGGAACCAAGAATAATTCCTCCCCAAACGAGCCATCCTGCACCACCGTAACGGTGTCGTTCAATGGTGTTCTCTTGGTGGTAACGGGTACCTGGCGCTCTCCATATGATAGTCCGGCGAGAATCAGACTGCAAACTAAACCTGGACTCGTCGGAAAACATCACACCAGACCACTGTTGTGGTGTCCACAATGCATGCTCTCTACTCCAGGTTAATCGCAGGCGACAGTGAGTTGCGGTAAGTGGAACACATCTGTCAGGCCTACGAGCATATAGACCAATGTGCCCTAAGCGTCTGTACACGGTCTGTCTTGAAACTGTCGTACCGGTAGCTGAAGAGAGCTGACGAGACAGGTCTGATGCTGTGCTCCGTCTGTTTCTTTTGGCAGTAACTGCTAAATACCGGTCCTCATTCGGCGTTGTAACTCGGGGGCGACCTGTGCTGTAACATCTATTCACATTACCATCATCTTGGAATCGTTGCCAAAGCCTGGAGATGACACTCTGGGCGATTCCAAGTTCCTCCAGCTGGGTACGTCCACATTCCAATCGTCCGATAATTCTACCACGTAAAAAATCCTCCAAATGCTTCCTTTGTGCCATAACTATGCGGTTATTGCACTGAAAGGCTTTTAAAGCGCTCGTGAACAATTTTACTTCTTTGCCACCATTCCTTATATACCCCTCTCTTACACTCTCGTCATTGTGACGTACTATCCGCGCCATCTGGTGGTTTCCTGTAATTTGCATATTCTTCTTCAAGATGTGTGTGATAATTCTACAGGTGAAATTTTTATTTTAGAGTTCAATTTCTGTGTGATTCTGAATTATCCTTAATTTATGGACATGGGTGTAGTTTTTGAAAAAATAAAAATAAAATCTAGGCTTTTTTTATCTCTTAACAAATGTCCTGACCATTCTCCGTTTAAATGCATAAAATTATTGTAGACTATCATCTTACTATGCTCTTCCATTTTTAATTTTTCTTAATACTACTTCTGCCGATTAAGTTCTTACAAATTGTTCCAATATTGTAACTGTTGATATTTCTAATCTAGAGAGATACTAAACTAAATACTGTGAACGTTATTACGCATATATTTATATATGTGAGTGAGTGTGTAATATATTTCAATGCTAATTAAATGATGTATTGCCAATAAGTATTCCATCATTAGTATTAGTATGTTGTTGTTGTTGTTTCTTATCCCACTTGGCTGGCCAAGCCCACGAGCCCATACGTACTCATGATTGAAGGGGAAGGAAGCTGCTTCTGTTGTGAGGGAGCACCCGTAGGTAGAAGTCTGACTTTGGCTCCGTGACGCTCTTACAGTCATAGGAGACCGGGACCAACAACTTAAAGTGGATTCGGAACCCCTACAAACATCCATGGCACCGTCGGGATTCGAACCTGAAACCTGTGGCACCGAGCGCGATGCCAACGCAATGCGAGCCAACGGCCATACCGTGGTGAATATACCGGTTCTCTTTAGATCACCGAAGTTAAGCATCATTGGGCGCGGTCAGTACTTGGGTGGGTGACCACCTGGGAACACCGCGTGCCGTTGGCATTCACACATTTGGGACCTGAATAGCCGAGTGTCTAGCGCTCTGACGCTCGGTGCCACAGGTTTCGGGTTCGAATCCCGGCGGTGCCATGGATGTTTGTAGTGGTTCCGAATCCACTTTAAGCCGTAGGTCCCGGTCTCCTATGACTGTAAGAGCGTCACGGAGCCAAATTCAGACTTCTACTTACGGGTGCTCCATCACAACAGAAGCTGTTTCCTTCCCCTTCAACCATGAGTACGTATGGTCTCGTGGGCTTGGCCAGCCAAGTGGGATAAGAAACAACAACAGTATTAGTATATTTTATAAATATATATTTTATATAATTGATTAGTATATTTTATACTAATACTAATCAATAGTGCATTGTCTTTCATTTCATTCTTTATTCGTGTACTCATTTTCTGTACACATTCGAATAGGACTGTAGCATTTTTTTCTCACGGGAAAAGTTTTGTCATTTCATTCCCAGGAGAAATGTTTGGTTTTATTGGTTTGGTTCGTCACTCTACAGTCATCTTGTGCACACTTTTAGGCTAAACAGACCGGGACCTACAGTTTAAAGTGGATTCCAAACCGCTAACAAACATCCATGGCACTCACAGGATTTGGACCCGAAACCTGTGGTACCGCGCGCCCCCCTCCCAGGAAAGAAGAATGTATGCCATTTGACAAATACATAATAACAACTCGTCACTCCAATTTGACATCAGACAAGCAGTGTTGTGGCTAGTTATATTACATGCAATTAGTGTTTTGCACTAATGACAACAAACTGTCCCTCAAATGTGATAGCAGATATTCGGTGTCATGGATAATGAGATTCAGGAAATTAGCGAATGTCTGTACGACCTTCACAGGTCGAAACGACTACAGCTTGAGTATGATATACTATGTGATGGGTGATAGACCATGGGTTGAGAAATATGGGAATGAGGGAAGCTGACACCCCCTCCCTAAGACTTAAAGGATTGTCTTAAAAGGAGGGATTTTATTATTATTTTTGTTGAAGAAGGGAGAAAGTTCTGCGACAGGGCGACCAGAAGTGTTGTTTTTCTTTTTCCTTGAAGTGACTGAACAGGCAGGAGTTTTCGCCTTTTTTTTCAAAGTGAGCCCTTTGTGGTTTCGTGTATCACGCCGTGTGATAATTAAAGTCTGCCGCAGACCAGGTGTTTCATATTCGATGTGACTCTAGAATTTTGAATATTAGTGAATCTGGAGTGAATTGCACTTGTGATTAAATATTTTAATTTTTAATTTTTTTGTATAATAACCCAGAGTACATTTTTTGTATATATGTATATATATGTTGTACATATATACATATATATTGTTCGCGCCTACGCGCAAGGATACCCCTAGCGGCGAAAAAAGTGTATGTATATGCATGCACCTGCGTGCGCATAAGTCCGAGTCTAAGCAGTGTAGTGCCTGATCAGCAAGAGTGAACAGCACGGCTGCGAGTGGCTGTGACTGCCATGTAAATAAAACGTTGTTAAGTTTTTCATTGTGAGTACTCATTGTTATAGTGTGAGTGTAATTAAAAATACAGTCCGCTAGAGAACATGTGTGAGTGCTATTGACGAGAACATATATATATATATATATTCCTGAAGCCGTTATAGGCCTAATATAGAACGAGACGTTACAGGACGAATGAGATACCAGATTCAGAGTAGGGTGGATGGCAAAGATGCCATGCATTTGCAAAAACTTGTGCATAGCGTCCTTACGCATTTACAGAGTTTCTCTGTTCTGGATTACATTAATTAATCGATGCACATCAACAAAAATAAGATAGTCCACAGTAACAAAGGTGAACTGCGGATGCACGTCGCTGTGAAGCACAGACCCCTAAAATCTTTAGTGGCGTATATTTGCACGATGTGCTGCAGCTCGGGTGCTAAAACTTAAAATGTACTTCCGGGAGGATTTTTAAGGAGGGAACTACCCCATATTTGCGTATCGTATGAGAAAACTTGGAAAACCTCCATCAGGTAGTCAGAATAACAAGGCAAGAGACTGAAAATCCCTAACACCATCGAGTCTCCTCGTTTTTGGAAACTATCTACAGCAAAGCCGCCAGAGGATTGAGCCTCGGCGTTAATGCTCACCAACGGAGCACATTACCACTGAGCCACGAGTCGGGAAATAAAATTGTTATACAGGCTAATAAAGAAGTTATATGTTACAGCATTAAAAATTGATTCCTCTCCTAAATTGATTCTGGCCTTTGGTACAAAAGACTTAAGGTTCTAATCCTGGTGGTGACATGGATGTTTGTGAGGGGTTCGGAACCTATTTAAACTGTAGGTGCCAGTCTCATTAGACTAAAGTGTGCACAAAATGACCGTAACCAAACGTCAAACCCGTCAAACCAAATGCAACTTTTTTTTCGGGGAGGGGAGGGGGGACATAGATAGAACAGGTTCAAGGTTTGGTTTGGTTTGTCGCTCTACGGTCATCTTTTGCACACTTTGGGCTAAACAGACCGGGACCTACAGTTTAAAGTGGATTCCGAGCCACTACAAACATCCATGGCAACGCCGGGACTCGAACCCGAAACCTGTGGTACCGAGCGCCAGAGCGCTAGCCACTCGGCCATTCAGGCCCTAACAGATTCAAGGAGATATTCAGAAAAACTCTCGATTATAACTTATATTCGGCCTCAACATCTGCACACAGAAATTGGATTTCTAATATTAGAATACTTTGACAAACAATAATAAATGTGATTAATCTTGTTTTATTTATAATTTTTTTGTTACTCAATATTTACTATCACGGTTATCGTTGGAATAAAAGTTATGTTATTTATGTTTATCTTCAATGGTTGCATGTCTCTTTCAAATGAAAAAATAGCGATGATGCGAAATGATTAAACACGTTTAAAAAAAATGCTGCTAAATAAGTCCAAATATCGATTATCAGTTTGTTTAATCAAATCGCCAGTTTTCAGCTAGGGAGGGAGATCTTTGTACTTCTTTATCAGTTTTGGGAATGAACCTCGCAAGAAGATAATGCAGATGGTATAACAAAATGCAACAACTGAATTCGTTCCCTTTTTCTTTTGTTTTTCATCCAATTGCATAATAATAAATAATATAATCTATAACAAAAAAGTACATAAGAAATTTGAGGTGTGATATGAAATTAATTTGAAAAGAGGTGCATCATCTGGTTTGACTTTGGTAATAAAGCACAAAAGTGATGATGTTTTTCCATGCATCAGTTATATATATATGTATATCTGGAAGATATACATATATATATAATTGATGCAGGAAAAAACATCATCACTTTCACTTTACATCTTCACTGTTTACTTTTTGTATTAAAAATATTCTGTCATATAGCTGTTTTTACATAACCTACATTTAATTCATTTAATGGTAATTAATTCTAAAATTCCCCAAATGATCAGTTTAAGCTTAGTCAATTTAATTTCATATAACATAATAAGTTTTCAATAGTAACGTCTATAATGATGTGTGAACATCCAACTAATTATTACAATCGAATATTACTGAATTTTTTTTATTATATATTGGTTTATAAATATTAAACTATAATTTGCTGAAGAGAATATTTCCCCTCTAAGTACTAAAGTACCAAATTCAAGTACAATTAGCTTATTCGGGCGTATTAAGTTTTAAATTGTATAAAAGAAATTTTGTTCAATTTATACACGTTTGAGAATACCCCCCTTCCTTTTTTTTTTTTTAGTTAAGAAAATAACTAACTCCGTGCAACTATAGCCCATGGTGGGCCAAGGCCCTCTGCCTACTGGCAAATTTCGAAACAGGCGATGATTTCTTTTTACTGGGTAGGGTTGCCAATCTGCGGCCAACTCTCTACAGTTATATTAGACTGGGACCAACGGCTTAAAGTGGATTCCGAACCACTACAAACATCCATGGCACCGCCGGGACTCGAACCCGAAATCTGTGACACTGAGCGCCAGACACTCGGCCATCAGGCTCCAGCAAAGTAACTAAAAATAACAAAATAGAGAAAAATAATCATAATGTGAAGATTTGTCATAAGATTTCTTTTTCTTTAGTGGCGTAAAAACCTCATGGTTGGCCAAGGTCGTCTGCTTACTGGCAGATTTTGAGGCAGGAGATGATTTCTTTTTACAGGGTAAGGTTGCCAGCTCTATAATCATATTAGACGTGACTTACGGCTTAAAGTGGATTGCGAACCACTGCAAACATCCATGGCACCGCTAGGATTCGAACCCGTAAACTCTGACACTGAGAGCAAGAGACACTAATCACCTGGCCATCAGGTTCCTGTCTTAAGATATTTAGACAGAATAAAATATTTATACATTGTTGAGTGCATTAAATGATGTGACAACTGTTTATATATTCATGTTGATCACATAGATGGTAAATTGAGTCAATTAATAAGCATCTGTGATGCAATTGCAATTAAATAATCATTTGCGCAAAAAAAAAATTTTTTTTTTTTTTACTAACAGCATTGTTTACTAAAAGCATGTCAATACTGAGCAAATAATCTCATTATTCACTAAAAATAATTATTGCATATATTATGCAGATTTATTTTTGTTTGTTAAATTTTTTAAAATTTTGATTGCGTTATTTGTTATTTAAGTATAATTTTGGTTACAGTTTTGGTTTGGTTGTGATTCTGGTTTCATACATTAAAAAAATTCTAGATTATTATTTTTTTTTTTTTTTTTTGTTCTAATGCAGCTGGCAAACACTTAGACAGCTTGATCGCCTTAAGGCAAGCGCTGCACAGATGTTACTCACTTTGCATGACCCAGGGGGCGCGTGTCACTTGAAGATAAGCCACGAACGCGGAGTAACAATGCCCCCGCAACGCTCTGCGATCCTATGAGACCGGGACCTACGGTTTAAAGTGGATTCCGAACCATAACTATATAAACATCCATGGCATCGCTGGAACTTGAATCTAAAACCAGTGGCACCGAATGATAGCCACTCGGCCATCAGGCCTCAAATATATGTCTTTCTTCTTCATTGGCGCAACAGCCTCATGGTGGGCCAAGGCCGTTTACCTGCTAGCAAATTCCGTAGTATTACTATGCAGTGACCATCAAAAGCATACTACTATGCAGTTGCCCTCAAAAGTGTATTAATATGCAGTGACTATCAAAAGTGTACTACTTTGCAGAGACCATCAACAGTGTATTACTATGCAGTGACCCTCAAAAATCCTCCTCACTACAAAACATCCATGGCATCACCGGGACTCGAACCCGAAACCTGTGTTTGCCAGAGCGCTAGCCATTCGACCATTCAGGCCCCAATTTCAGATTATTTGAAAGAACATTTCTCGTCATGTATGTATGACATTACTGAAATACCTGAATTAATTTTGAGGATACTTACTTCAAAAGAAATGTAAAGGAAAAGTAGCCTATAGAAAAAGGAAATTTGACTGGAGAATATTATTTGTTAAGTTTTCTTTTTATTCTGGATTTTAATTAATTTTATAAATTGAGGTAAATATATTTATCTACGATTTTGCAACTGAATTGCTATGTAATAAAAAATTATATTTTTCAGGATATGATGTATTAAAATGTAAAGGAGAATTTAAGTAGCGATATAATTTTTAAATAAAAATTTAATTTAATTTAATTTAAAGCGAACACTCTGGAAAAAAAAATCCGACAAGAAAATAGAATAAAATGTTGAATAATTAAAAATGTAAAAAAAATTAAGAAAAATAAAGAAACAATTAACCCCTGAAAAATTTAAATGTCTGTTTTTGTTGTTACTTATCCCACTTGGTCTAGGTATCAAATGTAGACCAAGCCCACGAACCCGTATGGACTCATGGTTGAAGGGGAAGGAAGCAGCTTCTGTTGTGATGGAGCACCCGTAGGTAGAAGTCTTTTGCTCCGTAATGCTCTTACAGTCATAGGAGACCGGGACCTAAGGTTTTAAAGTGGATTCCGAACCACTACAAACATCCATGCCACCGCCGGAACTCGAACCCAAAACCTGTGGTACCCAGAACCAGAGCGTTAGCCACTCGGCCATCAGGCCTGATATGACTGTAAAGCGCAGAGCTGACAGGCGGCCTTAGCCAACCATAGGCTGTAGTGCCAGAGAATTAGTTGGTTTATTTATATTTTGAGAAAAATTATTATTATTGTTTTAATTAATAACTGTATATGTAGTTGAATTAAGTCATAAATAAGCGTTTACTTTGGAGTGGATTCCGAACCACTACGAACATCCATGGCACCGCCGGGACTCGAACCCGAAACCTGTGGTACCGAGTGCTAGACGCTCGGCCATTCAGGCCCTATTTAAATGTCTTAAAAATAATAAGCAAAGAAAAATTTAAAAGAAAGATTTACTGAAAAGAAAGCCGGTTGGAGAAAGAAGGAAAGAATGTTTAAAATGGGATCTCATAGTATGAAATATCGCGTGCTCATCTTAGCAAGGGGAAAAAATATTTTAGGAGGAGCAGTTCAGATTCACAACGACTCTTCGTCATCAACCCTCGGTCGTTTGACTTTGGGGAATATGTCGATTACTGGAAGAGAATTGCTCTGGGTCTCTTCTGAGAATTGTAAATTGGAATTTTGAGGGCATTTCTCAAAAACACTTTCCAACGATTTTTTATGTAATCCAGAAGATGCTTATGGGTATTTTAATATTAAGATGTTTAATATAAGATTAAAGTATTGAGACGTTTAATATAAGATAAAGATGTTAAGATGCTTAATATAAGATTAAAATATTAAGATGTTTAATATAAGATTAACATGTTAATATGTTGTAATATTAAAATGTGTCGCCTCATGGTAAATAGCTCCACGTGCGTAATATGTAAAAGAAGTAATATAAAAAAAATTTTAAGTCAATTCCTACTTTTTTCCCACTATATTGCAAAAAAGTCCTTTACAAATAAAGTTGAAATTGTCCTCTTACATCTGGTGCCATCTATTGGTAGATACACGCAACTTAAATCTAAAAATAAATAAAATTAATGAATTAAATTTAGCTAATGAATTAATATTTGAAAAAACTGCATTGACATCCAGTGTCATCCACTACAAGTTAAAAAAAATGTATTTGAACTTGAGTGGATGAATAAAAAAGCGTTTTATGAGCGATTGAAAATTGGAACAAGATATATATAGGGAGAGTGTGAGCTAACAGAAGGAATTGAAATAAGAAAAAGAAAAACACAATTAAGGGTTCCCATCGAACATTTAAATGTCATAAAAATAATAAGCAAAGAAAGGGCCTGAATGGCCGAGTGTCTAGATTCTCGGTGCCACAGGTTTCGGGTTCGAGTCACGGCGGTGCCATGGATGTCTGTATTTGCTCGGAATCCACTTTAAACCGTAGGTTCCGGTCTAATACGATCGTAGTGTTTTGTCTTGAGGTTTAGTCAGTCTACAGCCCTCTTGGTTCCTCGTGAAGGTGAAGCTGCATGAATAATTATCCTTAGCCATGGACTAGTCACCTGCGACGAGGGTCTCCTCGACCGGGTGTAGGCTTTCCTGCACTAGAGGGAATAGTAACAAGAACATAAGCAAAGAAAAGATTTACTGAAAAGAAAGCTGGCTAGAGAAAAAGAGAGAGAAGGGTTCAATGGGATCCCATGTGATATATCGCGTGGGAAAAAAATATTTCAGAAGGCGCAATTCAGATTGACAAGATATTATTCCTTATCCCTCCGTCGTTTTTGACTTTGGGGAATAAGTCGATTCCTTGGGGAGAATTGCTGTCGGTCTCTTCTGAGAATTCTTCACAACAGGACAGTAAGCTGGAATTTCTTGAAGCAGTTCCTTTTGAATCTGAAGATATTTTTCAAAAACAGTTTGCAGGAGTCCCTGTAGCGCAGTGGATAGCCGTTGGACTTCTAATCCAAAGGTCCCGGTTTCGAATCCCGGCAGGGATGGTTTACAGTAGAGGCTGCATTTTTTACTTATGTTCTTGTATTCTTATTTGTTTTAATTTTAAATTCCTTTTATTTTATTTTTATTTTTTTAACTTAAAATTGTAACTTTTTATTTTTTGGGGCATCGTCAGCGAACTCCTAATTGTACCGATAGCTTTAGCTTTTTCGGACTCTTGCCTTAATTGTTCTCAAGCAGGAGATGTTTTTCTTAAATTTAATTGTTTTATTTTTCTTTTATTTTTATTCAGTAATTTATGCAATCTCATTTTTATAGTGCTGATGTTTTAATTAAATTAAGATGTGGAGGTTTTCGCGGTTCTTAAAACCACCTTGGAACTCCGTAACCGGTACGCCCGTTTCTTCAACAGTTTGCAACGATTTTTTATGTAGTCCAAAAAATGTTTATGCCTATTTCAATATTAAGATGCTATTATATTATAATCAATAATATGATTTGTTCATCTTAATCTCATACTAAAGATATTTCAATATTAAGGTGTTGTTGTTGTTCTAATGCAGCTGGCTATACAGAGACAGCTAATCTTTGTGTCACAAGCAAGAGCTGCACCGATGTTACTCATTTACCCATGGGGAACATGGAGCTTGAAGATATGCTACGGACACGAATATTAAGATGTTTCATATAAGATTAAGATATTAAGATGTTTAACGCAAGATTAAGATGTTTCAATAAGATGTTTATGATATTTTTTCCTCCTAACGGACGAGGAAACATTATCTACAGCTTCTTCTTCTTTATTGGCGCAACAGCCCCATGGTGGGCCAAGGTTGTCTACCTATTAGCAGATTCCAAAAACATGAAACTTTTTATTGCTACGGGGTAAAGTTGTCTGCCCTATGCCCAACAGTCTACAGCCCTATTAGATCGGAACTACAGGATTCGAAACCACTACAAACAATCATAGCACCGCTGGTATTCGAACCCTGTGGCACAAAGATCCAGAGCGCTAGTCACTCGGCCATCAGCCCCAGTTTTCAATAAGTGAGGTTTTTTTAATACATTTTTTCAATGGAATTCAATATTTTAAAGTTTATATATCAAATTCCATACTACACTTGTGCTTTCACTTTCACTTGTACTTCAATGCTTGTAGATAAAATCCAATTTCCTTTTCTGCTATCCAATTTATTATGTTCAATATGATATATTTTTTTTTACTTATCTTATTTACTATGTTTTAACATAGAAGGAAAAACCCTATTTCTAGAAGATAAACTTTTCATATACCAAACACTTAAAACCCGAAATCGTGCGTCTTTTCAACCCTTCCCTTCCCCGGCCGCTGCCTGATGGCCAAGTGACTAGCGCTCTGGCCTTCGGTACCACAGACTTCAGGTTCAAAACCTGTGGCACAGAACACAACAGCGCTGGTCACTCGGCCATCAGGCTCCATGAACTATGACAGATATATTCATTTCGATAAACTTGCAGCTTTCTAAAATTTTTCAAGTTTTGGTTTGTCGCTCTACGTAAAAAAATTTAAAAAAACAAGCAATATATAAAAAAAAACTTTTTAAAGCAATTCCTACTTTTTTTTTCCCTCTATTGCAGAAAGTCCTTTATAAATAATTTTCTTTCATTTTTTTAAGTTTATGTGGCGCCATCTATGGGTAGATATATGCAACTTAAATCTATAAAAAACTAAAATGAAAAAATAAATAACTAAACTAAAAAATAAGTTTTATTACTGAATTAATATTTGAAAAAACTGTATTAACATCGAGTGTCCTCCACTACAAGTTCAAAAAAAATGTATTTGAACTTGAGTGGATGAATCAAAAGTGTTTTATGAACGATTGAAAATTTGAACAAGATATATAGAGGGAGAGTGTGAGCTAATAGAAGGAATTGAAAAAACGAATAGCTTTGTACAACAAAATTTTGTGTCTTCTGATAGAGAGCCTATTCTAAAGAGAAAATAGGCAACGGAGCATTTTGCACACAGCTGTTGCGAAAGCAATTACATTAGACAAATGGGAGGAATAAAGATAATTTTTAGTCTAAAATCAACCCTAGGTACTTGTATTCTTGTATCCAGGGGGACAGGCTGGGCAAAAATGAGGATGGTCTGAGGATTCAGATCTAGATGTCGCTTGAACATTACTACACACATCACTGTGACTAGAGCTGAGTTGCCCTTTTGCAGTTGAGGAATGATGTGGGTGAGAGAAGTCTGATTGGACTCCGTGAGGTTCTACGATCATATTAGACAGAGACCTACGGCTTAAAGTGGATTCCGAATCACTACACACATCCATGGCACCGCCGGGAATCGAACCCGAAACCTGTGGTACCCAGAGCCAGAGCGTTTAGCCACTCGGACATCAGGTTCCTTGTCTAATATGACTGTAGAGCTGACAACCCTACTCTGTAAAAAAATAAAAACATCTCCTGCCTCGACATCTGCCAGTAGGCAGACGGCCTTGGCCAACCGTAGGCTGTAGTGTGAGAGAGTTAGCTGGTTTATTTATATTTTGAGAAAAATTATTATTATTGTTTTAATTAGTAACTGCATATGTAGTTCAATTTAGTAATAAATAGGCGTTTATTTTATTGCTACTTTCTTCTTCAATGGCACAACGGCCTCATGGTGGGCTAAGGCCATCTGCCTATTTCATTTCAAGGGAGATGGTTCTTTTTTACAGGATAGGGTTGTTAGCTCTACGCTCTACAGTCATATTAGACAGGGACCTAAGTTTTAAAGTGGATTCTGAACTATTACTTACATCCAAGGCGCCACCGGGACTGGAACCCGAAACCCGGGGTACTGGGCGTCAGAGCGCTAACGGGCATTTAGAGAAGTTGGCTTTTATTGTGTAATTTTCTAATTCCTTCTAATTCTAAATTCTATTTAGAATTTTCGAATTTGTTTTCTAATTCTTTCTTCGTCAGCACTACAGCCTGTTAAGGCTCGTGCCCACCGACAAGTGAGGCTTTAAGCGTGAAGAGTTGACCAATCACTAGCCTCACCACGTTCGCCTGAAACCGATTAGAAATCCACCGATTAGAGTTGACCCACTTTCAACTCGAAGCGGAACTTCACTAGGCGCAATGCTATTTCTGGCGTCTCATTGTGAAAGGGTCGAAAAAATTTTCTTCCCTGCCGCGTGAATCTTCAACGCTTCACGCCTCGGTGGGAACGAGCCTTTACAGGCCAAGGCAGTCTCAACGAGCTACCCCCCTCTGACTCTGTCCGGGGGCAATAGATCGTCATCTGTTAACCCCCAGACCCTTTAGATCTCATCTCTTTCGACTGAATCAACCCATCTGGTTGGAAGCATTCCTCTTTTTCGGGTGCCCTCAATTGTTGAAACAGTCGGGTCTTTTAATTGGATTCGATTCGATATATCTGAAAATGCGTTCCAGCCGTCTAATACGGGACCTGATAGTCGAGTGCCTAGCGCTCTAACGCTCGATAACACAAGTTTCGGGTTTGAATCCAGATTGTGCCAAGAATGTTTGTAGTGGTTCGGAATCCACTTTAAACTGTAGGTCCCTGTCTCATAAGACCGTAGAACGTCACAGAGCCCAATATCCTATTATTGATATTTATTATCCTATATTAATAAATATCCTATTATTGTAGTGTTGTGTGTGTGTGTTGGGGACTGATGACCGAATGGCTAGCTCTCTGATGTTCGGTACCACAGGTATCGAGTTCAAATCCCGGCGTTGCCATGGGTGTTTGTAGTGGTTCGGAATCCACTTTAAGCCGGTAGGTCCCGGTCCTAATAGGATCGTAGAGCGTTTGCAGGGGCATTGCTACTCCGCGTCCGTGGCTTCTCTTCAAGTTACACGCGCCCCCTGGGTAATGCAAAGTGAGTAACATCGGTGCAGCCCTTACGGCATAAAAGATCACGGTCTATTTGCCAGCTGCATTAGAAGAAAAAAAATTGTAATGTTGTGCAGCTGGATTGTAACTGGATATGGTTGGGTTGAGACTAGAGATTCAGGCGTGACACACGCACAAATACCACAGGCATATAATTAACTACAGACAATCATCATCATAAGAGGCTCGACAGCCCGCTGTAGGAATTGGCCTTCTTTAAAAGATCTAGCCAAGCTGTTCTCCTCTTGGCGGTGGACCTCCAGTTTTTTATCTTAATAACATTAAAATCAGAGTCTAAACAACAAATCTCTTTTTCGGTCTTCCCCTTGGTCGTTGTTCAAAAGGGGTTGCATTGAAAACCTTCAAAGCAGCTCCTGTCACTTTCCATTCTCATGGGATGACCGGCCCATCTCATTCTGTTCAGTTTAACAAATTTTAGAACGTCAATATAACTACAGACAATATTTATCACATTTAAAGACATATACTTATAGATTTGTGGAGGGATTCCACTTCTAAGCCGAAAATTTTATTAATACTTCGAATCAGGAACGATTTTTAATAAATGGAGCAAATATTTATGTACACGTAGAAATAATCATTAAAAAAATTTTTCACAACAACAACAAAAATGAAATTTAATATTATTGAATATTAATTACTGTTAGGGTATATTTGCACAAAATGACCATAGAGCGACAAACCAAATCACCGTCATATTTATAATAGACATTCATTATATTCGAAAAAGAGGCAAATTTTTTTTTGCCCTGTACGAAAGTAATAAAATGGGCATGGTTAGAGCTCTGGCCTTCGGTACCACAGACTTCAGGTTAGAAACCTGTGGCGAAGAGCATAACAGCAACAGCGCTAGTCACTCAGCCATCATGCTCCATCAACTATAGCAGATGCGTTTCTTTTGATAAACTTGCAGCTTTCTACAATTGGTCAAGTTTTGGTTCGTCGCTCTACGCAAAAAAATTTAAAAAAACAAGTTATATAAAAAAAATTTTTTAAGTCAATTCCTACTTTTTTTCACCCTATTGCAGAAAGTCCTTTATAAATAATTTTCATTCCTTTTTTTTTTTAAGTTTATCTGGCGCCCTCTATTCGTAGATATATGCAACTTAAGTCTAAAAAAAACCTAAAATTAATTAATTAAATTTAATTACTGAATTAATATTTGAAAAAACTGTATTAATCTGTAACTGTGTCATCCACTACAAGTTCAAAAAAAATGCATTTGAACTGGAGTGGATGAATAAAAAGTATTTTATGACCGATTGAAAATGTGAACAAGATATATATAGGGAGAGTGTCGGCTAATAGAAGGAATTGAAAAAATAAACACAAACCCCTGAAAAGTATGAAAATGATTTATTTAAGCAATGAGTGGAGGAGTTTTATGAGTGAATTTAAATATCCTTCTAAAATTTCAGTTTTGCAAAAATCTGACATAGTCTTTGGCGGACGGACTAGCAAACACCGGAGCCAGGGACACCCTCCTGTCGTTGAGGACGGACCTGACGAAAGGGTCCCAGCACTTGAGCAGGCCCCACTCGCACTTCTCGCACAACTCTCGGGGGTGGGGGCCCCCGCTCGTCAAACTCAGCCTGTCGTAACGGTCGACAGTATTGAAACCTCTGTACCTGAAAAAGCAATCCTTCAATGAATAGTGCATGGAAGTACAGGGTGATTATAATTAAAGTTCCACATTCAAAATGCTGTAAAAAAAGAAACACTCATCACAATTTGAACTGAAGAAACTTGAAGAAGGTGGAAACGGTACGGCATAAAAAAAAAGTTCCACCAATCCAATTGATATGACCTTGCCGTAGGGAATGGGCTTTCCACTAACAGTGTCACAACAGTTGAATGATTTGGAAGTCCTTTTTTCTGTCAAAAAACCGAAATAATCAAGCACATTGAACATTACAGTTGGTTTAAAGTGCAACTCATGCCAAATACGCTCATTTCGATTCAAAATATCACTGGCAGTCGAATTCACTTTCTTTATGTCGCTTACAGCGCCCTCTATTAATACACTTTAGAACTTTTTTTGATAACTTACCTTATCCCCCTTCTTCAAGTATCTTCAGTTCAAATTTTAACTCATTATGACGAGTGGTTCTTTTTTTACAGCATTTTGAAAGTGTGACTTTAATTATAATCATCCTGTATAAAACACAGAGAAGGTTCAGTGAAACAATCATACTCACAGTGAGAGGGCGTTCCTGACCAGCAGTTCGAGTTCGTTGGGGCGGAAGGCGGGTTCGATTCCCAGGTGCCCCTCGTAGAAGCTGCAATACTTGCACTTCATCCTCCACCGCCTCAGCACCTGGCACCTGCGGATGTCCATGTTCACCCACGAGAAAAGACAGTTCCAGTGGTTGTGGCACGTGTCGCACTGGTAGGTGCCGCACCCGTGCACCACCAAGCTGCTCCTCTGCGGGTCCAGGGACAGGCGGGAGGTGTGCGCCCGCACCAGGGCCTCCTGGATCACGTTGGAGACGCTGGGCTCCGCTGTGTCGTTGAACTCGGCCAACGTGTACGTGAGGGTCTTGCGAAACATCTTACTCCAACTGAATAGGGAGGAAAAAATAGTGAATTTCAAAACAAAAAATAGAGAGTTTTTGCATACCGTACGTTAGTTACCGTAAGACGTCCGTTAGCTTTTTCTCCCTAGTGCGCATGCTCATAGGAAACTGAGCATGCGCGCTAGGGAGAAAAAGCTAACGGACGTCCTACGGTAACTAACTTACGGTATGCAAAAACTCTCTAATAATAGAGAGTTTTTGCATAGCGTATGTTGGACGTCCGTTAGCTTTTTCTCCCAAGCGTGCATGCTCATAGGAAGCATTATTACAGATACGCATGCGCAATTTCCCACGAGCATGCGCGCTAGGGAGAAAAAGCTAACGGACGTCCAAAATACGCTATGCAAAAACTCTCTATTATTGCTATACGATCCGCTATAGAGTGGTCTAGAAAAAAAAGGATGCGGTTTTAGATGGTTGTCCCCCGCACCCCGAGAACACTTACACAGAAAGAGATAAAAAGATATTCTAGCAAAATTAGATAGAGAGCATTCACAAAAATCTTATAGAGACAAAACATTCACAAAAAAACACTTACAGGACAAGAGCAATGACGAGAAAAAAAAAGCAGAAAGTGCATTTACAAAAATACTTACAGAAAGATATAGACAATCTAATATTCTGTTTATTAGTGTATTTTTTTTAATCTATCGTTAGTAGATATACTGACACTATATGGGGCCTGGTGGCCGAGTGACTAGCGCTCTCCAGATTCCACGGGCGTCAGTTTCGAATCCCGGTGGTGCTATGGATGTTTGTAGTGATTTAGAATTAACTTTAAACAGTTGGTCCAGATCTAATATAACTGCAGAGAGTAGGGCTGGTAATCTTCCCCCTTAAAAAGAAAACATCTCCTGTTTCGGAATCTGCCATTAGGTAGGCGGCTTTCTCACCAAGAGGCTGTTGCGCCAATGAAGAGAAGATGTTTTCTTCTTACGTGGTAGGGTTGTTATCCCTACGTTCATTCCTTTACAGTCCTATCAGCCCAAGACAAAGTAGTTTTCGAACCACTACAGGCATCCTTGGCACCGCCGGGACTCGAACGCGAAACCTGTTTCATCGAGAACCAGAATGCATGATTTCATATTAGTTTAATAAGGGTATTAGCATTTTATTCAATTTTTATAGCAGCCAAGTTCAAAAGTGATGCATCGAATCACTTTATTATTTTTTTCTTTTTATGCCTAAGAAAAATTGCAGATTTAACAGAAAAGCTTTTATTTTAGGTTTGGTTTGACGCTCTACGGTCATTTTTTTCCCGCACTTTAGGCTAATTAGACTGAATGTACAGTTTTACATGGATTCCGAACCACTACTAAAACGTCCATACCACCTGCAGGATTCGAAGCCGAAACCTGGGGCACCGAGGGCCAGACATTGGTAATCCACATAAATAAATTTAACATTACAATTATGATTAATGAAATTTCAGTAGCTACAACTTTCCACTGATAATTGTTTCCAGTTGTGGGTCAAATTTCATCATGATTGGCGCAACAGCCCTCAGGTGGGCCAAGGCTGTCTACCTACTAGCAGATTTCAAAACAAGAGATTTTTTTTTTGTTTTTTTTTTTTACGGGGTAGCGTTGTCAGCCCTAAGCCCAACGCTCTACAGTCGTGTTAGACCGGGACCTACAGTTTAAAGTGGATCCCGAACCATTACAAGCATTCATGGCACCACAGGAACTCGAACCCGAAACCTGTGGTACCGAGCGCCAGAGCTCTAGCCACTCGGCCATTCAGGCCAGTGGGTCAAATTTACTACTGGAAAATAATCAACATAGACTTCAAATGCGCGTCAGATAACTTGGATCTGTGGATATTTTTAGTATATTTAATCTTGGAGAATGCTTTTTCACCAGATAAGTAGTTCCAAAAGCGGGGAAAGTTACACCCCGGTGGCTTAGATACATACCTTGCCGGATTGTTCCAAAGCGAACATTTTCGCTTAATTGAAAACTGCAGTATGTTTGATATTAGTTAACTAGGACTTGGCTCTTGTGGCTTAGTGTAGTAATTAGTGTGACCTTTAAGCTAAAAAGTTTGGAAATTCTGTTCTAGACGATTATTTAGCTTTAGTTTTTACTGTAAAGAGCAGGGATGGACAAACTACGGCCCGGAGGAAGGTTCTATCCGGCCCGCGGATAGAATTTTAATTTGTCGGTCCGAGGCAAATTAAAAGAAATATATATTTATATATTATATATCCATCTCCTTTTCTACTTTGATTAAATAATTTTTTTCTTCCTTTTTTTCAAAGGGCTGATGATCTTTTTACTTTCTCTATTTTTGTTCTACAAAACATAAATAGACGGAAATAGCAAGCACAGACAGCTTTCAATCGGTAAATGGTTAAATGTTCTCTGTTAGTTATTGCTATAGATTGGCGATAACAAGCGTTATCTCTTTCTCGGGGAGCAGATATATGGGAATCCAATATAGGTGAATTAGACCTCATATGTGGCAGACTGTGCATTTTAAGCTCCAGTCAGCGGCCTTTGGCAGGCTGAATTAATTGAGTTGCAATCCAACAATCATCTCAAGCAATTGTTTCTAAATAAGTTAGAGTCTTACAAATCATTATCGAAAGTAAGTTTCCCAAATGTAATACCTCACAGCCAGAAAATCAGTGCTGTGTTTGCTTCATCTTATATATGTGAACACGTGTTTTCAACTGTGAACCTTAGAAAGAATTATTTCAGAAATAGATTGACAGATGAACATTTAGCCTCGTTCCTTAGAATAAGGGCATCTCACTTCGAACCTCACTATAAGGAACATTTAAAAATGAAATCGCAATTTCATTCATCTCATTAACATATTTAAATTGTAATACTTGTATATTGTTTTTAAAATTTTAGAAACATTTAGCTTGACCCGCCAAACTTTTTTTTTCTTGAGTTTTGGCCCGCGACCGAAAACGTTTGCCCATCCCTGGCATAGAGTCGCTTACTAATTTTATTAGTAATTGCACAACACACGCTGGACATCGAGAACATTTTACTCTGCAACATAATGTGTGTATACAGTTTTAATATTGAGCAAACGTGCTCATTAGACAATAACAAACATTGTGATGAAATGAAAACTAATACGGTACTTGTCGTTAATAGTTAATACCTGTCAAAAATAGACAGAGTTAATATACGATGCTTATCGTTTAATAATTAAATACTAGTCGAAAATACAAGCAGTCCTGTATCGCCCTTATCGCCTTATATTATTATTATTATTATTATTATTATATATATATATCAGTTGTCTATAAAACGTATTTTGTTAGACTTTAATTTCAAATGTGACAAAATAAATGAAAATTAAATATTGTGTAAACATTGAAGTGATATTGTTGTACATTTATTAAGTCCAAATATGAAAGAAAAAAAAATCTGAAATCTATAAAATAAATAATAGTATTATAAATTAAAGATTAAAAAATTTATCTTCAATGCTTATGGTATTTTTCTATGCCTAAATGTGTGCACATCAAATACAAGATATAATGCCGATGCAGGAGAAAATGTAAAGAAATTCAATATAATTCATAAAAATTAAGAATATATTACTCAGTGTAACAATAAATTAAATACTACAACAATTGAATAAAATAAATATTCTAAATAATATATTCTGAACTTGTAAATATAATTACATAAATATAAATATTATTACCCTGAATATGTTCTTGAGAATGAAATTACCGTGAATATGTTCAATTTAAAATTGTTAATATGTTCATTTAAATTAAATATTGAAGTTGAGAAGCTACATTAAGTCCAAATATGAAAAAAAAAAATCTGAAGTCTATGAATATGAAATAATTAAAAATTTTATAAACGAAAAATTAAAAATTAATATTTGTTCCATGCCTATATGTATGCAAATCAAATACAATAATAAGAAAAATTGAAGATATAAGAAAAAATGTTCTAAAAAAGAAATTCAATAGAATTCATTAAAATTATGATCACATCCCATAGTGCAGGGGTCGGCAACCTTTTGAGTCGGAAGAGCCAAAATCACAATTTACAAAATTTCAAAGTTTTTAAAGAGCCACAAAATTTTTTTTTGACAACAATAAATAGTACTCGCATAAATAAATTTTTATGATAAAAAAGAACTAATCCATTTATTCATAAGAAAAAATATCTATTTATTCATATATAAGTAGTGTTTTTCACAACAAATTAGATAATATATATGACATTATTAGATAATTTCTTATCATTTAAGTAAAAAAATTAAACATTTACTTACAACACTAACTTGTACTTCAATAACAAACAATTGAGCAAACATATTCAATGGGAGCGATGGCTTTGCATGGTTATTCAAATAGAAAATTTAAACTTTACTAAACAATGTAACTTGTACTTTAAAAAAAAACAATAACATACATTTGAGCAAACAAACTCAATGGGAGCGTTGGCTTTGCATGGTTTTAGAAAGTTTGGATAAATTTGGCTCATAACTTGTTGTTTTAAGTTTCAAACACGACTCTATGTTTTCATTTGTTAGTTGGCTTCTTGCTTTACTTTTAATTATATTCAATTATTAACAGTAAATTATTTAATTATATTTTTAAATGTTTTTTTTTTATAAAATTAATAGTATTATCGTATGGAACTAAAGAGCCGCAGCTTCACATGCAAAGAGCCGCATGTGGCTCGCGAGCCGCAGGTTGCCGACCCCTGACATAGTGTAATGATAAATTAAATACTACAATAAATAATTAAAATACCATAAATATTCTAAACTTAGAATTACCTTGAATATGTTCAATTTAAAATTTAAATTAAATAAGGAATAAACATTGAAGTGATGCTGTTTTACATTAAGCCCAAATATGAAATATAAAAAAACGGAGTCTATGAACATGAAATAATTAATAATATTATAACTGAAATAAAATATTTGTTCAATGCTTAAAAGAGGGCCTGAATGGCCGAATGGCTAGCGCTCTGGCGCTCGGTACCACAGGCTTCGGGTTCAAGTCCCGGCGGTGCCATGGTTGTTTGTAGTGGTTCGGAATCCACTTTAAAAAGTAGGTCCCGGTATAATAGAATCGTAGAGCGTTGCGGGGGCATTGTGACTCCGCGTCCGTGGCTTATCTTCAAGCTACACGCGCCCCTGGGTAATGCAAAGTGAGTACGTCTGTGCAGCGTTTTCCTTAAGGCAACCAAGACCAAGCTGTTTAAGTGTTTGCCAGCTGCATTGGAAAAAAAATGCTTAAATGTACGCAAATCAAATACAAGTTTTGAAGCTAATGTAAGAAAAAATGTTCTAAAAAAGAAATTCAATATAATTAATTAAGAATTAAAAATTATGAATGCCTCACATAATGTAATGATAAATTAAATACTGTAACAATTGAATAAAATACTATATATATATTCAAAACCTGGAATTACCTTGAATAAGTTCAATTTTAAAACCACAGAAGAATATATTTCCGACGTGAAGTACCTTTTAAAGCGGTTCAACTACACAAATACAAAAAGAATCGTTCGTCAAGAATCAGAATAATTCGGAATCGTCAAGCTCAACGAACTCAGCTTCGAAATAATTTCTTTCTGACAATTGAAACATTATTGACGTAATTTTAGTTAATTCATTTCAGTTTAGTAATTTTAGTTAATTCATTTCAGTTTAGTAATTTTGTAAATATTAAAAATGAAGGCTATTTATTCATTTTAATATTTAATTTTTAGAATAATACTTTTACATGAAGCAAGCCATAATTTTTGATAGTTAATTTAACACTAAAATAAAATTAAAAGCTTCTTAAAAGTACAAAAGTCGTCTGTTCTCATTTATTTATTTTTAAAATCGTTTGCAAATATTTGAGAGCACGTGATTAAGATTGTTTTTTAAAACTTTATCGTTTGTTTTTAATATAGCAGTTTAAAATTCGTTGTTTACATTATAAATTCTGTTTACAATGGCTCACAAATGTTTTCGAATAGATGTGTCACTTATAATTTTTAGATAAAAAAAGCCAACGGCCGTACCATGCTGAATATACCGGTTCTCGTTAGATCACCGAAGTTAAGCATCATAGGGCGCGGACAGTACTTGGGTGGGTGACCACCTGGGAACACTGCGTGCCGTTGGCAAATTTGGGACCTGAATGGCCGAGTGTCTAGCGCTCTGGCGCTCGGTGCCACAGGTTTCGGGTTCGAATCCCGGCGGTGCCATGGATGTTTGTAGTGGTTCGGAATCCACTTTGAGCCGTAGGTCCCGGTCTTCTATGACTGTAAGAGCGTCACGGTGCAAAAGTCAGGCTTCTACCTACGGGTGCTCCATCACAACAGAAGCTGCTTCCTTCCCCTTCAATCATGAGTCCATATGGGCTCGTGGGCTTGGCCAGCCAAGTGGGATAAGAAACAACAACAAACAAGATAAAAAAAAGTTATTAATCCAAATAATGATAATTTATTGATTCGAAAACAATTTAGCATGAATATATTTTTCATTTTATTTTATTTTAATTATTTGGAATAAATTCATCTTTCAATCATAAATACATGTTAAAAGAATAAATGCTTCTCACAAGAGTTCTCGCTTAAGAACAATCAATTTTGTCTTTTTAATCAATTTGGACTGTTTACTAAATAGTTCAGAGAATTTGGTTCTAAAAATATAGCAATCTAAAACATTTTTAAAAAATCGAATTATTTAATTAAATGAAATTAATAAATTAAATTAAATTAATTAAAATTAAATTAATCGAATCGTAAAATTTAAATTATCTTTCTTAATAAATAAGACACCTATTTGTTCTTTTTTTTTTTTTTTTTTTTTTTTTTTTTTTTCGTTATAAATTTTAGGCTTTTAATTTGAAACAAGTAATATATAAAAAAAAAAAATTTAAGTCAATTCCTACTTTTTTTTTCACTCTATTGCAGAAAGTCCTTTACAAATAATTTTCATTCACTTTTTTAAGTTTATCTGGCGCCGTCTATTGGTAGGTATATGCAACTTAAATCTAAAGAAAACTAAAATGAATTAATTAAATTTAATTAATGAATTAATATTTGAAAAAACTGCATTAACATCCAGTGTCATCCACTACAAGTTTTAAAAAAATGCATTTGAATTTGAGTGGATGAAAAGAAAGTATTTTATGAACGATTGAAAATTTGAACAAGATATATATAGGGAGAGTGTGAGCTAATAGAAGGAATTGGAAAAAAAAGAAAAGTATTTTTGAAATCTATTTTCACATTTTTGCCATATACTAGTATGTTCTATTGGGTTCAAATCTAGTTATCTTGTAATAATTTATTTACAATTATAAACCAACTACGATCAACATTCAAGGCAATATGTAGGATCATTATCATGATAGAAGAAATCATTCTGTAGTTAGAGATTTTAAGATGACAACTTTCAAATTTAGTTTAAGATGTTAATATATCTATAATGTCATCAATTATTTCGAAATTATCCACTACAGCAGACGGCATACACTCCAATACTATAACTCTTACCTCGCCGCCATATTTATTAAATAGAACTTGGGGTTTTTTTTTTCCCTGAATTTTATCCAAACCTTTCCAAAAATTCTAGCTCCAAATGTATTAAATTTACTTTTTTAAAAAGGGGGCCTGAATGGCTGAGTGGCTAGTGCTCGGTACCACAGGTTTCGGGTTCGAGTCCCGGCGGTACCAGGGATGTTTTAATGGTTTTAAATCCACTTTAAACCGTATGTCCCGGTCTAACAGAATCGTAGAGTGTTGCGGAGTTAGTGTTACTCCGCGTCTGTAGCTTATATTCAAGCTACACGCACCTCCTGGGTAGTGCTAAGTGATTAACGTCAATGCAGCATTTGCCTTGAGGCATCCAAGACAACTGTCTTAAGTGTTTGCCAGCTGCATTAGAACAAAAAAAAATATACTTTTTAAAAAAAAAACGTTTCTCAAAGCAATAATATTTCGATTTTTTTTTTTTTTTTCTACGTAAATCGAGATTATATTTCTTATTATTTGATCTTATTTGACAGATCGAATTATTCTTTGAACTACTTATTGACTGACACATATTTCTTGCAATTTATTTTTCGAATTGTGATTCACTTTTCTATGAAAAAGCCTTGGCGGAATCTCGAATTTTTATTCACTATTTATTCTACATAGCTTTTTATAATGTCTTGCGTTAGAAAAAGAAAGTAGAATCACATAACAAAATTATTTCAGCACCATTTTCTAAGTGAGAAACAAAAATTAATTTGCGAATTTTTCACCTGTTCTTTAGCCCCTGAAATATTCTAATTACATTAATAGGACATAAAAACAATTAAATATTATAAGTAAACTATTTTATTTTATCAGGTAAGTTGTGTCCGAAAAATGTTTCTTAAGTGCTATATAGAAAGTTAGTATAAAAAAGATAAATTTGATATGAGACTAATTTTTTTTTTTCTAATGCAGCTAGCAAACACTGACACAGTTGTCTTGGGTGTCTTAAGGTAAGCGCTGCATAGACATTACTCACTTAACACTACCCAGGAGATGCGTGTAACTTGAAGATAAGCTACAGACGCGGAGTAACGCTCTACGATCATGTTAGACCGGGACCTACGGTTTAAAGTGCATTTCGAACCACCACAAACATCCCTGGCACCGCCAGGACTAGAACACGAAACTTGTGGTGCCAAGAGCCAGAGTGCTAGCCACTCGGCCATCAGGATATGAGACTAAATTATATGCAAAAACTTTTGTGAGATTTTTTTAGGTTTGAAAATAATTTTAAAATTAAAAAAAAAAAAAAAAAAAAAAAAATTTTTAATAAAATATATTGTGCTTGGAATGAACCGAACTATGACTTCTGTTGCAATCATTTGAATTCTGTTGCAATCATTGCATTTTAATTAAGTATTAATCATTTCTACTTCTTTTCTTGGATTAGCAGATGCAATCTCACATATGCGAAAACTTTTCTGGATACTGCATTTATCCATTCATTTTTTTATTTTTTTTTTTATTTATTTATTCACTTTTTTCCCATAAAATTATGTATAATGTTTTCGAGAGCGCAATTCTGTTGACAAATCTTTTGTACTTTACGTCAAAGTTCAAATTGAGCTTCAACGAATAGAAAATGTTTAATTTTTATTAATTTAATGAATGAGGTAGATAATGTTGATTTGTAACACTGCTTTATAATTATTTTACCAAATTTAATTTTTAATAATCATTACTTTCATTTATCTAAGAACGAAGCGATGAACAATATTTCTTGTTAATCTGTCTTTCGTCAAAAGAAATAAATTCGTTAAATAATTTAATAAGTTGGTTATGCTTTTCTAAAAGATTTTCCAACAATTCTACAATAGCTCTTTGTACTTGCTTGTTCGGTAAAATTATACTGACATCGAGTTGCCACACGTTCTTCAAAACCACCCATAAAATAAATGTGAAGAAATTTCGGCTCTTCGTTAGGTATTGGCATCAACGACCGAATCTTATGGTACACCTGACCTTGTATTTTGAATGTACTTTCAAAATTACGTCTATCGTATGAGAAATCGCAAATTTTAGTTGCGTCAAATGACGTCAATGGCGCCAAATGACGAAATATGAAAATCGTCGATTTTGCATTTAAATAAAAAAAAAAATCTGTATAAAAACTATCCTATTTCTCAAGTTGGAACAAAACACATACACTGAAGTGACAAAAGACATGGGATAGCAATATGCAAATTTTCAGATTGCAGTAGCATCGCGTAGAACAGGTATAAATGCGCAGTGCTTTCGCAGAGCTTTCATTTCTGTTCAAGTTATTCATGTGAAGAGGTTTTGACGTGATGATGACCGCACGACGGGAATTAACAGACTTTGAACGCGGAATGTTACTTGGAGCTAGACGCATGGGGCATGCCATTTCGGAAATCGTTAGGGAATTCAACATTCCCAGATCCACTGTGTCAAGAGTGTGCCGAGAGTATGAAATTTCAGGCATAACATCCCACCATGGACAGCGCAGTGGTCGACCGCCTGCACTTAACGACCGAGACCGGCGACGTCTGCAAAGTGTTGTAAATTCTAACAGACAAGCAACACTGCGTCAAATAACCGCAGAAATCAATGTGGGACGTACAAGGAACTTGTCTGTTAGAACTGTGTAGAGAAATTTGGCTTTCTTGGGCTATTCCAGCAGAAGACCGACTCGAGTGCCTTTACTGACAGAACGACATCGCTTGCAGCGACGCACGTGAGCATATCGGTTGGTCCCTAGATGAATGGAAAACCGTGGCCTGGTCCGATGAGTCACGATTTCAGTTGGTAAGAGCTGATGGTAGGGTTCGAGTGTGGCGCAGACCCCACGAAGCCATGGACCCAAACTGTCAGCAAGGCACTGTTCAAGCTGGTGGTGGCTCCGTAATGGTGTGGGCTGTTTTTTCATGGCATGGACTTGGTCCTCTGGTGCGACTGGACCGAACATTGACTGGAAATGCTTATGTTCAGCTACTTGGAGATCACTTGCAGCCATTCATGGACTTCATGTACCCAAACAACGATGGGATTTTTATGGATGACAATGCGCCATGTCACCGGGCCACAACTGTTCACGATTGGTTTGAAGAACATTCTGGACAATTCCAACGAATGATCTGGCCACCTAGATCGCCCGACATGAATCCCATCGAGCATTTATGGGACATCATCGAGAGGTCTGTTCGTGCCCAAAATCCTGCACCATCAACGCTTTCACAATTATGGACGTCTATCGAGACAGCATGGCTCAATATTCCTGCAGAAGACTTCCAACGACTTGTTGAGTCCATGCCACGTCGAGTTGCTGCACTTCGCCGGGCGAAAGGAGGGCCGACACGATATTAAGAGGTATCCCATGACTTTTGTCACTTCAGTGTAATTAAATAATCTAAAATTGATCTAAAAGATCGTCTGGTGAAAGCAAAGACAATTTTACTTCAAAGTGAAAAGGAGATTTTTCGAAAGAAGAAAATCGTTTGGAATTGTATAGTTTTTTATTTTTTAAGATTGCTTTTATGTGTTTTGTTCTTGCATTGAATTCTATATTTTTTGCGTAACCTGCATCAGCCCAGGTAATTATCATGCTTTAATGTGTGTGTTTAAAGTTTTATTAAAGATTTTGAATATAATAAAATTAATAATAATTAATTTTATTAAGATTTTTATAAAAGAATTTATAATTTATAAAAGATTATTAATTTTATAATATATAAAATTATAGAACATAATAATATAATGAATATTATAATAATAATAATAATTAATATTATAATAGTAATAATTAATATATAATTATATTAAATTCGAAATTTTATGGCAACCTACACACTTGCTCAGCTGATTATTATTATTATTATTTATTTACTTTTTTTTTTTTTTTTGCTTTAGTAAAATAATTTAAATATTTTAAATATCTGTGTATTGTTTCTATTGTCGCAGTGAACAATTATAGATAAATATAAAAAATACAATTTTTTGCTCTATTATTAGATTTTAAAATATTATTCGGGACGACATTTTACATGGATAATTTAATTTAATTTAATGTTTTTATTATTAGACACATTACATTTCCTACTCTAGTTATACAATAAAAAAAATGTAGAATAAAAACACAGCTATTATACATTTTTTTTTACTGGTACTGACATCTATGAGAATAATTCAAAAATAAAAAAAAAATCTTTAAAATATAATATAAAAAATATATAAATAATAAAAAAATATATCTAAAAATTTTTTTTAAAAATATTAAAAGTCATAAAAAAGTTATGCGAAATTAAATTTTTTTATAAGAATTTATGATACCAATGCATTTGTTGAAATTAATTATTACGTATTGGATTTATATGTAATAAATAATTAATATGTAATAAATAAATAGAGAAATAATTTTACAAATAAAAAATTAAGTAACATATATGCATACATATAAATATATAACAAACGAAAGATATAATAGCTCTAATATATTTATTTGTACACTTAGTTGAATAAAACTGAATGTTATTTTCTCAATCATGAAAAAAAAAATAACAATAACAGAGAATTCACTATTTTAGTGAATTCTGTATATTATTAGTTTTAGCTGGTGTTATTTTTCTCAAAATCGGGGGAAATTTTGAATTTAATTAATTTAACTTTTAATTTAAAAAATAAGACAAAAACTGATTTTTATTAATTTCTGTAGAAATATTAGTTTTGTTCTTAGTCAATAGACAATTCAAGTTTTTCTTCCGCCATAATTACAACGGACAATTCGTTGTAATTAGTGTCGCTGTCAATTAAATTTGCCAAAGCAAAAATTATATCATTTCATCAAAACTAGCCAAATAGGAAACTATAAAAGTGTTAACAGCACATGGGTTTAGTATAATATACTAATAAGAAGTTAGAAATATACTAATTTGTAACTCTACTTTAGTGTAATACATTATTTTGTATTATTCCTTTTAGATCATGTATGCGTTCGTACTCTAAACTTTTCTTTTTTTAATCCATAATAATACGAATTCTTTTTAAATTTAAAGAAATAACTAAAATTTAAGGTTAAAATCTAGGATACTGTACCCCTGAGAAAGTCGCCAATCTTGCAACCCTGAATATTTCGCCAATTTCTTTAGGGTTGCAATACTATAATTAGAGGAATTCGTAGCTTCATTTTCCAAACAATATAATGACTATTTATTGTTATTGTGATTACATTATTATTTGCAGAATACTTATTTGCAGTAAATAAGAACAGAAATATATATTCTTTTAAATTAGTATTCCAATAAATTACTGATTATTCCGAACTTATTCTTACAACGTACGTCGGTCACTGATTCAGAACATAAACAATATTTATGAAGTTGCCTCTCAGGAGAGTAAGAACCAAACAAGAAAACGATTTTTTTATTTATTAATAACTTATATTTTATTCTTAAATAATTAATTTCCTTTTTAAGGATGTTCGTTTAGTTAAGATTTTCTGACAACCGTAATTATAATTCGCTCGGAATATTTGAAGCTTTAGCTTTTTAGAACGTTAGTTAACGTTACAATTTAAATTTTTAATAATTAAAATAAATTAATATTAATAAAATAATGTGTCCGGAACATTTGATAATTATCTGGCAGAGTGCATGTGGCGGCGCCAGCACAAATGTGACATCCGCAAAATAATTTATGATTTCACCGATGGAATAAAATGTTTGTTTCCACCACAATAAAAGGTAAATTATTCTCTAGTTTTATTCTTCTTTTTTATCTTTTGTTAATATTAATTTATCATTCGAATTCGGCTTCGTAAAGAACATGACTTATTTTTTGTTCATGAAAAGTGTGGTGGCGAATAACTTCAGCAAAATTTTATCGTAACGAAATTGTATCAATTAACAGCGATTATTATGTTTGTTTAAACGATACTTTTTTGTGACTTAGCAAAATAAAATTCCACATAATAATTTGGCGATAAAGCGATTTAATTTGGTGTGAAAGCAATTTAGGAATAAAATGTTGACAAATTAATGACATATTTTGGCGTTAAAGCGGCAATATGTGGCGTAAAAAGAAAACATTAAAAAGTTGACATAATAGTGGTAAAAATGTGGCGATAAAGCGATATAAATTGGCGCAAAGGCATTTTAGATATAATTTTCTTGGCATAATAACGCTAAATTTCGGCGTAAAAGCGGTTTCATTTGGCGCAAAAGTATTCCAGAGATAAAAAATTTTAGTGATAAAAAAAGCATCAACTTTTGGCGTAAAAGCGCCTCAAAAAACAATATTCACTTAGTGAAAAAATGTGGCTGTAAAGTGATAAATATTGGCGATAAAGCATCAACTTTTGGCGTAAAAGCGCCTCAAAAAACAAGATTCACTTAGGGGAAAAATTTGGCTATAAAGCGATAAATATTGGCAATAAAGCATTTTTTGGCTTAAAAGAAGTTATATAACAAAATTTGCTTAGTGAAAAATGGCTATAAAGCGATAAACTTTGGCTTCAAAGCCTTTTCAGGAATAAACTTTGACGTAATAGCTATTTGGCTGCTAATGTTGGCGTAAAAGCACTGTTTGGCTATAAATTTTGGCGAAATAGCACTTGACAATGACACCGAACTTAGGCAACCTTTTTGTCTGTTTACTTGGCGATTTGGCAACACAGTAAAAGATTTTGGCGTAATATCATTTTATCGCGCAAACTACCTGGCCCATTCATTTCTATGCTTACTTACCGACTTGGCAACTTGGCGATGTGTTTGGCACAAAGGGTGCAGGATCCTAGATTTTAACCAAAAAAGTTACAAAAAGCGAAACCGTTTTCTTGTTTACTCTTTTTATAAATAAAAGTTTTTTTAAATTTTAATTATTTAAAGATCTCTTTACAATTATAGTTTTGTAGAATACAAATATATCTTCATAAAATTTTTCGTATGGTAAATTGCATCAATGATAATAACTTAAAAAAAAAAAAAATCTTCAAAATTGTCTAAAAAGAATGATTATCTGTTATAGAAAAAATTATTATGTGAAACCAAATACATTTTTTTTTCCCTCGTAATCAAAAATTTCCAAATTTATTACATTAAATAGCACAGAATGGGTTAAATATCTACTCTTCTAGTACAGAAATATCCATGGTAGAAAAATAACAGCAAATGAAATCTTTTGATAAATAAAAAATATAATAATATTATCAATACATCAAACGATTACGATTATTTTAAAGAAACGTAATTATGGAAAATCTGTTCTTGTATTTATTTTTAATTAACTTTAAAATTCTAATTGCTCAAAAATATATTTAAAATTGACATATTATTACAATTTAATAAATATTTTTTTTATTTTATTATTATATTAATTTTTATTATTATTTTTTATTTATTTTTATTTATTTAAATTAATTTGACTTCTGACATTTTCTGAAAGAAATAAGTTGGAAAAGATCACAAGTTTTCCATAATTCCCTTTAAAAACATCGAAGACATATATATCACAGAAATAGACAAATTATAAAACTAATAATTGATCAATACAATTAAATAAAACATACCAAAATATTCGAAAAACTAATATTACCACAGCCAAAATGGCTGTGCAACTACTCCATGTTATGGTATAACTGGCCTACAATCTGAACTTAAATTTCGGCTACGTACTTGACCCAGAGGGGGGGGTCTGTCCACTCCTTCGAATGGTCCCTCGGGGGGAGGTGACCTTGAACACATCGCCGAGGACCTTGAGAATCCTCCTCTGAAAACTGGTCATTTTGTTCGCTTCCGTCAGGAAAAATTCCTGTTATAAAATCCCGGTTATCCAGTTTTTTTTTTGGGGGGGGGATGGGGCTATTGTCCAATTTTAGAAAACATTCGATGCAATGCAAATTTGTGTGATGTCGTAATATAGTATATTCTATTATTATTAATGAGTTTTGTTCGAAAAAGTTATCAAATAAAAATTGCAAATTGAGATTCAGAAAAATATTCAGATCTATCCAAATCTTTACATATCTACTCGTAAGAAGTTAAACATTATCAATGCTATGAAACATTTATAAAATAATGACATTTTTACGTGTATTGATTTTACGAAGAAAATTAGTTTTTTTTATAGAAAAAAAAAAGCTAATAAGAAATTTTTAGTGGTGTTTGATTATTAGATTAAAAAAAAAACAATGAATTCAGAAAAGAAAATCACAAACCCCGATTCAAGTCTAATGAATATTTATTGAATATATTTGTAGCAGGTTTTAATATGCAGCATATATATGTCCACATTGGCGTGCGGAAGTCTCAAGCGTCACACACTACACAGCTTTGAAGCAGTTTGTACAGAAATCAAAATACAGACGGTTTCGTCGGTCATATTTCGGGGGAGAAGAATTACCGCTCACCTTGATCTCGGTTCTTGTTCTCGCAGCACTGTATTTACGACCTCCCGAAAGACAACTAAAAGATCACCCCGCCTAAACTCTCTTGTTATTAAATTTGGATACAGGGTCACAAAAAAATTGTGAAAGTTTAAGAAATTTTTAATATATTGTTTTTATGTATACTAATAAAACAAATTTATAATGAACAACTTTTAAAAAAATTTAATCTGCTGCCTGATATTCAGATTACCCATAAAATTTAGAATTTAAAGTAAGAATAATACGCATAACAGCAATATTAAACAAACAAAGAAAGAAAAAGTATCAATAAATCATAATCTGGCAATCAATTATCTTCATTACTTATCGTTCAAAATTGAAAAAAAAAAAAAGGAAAAAATTAAAAACTGTAGAATTCCAAATGATTTTATTAAAAAAGCACATGAAAGAAATTTAATAAAAATAATAATTAAAAACTGTAGAATTCCAAACGATTTTATAAAAAAGCAAGTGAAAGAAATTAAAAAATAATAATAATTTTAAAAAAATATAGAATTCCAAACAATTTTATAAAAAAGTAAGCAAAAGAAATTTAAAATTAAGAATAATAATTAAATAACTATACAATTCCAAACGATTTTATAAAATGCACGCGAACGAAATTTAAAAATAATAATAATTAAATAACTATACAATTCCAAACGATTTTATAAAAAAAAAAGTAAGCAAAAGAAATTTAAAATTAAGAATAATAATTAAATAACTATACAATTCCAAACGATTTTATAAAATGCACGCGAACGAAATTTAAAAATAATAATAATTAAATAACTATACAATTCCAAACGATTTTATAAAAAAGTAAGCAAAAGAAATTTAAAATTAAGAATAATAATTAAATAACTATACAATTCCAAACGATTTTATAAAATGCACGCGAACGAAATTTAAAAATAATAATAATTAAATAACTATACAATTCCAAACGATTTTTAAAAAAGAAAGCAAAAGAAATTTAAAAATTAAGAATAAAAAATTAAATAACTATACAATTCCAAACGATTTTATAAAATGCACGCGAACGAAATTTAAAAATAATAATAATTAAATAACTATACAATTCCAAACGATTTTATAAAATGCACGCAAAAGAAATTTAAAATAATAACAATTAAAAAAACTGTGGAATTCCAAACGATTTTATAAGAAAGAACTTGAAATAAATTTTAAAAAAATTATTATAAATAAATAACTAGTGAATCCTAAAGGATTTTATAAAAGAGGCACTCAAAAGAAATTTAAAAAAAATAATAATAAAGAAACAACTACTGAATTCCAAACGATTTTACAGAAAAGCACGCGATAGAAATTTTTTTTAAAAATATAGAATTCCAAACAATTTTATAAAGCACGAGAAAGAAATTTTAAAAAAATTATAATTAGAAACTATAGAATTCCAAGTGATTTTATAAAAAGCACTGAAAGAAATTTAAATAAACCAATAAGAATAATTCGCAAAAGAATTTTTAAAAATAAACTAATAAGAAATGTTGAAAGTGGTCCATGATATCGCTCTTCAAAACAATGTCATATATTTTATGAATAATAACATGCTCCCTGGCCAAATTTTAAAGAGCACATGAGGCTTGCAGTCTTCATAAGTTTGTGTATTCGTAGGAAATTTTATCTTTCATTGCTTCACGCAATTCATACAATATTTACAGACGATTTTTTATAATATTTAATCAATTAAGAATGAAACTGGCAACGTTGTTGCGTACTATCTACAAACAAGTAATATAAAAAAAAAAATTTAAAGTCAATTCCTACTTTTTTTCAATCTATTGCAGTAAGTCCTTTATAAATAATTTTCATTCATTTTTTAAATTTTTCTGGCGCCATCTATGGGTAGATACATGCAACTTAAATCTAAAAAAAAGACTAAAATTAATTCATTAAATTTAATTACTGAATTAATATTTGAAAAAAACTGTATTAACATCCAGTGTCATCCACTACAAGTTAAAAAAAAAAATGTATATGAACTCGAGTGGCTGAATAAAAAGTATTTTATGAACGATTGAAAATGTGAACAAGATATATGTAGGGAGAGTGTGAGCTAATAGAAGGAATTGAAAAAAATGTCACAAAATGGGGTTCAATGTGTTCAATTTTATTTACAAGAAAAAGGAAAAAATATGTTTAACATTTCTATGATAAAATGATTCTGCAAAATTAACTGCTTTATTCTAACTGAATATTCCTCTTGTGATTTATTAATTTTTTTCATAACATGGACTTCGTTTAAATCAGGGGGAGCCAACGTTCCAAATGTTCTTGCGGGCCACATTGGAAGGCATCCTAACTCCGCGAGCCGTATGTAAAATTATCATCATCATCACACAACAGCCACAAGGTGGGCCAAGGCCGCCTACCGACAGATTTCGAAACATGAGATGTCTTCTTTTTTTTTATTGGGTAGGGTAGTTAGCCCTACGCCCAACAGTCATGTTAGACTGGGACATACAGTTTAAAGCGAATTCAGAACCCCTACAAGCATCCATGGCACAACCGGGACTCGAACCCGAAACCTGTGACACCGAGAGCCAGAGCGCTGGTCACTCGGCCATCAAGGCTTTTTTTTTTTTTTTTTTTTTTTTGTAAAGAATTCTTTGCCATTTTTCCCCATAAAAAAAAAACACAAAATTTTATATGAAAAAAAAAGATAGGATAATGTATTATTGGTTATTAAAAATTCATATCTGTTAGTTTACAATAACTTTGAATGAAGTGCTTTCTAATATTTAAGTAAATACCTTTTTCTTAAATATGCTACAGTCAGATCTAGTTTATATTTAATCATTCATCAAAATCTGAAAGTATGGTTTTTATATATAATTATGTATTCTTCTTTATTAGCGCAACAGCCCCATAATGGGCTGAGGCCTGAACCTATGGTACAAAGCTCCAGAGCCCTAGCCACTCGATCATTCAGGCCCCATGTAAAATTATATATCCCCATATTAGATTTAGACCCCCATAGACATTTGTTTGGAGTGAAAAATGGAAACGTAATAAGTTATTATTATTTTTTTGTTTGCTCTTATTCTTACATGAAACATAGATAATATATTAATAATGATACTAAACACACATTGTAAAGAAATAAACTCTAAAAATGAAATATAAAAAATACATAAATATAAACGAAATAAAAAAAAATGAAATCATAAAAAATATTTATTTTACGAGTGCGATATTTGTTTCTCTACTCTTTCACTTAGCCGTTGTGAATCGATCTCCATTTTGATATTTACACATCGTAATTGGTGTTGCACTCGTAATTGTAATTGATGTTTATCGTAATTGGTGATTATGATTCAATTATTCTGCGAACTCATAACTGCAAACTCATGAATCAAACAGGCAATATCTGTCCTATATTCGCAAGAATATTATTTTAAAATCAAAGTTAATTTTTTCTCATAATTTCAAAAGTTAAGTTTTGATTATATGGATGCACACATAATGCATTTTTTTTAACACAATGGTTTTCACTACTTTGGTTATTATAAAATAAATATATTTTGTAAAAATGTGATAAAAAATGTTCAAGGCAGGTCGCGGGTTGGCCACCCCTGGTTTAAATGGACAACGCAGTATTTATGAAGAATTATACTATACAGTGATGGATTTAGGCCCAGCGAGGCCTGGGCCTAGGGCGGCAAATTTTCAGAGGTGCCAAAATTTTCGAAGAGGCAAATATTTGAAATAGATTTATTTATTTTTTTTTTTTATGAACTGTAAGACCGAATTTTAATGCTTCTTTTCTTGGTTTGACAACCTCAAGATGTCAATATTTAAAAGGTAGAATTATTTTTTTAAATAACTAATCGGGTAAATAGTAAAATTTAAAATATCTATGAAGACTAAAAACATTTTCGTTAAGTATAGCATTTATGTATTGACGTTAGATTTTTCATAAATTTTTTCGGTACTTACGTATTAACGGTACCTTGGCGACAGACTTGGCGTTTTTAAGTGTCGCCAAACTAACAGCTACGGATTTGGCGGTTTTTAAGTGGCGCCAATATAACGGCTGCAGATTTGCTGAGTTTTGACGCCATTTTGTAGTGGTACGAAAATGCGTATTTGGGATTTGCCAGAAACAGAACAAGATGCAATTTTATTTTTTCAGGAGCGAAATATTTTACCAAAACAACGAAAATGTCCCAATTCCCATGACATGAAACTTTATTTTGGTGAAAAGAGACTGTTTTGAATCCATGTTAAACCCTATACCGGCCTGTTTTCCACTGAAATCCGTTTGACTACTTTGTGTTTAAATGAAGTGTTTTTGACTGATTTGTGTTTAAATACAGTGTTTTGAATTTTGAAATCGTTTTGATTTTAAATGAAGTGTTTCATATATTTTATTATTTGGAACAAAAATTGTAAGTGCAGATTGGCGCCAATTAAAAAAACCGCCAAATCTGTAGCTGCGGTTGGCGCGTTTGCACTTTATTGGCGCAACTGTCGCCAAGGTACCGTTAATACGTAAGTACCATTTTTTCTTAAAGAATCTAAATAGCGTCTGTTTGCTCATCAATATAACACAAAATATTAATTCACCCTATTTAATTATCCCTTTGTCTAGTACCACAAAAAATTATTTTTTTTTTTATAATCTCGCATAAAAATTTTATAGTTTTACGTAATGTAAGGCGTTTTTTGGAAAATCACCATCACCAATGTTGTTATACCAAATATATATATATATATATTTCATGTCTAAATTCAATACCTAAATTTAATTCGAATCCGTTATTACTATTCGTATCATTATTATTATTATTATATATAAGGGCGTCAAATTAACTTGGGCCTAGGGCGCCATCGAATCTAAATCCGTCACTAATACTATATACTGGAACTACCCAAAGATCTAAATAAACATCCTCTTCCTAAAGAATTAATCCCTCGGGTAGTATGAAATCAAAAATCACTTATAAAGATGTCAGATCAGCGACAGCAATTTCGGATTATTTCGTAAAACGTGTCATCAGAATCGAAAACATGTAGAAGCTATCTTTAGAAAGACTTTGAGAACTTCTTCTGACGTCCACACCAAATCTGTTCCAATTCGCTCAAAAAGCGAAGACAGGATTACTTAAGTTTAGCTGGCGCCACCTCAATAAATGAGTGGCATTTGGGGGAGGGGGGTTCACACCCTCCGCCGAACCTTTCCTCTTCGAACCCTGATGACATTCAAGCGCTTTAAGGCAATTTCAGCATAGACTTCGGAACTTTCTGTTCGGTTGCTTATCAGGTTTTAAATCCAGTTCCCTCAATTTCGGAAGTGGTTCGCTGGTCAAATGTTAATAAAGCAAATGTCTCCTCATTTGAAAAAAAAAAATTATAATAATAATATAATAAAAACAAAAAATGCTGAAATCTGCTCTGCAAATTTCCACTTATCATGTGTGAACATTGGAGAATGGATGAATAAACTCAGGAATATGCCAATGTTTAATAATGCACGAGATATATGAAGCAATTGGGAATACTACAAGAATGGCCAAATTCAAATAACCACATGAATACAGCAATGTTGAATAGATCAAGAACTTCATGAAGAATGAATTGTTCAAGAATCACTAAAAGAATATACAAAAGTAAGATAAATGTAGTCGTGAATGAAGTATTCCCAATTCTACAAAGAAAGATTATCACATACAATAGCCAAAATAATAAATCAAAGTTTGAATATTCTAGGCATAAATGAAGAAAGAAGTATTCCAAATACAATAAGAAGCACTATACAGCTCAATAGGCATGGGAAAATGCCAAGAATGATAAATATGAAACTTCAAAAAAAAAAAAAAAAAAAAAAAAGGAATTGATCAACGCCCTACGAGTACTTATAGACATTGGAAGTACAAATGTCTATAACGATTCATGAATCTTTTCAAGAGTTAAGGGGCCTAAAGTACCATTTTCCCCAAAATTTGTAATGGAGTTTTATTTGCTTCGCCCTCATTTTCGGATAACGTCACGGACCTCTAACCAGGACAACATCATGTTCACACATGATAATAATAATAATAATAACAGGTGTAATCTAGCGTTTTACAGTTATTATGCAACTTTATTAACATATTAACAGATACGACCCGGCATTGCGTAGTGACAGAACATAAAATATTTGTAGTTTCCATAAACATGAGAATAAAAGATTTAAAACTTTTAAAAAGAAATTTATTGATAAACATCATGATAATAAACAAACCTCTTTATGAAATATAGTAGATAAATTTAAAATCTTACATTTAAAATTAATCTGAATCGCAAATGGGAAAAGAAAGAGAAAAAAACACATTTAATACAGCTTATTATATATTAATTGCTTCATATTAAGTAATATTGAACAATGCACTTCATGAAAGAAAATTCACAAATGTAGACAAAATATGAAACACAAAAAAATAAAAATTATTAAAATTATTTAAAATAAAGCGTATTATATGTTAATATTATTTGCTTCGTATTCAGTAATTTTGAGCAATGTACTTCATGAAAGAAAAGTCTCAAGTGTAGACAAAATAAAAAAAATATTAAAAAAAATTTTTTTTAAATTATAATTAAAAAAAAAAACATTTAATGAAGCTTATTATATGTTAATATTATTATATATTAATTTTTTCATATTAAATAATATTGAGCCATGTACTTCATGAAAGAAAAGTATCATGTGTAGACATAATGTAAAAAAAAATAATAAATAATAATTATTTAAAAAAAAAAAAGCTTATTAAAATGTTAAATAATATTGAGCCATGTAATTCATGAAAAAAAAATCTCAAATGTAAAGTAAAAATAAAAACAATGAACACAATAACTCCTACGCTATAAAAAGTATCAATCCAGAAATGTTTATAAAGAAACAGGATGTCATTGTTCTTTCGTAAACAGAAAATTTGCAACAAATAAAAAACATTAAAAAACAACTAGTTTCATATAGTGGCGTAAACAACTTTAAAAACAATGTTTTTTTTTAAATTATTAATTAAAAATAATTACTAAGAATTTTTTTTATTTTTTTTTTTTTTTTTCTTTTTTTAAAAAAAAAAAAATTATAAATAATTTATCCTTTTAGTGTTAAAAGTTTGGAGAGAAAATTCCGTGATCTCGTGTCTCGTGATTTGTTTGTTTCGGAAATAGTAATAATAATAAAAATAAACTATTAAAATATATAATGTTTAATAACAATTTTGGAATACGTATTATTATTCTTGTTTAAATTCAAGAACAGAAATAGAAATAATTAAAAATTTGCAAACGATTGCAATATCATAAACACTCTTGTTCCAAATAATAGATAATTTATTAAATTTAATAAAACTTTTCATATTTTGAAAAAAATTTAGATTTAAAAAAAGATATTTTTAATCATAATTAAATGTAACTAGAATTTAAAACACTCGTAAAAATTGCTTGCTTCATTAATTGCTGCATGTTATTAATTTTAGTCTGCTACATTAATTCTCGTCTGCTATTTTAATTTTAGATAATTATTTATAGATATTTTTTCATACAATCGTCTGTTTTATATGAAAGAAAAAATTATGTTGCTTGTAACAAATTAATTGCTATAATATTGCTTATTAATTTATTAATAATTGATTTTTAAATCTGTTTTTTATTTTATTTATTTATTTTTTTTATTTTATTTTTTTTTAAAGTTCATTTTTATTTATTAATATTTTATTTATTTATTTATTTATTTATTTAAGTTTATTTTTATTTTTTTAAAGTTTATTTTTATTTATTTATTTATTTTATTGATTAATATTTTATTTATTTATTTATTTTTTTAGGTTTATTTTTATTTTTTTAAAGTTTATTTTTATTTATTAATTTATTTATTTTATTTATTAATATTTTTTTTTTTTTTTTTTTTTTTTTTTAAAGTTTATTTTTATTTTTTTAAATTTATTTATTTAATAATATTTTTTTAATTTATTTTTTATTTATTTTATCAAGCCCAGTTTAAGTTCTTGGATAAAGTTGCAGGAATATCTTTTATTTTTTAATAACTGTTGTTTACTAGAATTACATTTACTGTTTTATAAATATTTCAATTTTGTGTAATTCCTGTGTTGTTAAGGTTAAAATACATATTCCGCAACTTACTCGTAACACCTGTTTATCTTTATCTTATTTTAAGGTGTGTTTCATATCTCAACTGCTTTTCATAAACATTTTTTACCTGCTAACTATATCAAAAGTTTATCTCAAGTATTGTTGAAACAATTTCAATTATTTGTAACTTATTATTAATTATTTGTTATTTTATGTTTAATTATTTTCAGTTATAAAAATAGAAAACGAATATAATTGTTACACGTACCTTCACACTTGAAGCTCTTTAATATGCTTATGTATACATTTTTTCCCCCTGGATTTATTTTCTAGCATGTATTATGTATTTTTTACATTTATGTAAAAATGTAAGTTGTAAATGTAAAAATGTAAGTTAAAAATGTAAAAATGTATTTATGTAAAAATGTAAATTGTAAATGTAATGTATTTTTTTACATTTTTTGCAAAGAAAAAATATCTGAGGGATTGTAAAAAGGTTTTTTTAATGTATAAATTAATACAAGATAAAAAATCTATTTAAGAAATGAAAAACTACATGAGTATTTTATATTTTAAAAAAAAATCACTCCTTTTAATTTACTTTATAACGTGAAAAGCTAATTAAATGTAGTTTATGGACCTTTTTTATGTCTATTGGTATGAAAAAAAGTACTCGCCCCCGGGTGGGCTCGAACCACCAACCTTTCGGTTAACAGCCGAACGCGCTAGCCGATTGCGCCACGGAGGCTTCGAATAAGAGTAGATAACAAAAGTATAACACTAAACATTTATTTCTATTGCTTTTCATGTAGTTTTCTCTTAAATATTTTTTTTCCTTAAAAAAGGATTTTTATTATTTCTTTTATAGTATATCATTTTTCTAATTTAATAATCTTACAGCACTTTTACGTCAGGATCTAGAGCTAATTTCTATGAAAACACAAGAAACACGTGCAAATAAATAAATAAAAAATAATTAAATAAGGCACTCTTAAATAATATTTTAGCTCGATATTTGTAAGATTTTCTGAAAATCACAACATGTAAAATTAAAATATGATTCATAATATAAATATTTTGCTAAATTTTTTTTTTTTACTTAATATTAGCATTTTTTAATTTTAAATATTTTTAATAAATTACGAAAAAAAAAAAAAATTATTTTCATCCATTTTTCTGTAGTTGTTTTTCTATTATTGCTATAAATAATATTTATTTTTTTACATCAATATAAAACCGCTCATAACTTTCTTGTCAATAGATGGCAGCACGGGCGTTGTTTCTGGAATCATCGATTGCTGACACGTCGATTTCCTTGTTGCATCATTCGACCTTCAGGGAAGCTATTTCCGGAGGGAACAGAGTGCGCATTGCACTGCGCAAGCAGTAAATACAAACATATTGCCTTCGTGTTTCATCATGCCCCTATCTAATCCCCTTCGATTACTTCCCTACCAAGAAATAACATTTTAAAATTAGAATGGTGCAGCTGCCTTAAGGACTATGGTATCATTTTTGAGAAAATTAACACAGCAGTATTATCAATAAAGGAAGTAATATTATTATAAAAAAGGATGTTACATAATCTTTAAATTAAATAAAAAAATGTGCAATATTTGTGCTTTGCAAAATCTTATGGAAAGGGAAACAATTCTACAAATTGATTATATTTGCAAATTTGATTCTAAATAACAATTTTTAACTTTTAAATGCCATTTTAAATATTAAAATTCTTTAACTTGATCAAACTATTAATCATTTATATATCTTATGGAAAGGATAAGTCTGTAAATTGATTTAAATTTGTAAATTTGATTTTAAATAGCAATTTTTAACTTTTAAAATGCCATTTTAAATATTAAAATTCTTTTATTTGATCAAACAATTAATCATTTATATATCTTATGGAAAGGATAAGTCTACAAATTGATTTAAATTTGCAAATTAGTTACTAAATAGCAATTTTTAACTTTTAAATTCCATTTTAAATATTAAAATTCTTTTATTTGATTAAACAATTAATCATTTCGGATCTGAATTAAAACGAAAAGAAAATATTAGATAAATAGGTATTTTTTTAAAAAAATTATTTAAGAAAAATTAAAATAATTTGAAAACTGGACAGAATTTTTTTTTTTTTTTTTTTTTTGACAGAATTTTTTTTTTTTAATCTTTTATTACTATTACATCAATTGTACGGTTTGAAATAATTCATTTCCTATTTTATGTGCATTAAATATTATATTATTCATGTGCATTAAGTATTCCGATTTTATGTGCATTAAGTTTCATACTATTTTGAAAATTTTACGTTAAATTAACATAAAAAATTGTTTTTATTTCATTATTAAATGATCCGATATTGAAATAATTGAAATTTATTGCAGGCAATTTTAAAAAGAATGAAATTGTACATAGAAAGATGAGGAAATGGATAATGGCGTTTTAGATATATTAGTTATATATAACGAAACATAAATTTGCTTTTTTTAAAAACTTGTTCATCTGTTCGTCAAACTTTGAAATTTATTAAAATTAATCAAAATCATTTTTTTTTTTTTTTTTTTTTTTTTTTTTTTTTTTATAGTGCGTCTGTGCTGTCCTGGAACACTTTAAACTTTTCTTATTGGCTTATTATTATTATTTTCTTTTAAATTTCTTTCAGAAACTATTCTTATTGGTTTATTTAAATTTCTTTCTCGAGTTATTCATTCTTATTGGCTTATTTAAATCGTTTGGAATTTTTTAGTTTTTTAATTAGTATTTTTATTAAATGTGTGTTTTAACGTGTTGTTTTTATAAAATCGCTTGGAATTCTATTTTTATTTTTTATTTAATCAGTTTTGAACGATAACTGATGAACATAATTTATTACCTGTTTATGATTTATTAATTCTTTTTTTTTTTTTTTTCGTTGTTTGTTTACGATTATTGTTAAGCGTTTTGTTCTTACATTAAATCCTAAATTTTATGAGTAACTCGGCTCAGCCGAAAATTTTTTTATTTTATTTTATTATTATTATTATCATTATTAATATTGTTTAGAAATGCATTTTATTATTTTGTTTGCATTTGTTATCAGTTTTGAACGTTAACTGATGAGCGTAATTTATCACTTAAATAAGATTTATTGATGTCAGCGATGTCTTGGACCACTTTCAACGTTTCTTATTGGTTTTTACGTTCGTTTCAACGTTTCTTATTGGTATTTTTAAAATTTCTTTTACGAGCTATTCTTATTGGTTTATTTAATTTACTTTCAGTGCTTTTTTATAAAATCGTTTGGAATTCTATTTTTATTTTTTATTTAATCTGTTTTCTTTTTTCAGTTGTGAACGATAACTGATGAACATAATTTATTGTCTGAATATGATTTATTGATTCTTTTTCTTTCGTTGTTTGTTTACGATTGTTGTTAAGCGTTTTGTTCTTACAATAAATTCTAAATTTTATGGGTAGCCTGTATATCAGCCCAGCCGAATAAATTATTTTTATTTTATTATTATTATTGTTTAAAATATTGCTTGCATTTTATTATTTCGTTTGCATTTTTTTTTATCAAATCTGATTTTCAATATTCAGATTATACAAATACTGTATGGTTTGATACAGAAATCTTGATTTTCATTAAATATAATCTTTGAGGTTATTCTTTAGATATTATATCATTTCACTTCTTTTCAATGTGAGAATGTAATTCTTCTTGCCTCATGTGATTAAATTTAGATTATTATTAAATGAATCAAGGGGCTCCTAGAATTTCCTTGGCTAGCTAAAGAAAGAAAGCGAGTTATTGTTATTGGTTTATTTATTAATTTATTTAAAAAATTTATTGCACGAGTTAATCTTAATGATTTATTTATTAATTTTTTTAAAACATTTATTGTACGAGTTATTTTTATTGGTTTATTTAAATTACTTTCACTTGCTCTTTTATAAATTCGTTTGGAAATCTTTAATTTTTTTAATCATTATTTTTAATAAAATTTCTTTCACGTGTTCTTTTATAAAATCGTTTGGAAATCTATTATTTTTTCAATTCCTTCTATTAGCTCACACTCTCCCTATATATATCTTGTTCAAATTTTCAATCGTTCATAAAATACTTTTTATTCATCCATTTCAAATACATTTTTTTTTTTTTGTACTTGTAGAGGATGACACTTGATGTTAATACAGTTTTTTCAAATATTAATTCAGTAATTAAATTTAATTGATTAATTTTAGCTTTTTTTTAGATTTAAGTTGCATATATCTACCAATAGATGGCAATGAATGAAAATTATTTATAAAGGACTTCTGCAATATAGTTAAAAAAAAGAAGAAATTGACTTTAAATTTTTTTTTTTTTTATTACTTGTCTAATTATTATTTTTAATAAAATTTCTTTCAAGTGTTTATTTATAAAATTGTTTGAAATTCTGCAATTTTTAATTATTATTTTTAATAAATTTCTTTCACTTTTTTTTTATTATAAAAACGTTTGGAATTCTATAATTTTTTATTTAATGTTTTCTTCTTTCAGTTTTGAAAAATAGCTGATGAATGTAATTTATTGCCTGATTCTTTTTCTTCCTTTATTTGTTTAAGATTGCTGTTATGCGTTTTGTTTGCATTAAATTCTAAATTTCATGGATAACCTGTATATCGCCACAGCTGATTAATTTTTTTTATTATTATTATTCTTATTATTATTGTTTAGAAATGTTTGCATCATTGGGCGCGGTCAGTACTTGGGTGGGTGACCACCTGGGAACACTGCGTGCCGTTGGCAAATTTGGGACCTGAATGGCCGAGTGTCTAGCGCTCTGGCGCTCGGTGCCACAGGTTTCGGGTTCGAATCCCGGCGGTGCCATGGATGTTTGTAGTGGTTCGGAAACCACTTTAAGCCGTAGGTCCCGGTCTTCTATGACTGTAAGAGCGTCACGGAGCAAAAGTCAGGCTTCTACCTACGGGTGCTCCATCACAACAGAAGCTGCTTCCTTCCCCTTCAATCATGAGTCTATATGGGCTTGTGGGCTTGGCCAGCCAAGTGGGATAAGAAACAACAACAACAAACAACAGAAATGTTTGCCATTTTTTTTTTTTTTTTTTTTATCAGAACTGGTTTTCAATATTCTGATTATATAAATACTGCATGGTTTGATACAGAATTCTTGAATTTTATTAAATATAATCTTTGAGATTATACTTTAAAATTTATATCATTTCACTTCGTTTCAATGTGAGAATGTAATTCTTCTTGCTTCATGTGATTAAATTTAGAGTTTTATTAAATGAAGCAAAGGGTCTCCTAGAATTACCTTGACTAGCTAAAGAAAGAGAGCGAGAAAGAAAAAATAAAATAAAAATAACCTTAATATGTACTCTACGAGTAAATATCTATAGCAAGCGAGTGCTTTTACTGTAGTAGTGTCATTCTGTGCAATGAAAGAAGAAAAAAAAAAGATTTTTTTATTTTTTATCTTATGTGTATTCTTTTTTTAGGTTCGTCTTTGGTTGAGAGAGTATTGTTAGCAAATGATCCTTTATGAGAACAGACAAAAGAATGATGCCACCATTGAACTACTTTAGCCTCGAACCACTACTCGACAGATAATAGTGTTGTTTTTTTTTTTTTTTTTTTCTTTTTCCCCCCCTCGAATAAAACGTTTGATGGTGTCAATATATTTTTAAAATTCATACTTTTTTACGGACTACTAATTTAAATTATGAAAACTTGTTGATTTATTTTTGAGATAAGAGTCTATATATTGTAAGAAAATATGCAGTTCTAAAGAAAACATCAAGCGTTATATATAGGAGGTGGTGGCTTCTTAATAAGGCTTTTTAAGGATTTTTCCTTCTTAATAATTTTTTTTTATTGACTATTTTTCGATTAGACTTTATAGAAAAGAATAAATATTTTTATAGTATGTCTGTTTTCCCTATTCTTGTTAAAACTTTCATATTGTTGTATGGAATAGTTTTTGATTATTTATTTGTTTTATTTGAAAAAAGTCTTTCAGATTGTTAATTTTAGTAAATAAATTTTATTTATTTATTTGTGTTATCTGTGAAAAAGGTTTGTGGTTGTTAATTTTCATAAATAAATTTCATTTATTTGATTGTTTTACTTGGAAAAAGGTTTTTGAATATTAATTTTCATAAATAAATTTGATTTATTTATTTGTTTTTTAAAGGGTTTGTGATTATTAATTTTCATAAATAAATTTGATTTATTTATTTGGTTTATATGAAAAAGATGTCTGAACGTTAATTTTCATTAACAGATTTTAAAAAATAATTAAAATCTATTTAAATAAAAATATTTATCTTTTTGCACGCTTGTGGTTTTTGAAAGAAAAAAAAAAAAGGGAACTTTTTAAAGGAAAAAATGTAGTTTACTTTAAAAAAAGGAAACATATTTTTAAATTGTTAATAATTTGTTTAAAAGCAAAATTTTTTCAAAGCCTTATATAATTAAATGTAATTTAATCATGGTAATAAAAAATAAAAAACCTTTTTTTTTAGGGGGATTAGGCTAATTTAATTTAGTGAAAAATCTTTCAAGTAATAAAAAAAAAATTAATATGCTCATTCATTATTTTTTTTATTGTTATTTATTCAATTCCTTCTATTATCTCACACTCTCCCTATATATATCTTGTTCAAATTTTAAATCGTTGATAAAATACTTTTTATTCATCCACTCAAGTTCAAATACATTTTTTTTTAACTTGCAGTGGATGACACTGGATGTTATACAGTTTTTTCAAATATTAATTCATTGATTAAATTTAATTAATTAATTTTAGTTTTTTTTTAGATTTAATTTGCATATATCTACCAATAGATGACGCCAGATAAACTTAAAAAAATTAATGAAAATTATTTATAAAGGATAAAGCATTACAGTGAAAAAAAAGTAGGAATTGACTTACATTTTTTTTTTATATTACTTGTTTTTAATATGTTAATAATTTGTTATGTTTTTTTAAATAATTTGTTAGGTTTTAATTTTCTTTGAATTAATAATATTTATATCAATTAATTAAATTATAATTATTTTTAACAAAACATGTTTTCAAAGTCTTTATTTAATTTCCTAATTAAAACTTTTCATTAAATGCTTTGTTGTTAATGTATGTAGTGTACATACAAAGCATCATTTCCATGTGAATGGGCGTAGTTTAGGAAAGTAAACACACAGTCGTAGCGTAAAGTTCTTTGTCCTTGTCTCTTCGTACTAGGTTCAAGATCAGTTCCAGAAATTCATTATCACTCTTACTTATCTTGGTAATGACCTGGCCACACCCAAAATTTTTTTCTTTTTCTTTATTCCACCGCCATTCCAATTAATTATTTCCTGTCTCGTTTTTTGACGCAACAAACTATGATAGTTTATAAACTGTTTCTTTTGTTTTTCAATTAAGCACTTGAAGTAATGCATGGCGTTTCCTCATCAGTGGTTATCAAACATCTTGAAGTCGGGGTGGAGGGTATTTGAAAACCTACAAATGATTGTAGGGGTGCACTATAAACAAATTTCTGATGCATAAACAGATGTTTACTGACACCTCACAGTTTCATATCCAGATGGTCAACTCCATAGACCAGGGATGAGGTAAACTTTTTTGATCGCGGGCCAAAAATCGAAAAAAAAAAAGTTTGGCGGGCCAAGATAAATTTTTCTAAAATTTTAAAAACAATATACAAGTATTGCAATTTAAATATATTAATGAGATGAATGAAATTGTGATTCCATATTTAAAAGTTCCTTATAGTGAGGTTCGAAGTGAGATGTACTGATTCTAAGGAACAAGACTAAATGCTCACCTGCCAGTCAACTTCTGAAATAACAACTGTAAAAACATATTTCCAGGTCCATTCACCATTAAAAGCACAACACTCTGAATCAACTTTAAATTTTTAGTAGCCATTTTGGGGTTGAAATATTTTACGAATAACCCAAACAAGCACTAGCTACGCTATACTTTTAATAATTTCACCACTATTCACTATGATGCTAAATGTCCGTAATGTTTCCATACGCAATCAATAATATTAGAACTCGCACCAAAATAAAAAAAAAAGCCGCTGGCTGAAGCTTAAAATGCGCAGTCTGCCACAAGTGAAGTCTAATTCACCTATATTGGATTCTCATATATCTGCTCCCTGAGAAAGGGATAACGCTTGTTGGCGCCAATCTACAGCTATAACTAACAAAGAACTTCCGCTTTTAATGCTTTACCGATTGAAAGCTGTCTGTGCTTGCTATTTTCGTCGATTTATGTTTTGTAGAACAAAAATAGAGAAAGTAAAAAGATCATCAGTCCTTTGAAAAAAAAGGAAGAAAAAAAATAATATTGTATCAAAGTAGAAAAGGAGATGGATATATGATATATAAATATATATTTCTTTTAATTTGCCTCGAACCGGCAAAATTAAAATTCTGTCCGAGGGCAGGATAGAATCTTCCGGCGGGCCGTAGTTTGCCCATTCTTTCCATAGACTATTATTTACAAACAAGCGGAGTCTCAGAGGCTGCAATGGAATTTTTTTTTTTTTTTTTTTTTTTTACATTGAAAATATTTGTAAGATTTTAACTGCGCACCGACTTCAAAACGTTTAAGAACCACTGCCCTAACACAAGTGTTTCAATTCTGTTGGCTTAAATCAGGGGTCTCCAAACTTTCTAGCCTTAGGGCCCTACTGTGTAGTCCAGCAAGTACCAAGGGCCAAAACCGTTTTAATTTTTCTGTCATCTTAAATCTCTTTTATTAATTGGTACAAGTAACTACAAACTATTGGCAGTGAAAAATCACAATTACATAAATATCATTAGTATTTTTTTACAAGTGGATACCAAGCGGTTTCATTCGCGTTCATTTAGCTTTTCCGTTCCTGAGGGATATTCAGGATAAAAATCATGTTTGATTCAGGGTATATACATTCCAAACATCGATATACATATATAGACGATACTCTTTAACCCAACATAACTACGGAGGGTAACCACAGGATGTTCACTAGTTTATAATGTTAGTGGGATTCTTTTCAATTATTTGTTAGTTTTTATGCTTCTGCGTTTTATGCTTTATCTAGCAAGTCAATAAAACCGAGTTATTATCATTCTGTGGTTTTTTATCCAACTTATTACAGCAACACTAAGCTATTCGCTGTCGCGGGCCGGATGGATGACACTGGCGGGCCGGATTTGGCGACCCCTGGCTTAAATAATAATTGCTTAAGTAATAATTGTAATACTAATAATCGTACGCATATATATATATATATATATATATATATATGTATGCATGTATGTATATATGCATATTCATAATTATTTATTTATAAAAATAATTTTTTTTTCATGTACTCCTTTGATAAGTTGCAATGAGTATATGCAGCCCTGGTTATTAGAGACGATAGATCCTTTCTGAATTATTTACATAAATTATAAATAAATAAAAAATATTGTCTTTTGTTTATTTTATATTAGCTAATATACTTACTTGAACATAAAAAATACAAGAGAATTTCAAATTAAATGTAAAACATTTTTAATAAAAACGTGCTTTTCCTTTCTTTCTATAATTTGATACTATTTTATTTATAATTTAAAAATTCTTTTATAATAAACTGAATCTGATTTTTCATACAAATGTAATCATTTAAAAACTTTTTTTTTTTTTTAAATTTTTAAAATTTACAAATACGTAATATTCTTTACCTTTTGAGGTACAAATGTGTTTTCATTATATTCAAACATGGAAAGCTTATTTTTAGTTCTAGATAATTCATTTCTATAAAATCATTATTTCGAAAAAATTAATATAAACTTATTTAAACTTGTCTCTTCGTTTATTTTAAAGTTTGCTAACATATAGCTTCTGCAAATAAAGTTTATTTAATTTTAAATTTGCAAGACAAACAATGAATAATAACTTCGAGGTAATAACAACAATGAATAAACAATAACAATGAATAATAACTTTGAGTAAATAACAACAATGAATAAACAATAACAATGAATAATAACTTTGAGTAAATAACAACAATGAATAATAACTTTGAGTAAATATATCGTCTGATGCTAGAACATTATTTTTTCAATCTTTTATAAAACGTAATATTTGAACCTTATGAAAAATAAATAATAATAATGCAAGACAAACAATGAATAATAACTTCGAGGTAATAACAACAATGAAAAAACAATAACAATGAATAATAACTTTGAGTAAATAACAACAATGAATAATAACTTTGAGTAAATAACAACAATGAATAATAACTTTGAGTAAATAACAACAATGAATAAACTACAGCAATGAATAACAACAATGAATAAACAACTATGAATAATAATAAGGATTAAACAACAACAATGAATGATAGAAATAAATAAACAAATGAATAATAACAATGAATAAACACACAAAAAGTAAGTAGAGAATAAAATTTTTATTGAAACAAACACTTTCTTAACGTATAGGTACATCATCTCTATAAAATCATTAATTCTAAAAAGTTGCTATAACTTTATTTAAACATATATTCTTTTCATAATTTTAATTAATAATTTTTGTAAATACAGAAAACTTTTTATTATTAATCAAATTATATTAATCTAAAAATTTACAGTGCAAACAAACATTTATTGAAATGTGTGAATAAAGTAATTTAAGATCATATTAAAATTGAGCTAAATTCATAGCATTAACAGTAAAAGAGAATTATTTTTAAGAAAGCAATCAAGAAATTGAAAGACGAACGTATAAAAAATAATAATTCCAATTTTTATAAAATTTTGCATTTATTTTTAACAGTATTTTACAATCAGTGCAATGAATATATTCTTTTTAAAAAAATACTCATCGACCACATAATGGAATATGATAGTTACCAAAATAAAGTTAAATTATTTAATGTATAAGTAGGTTGCTACATTTTTATTTTCATCTTTTAAACATTTTATTTTATGTATAAATTACATAAATGCGATTTTTATTGTTGTTTGCATTACAAAATAACGTCTGATGCTACAGAACATCTTTTTTTTTCAATCTTCTATAAAACGTAATATTTTGAATCTTTTAAAAAATAAATAATACTTTGAATAATATAAAAAATAAATAAAATTTTGAATCTTCTAAAAATAAATAATACTTCTCCATAACTAAAAAAAATTTATATATAAAATGAATCGAAAACTTCGTTATGTGTTCTAAACATATGCCGAAATGTTTTTCTCATTAAATGATTAGTATATTTTTAGTTCTAAATAACTCATTTCTATAAAATCATTACTTCGAAAAAATTAATATAAATTTATTTAAACTTGTCTCTTTATTTATTTTAAAGTTTGCTTACATATAGCTTCTGCAAATAAAGTTTATTTAATTTTAAATTTGCAAGGCAAACAATGAATAATAACTTCGAGGTAATAACAACAATGAATAAACAATAACAATGAATAATAACTTTGAGTAAATAACAACAATGAATAATAACTTTGAGTAAATAACAACAATGAATAACAACGTTGAGTAAATAACAACAATGAATAATAACTTTGAGTAAATAACAACAATGAATAAACTACAGCAATGAATAACAACAATGAATAAACAACTATGAAAAATAATAAGGATTAAACAACAACAATGAATGATAGAAATAAATAAGCAAATGAATAATAACAATGAATAAACACACAAAAAGTAAGTAGAGAATAAAATTTTTATTGAAACAAACACTTTCTTAACGTATAGGTACATCATCTCTATAAAATCATTAATTAATCATTAATTTGAGTAAATAACAACAATGAATAATAACTTTGAGTAAATATATCGTCTGATGCTAGAACATTATTTTTTCAATCTTTTATAAAACGTAATATTTGAACCTTATGAAAAATAAATAATAATAATGCAAGACAAACAATGATTAATAACTTCGAGGTAATAACAACAATGAATAAACAATAACAATGAATAATAACTTTGAGTAAATAATAACAATGAATAATAACTTTGTGTAAATAACAACAATGAATAATAACTTTGAGTAAATAACAACAATGAATAATAACTTTGAGTAAATAACAACAATGAATAATAACTTTGAGTAAATATATCGTCTGATGCTAGAACATTATTTTTTCAATCTTTTATAAAACGTAATATTTGAACCTTATGAAAAATAAATAATAATAATGCAAGACAAACACTGATTAATAACTTCGAGGTAATAACAACAATGAATAAACAATAACAATGAATAATAACTTTGAGTAAATAACAACAATGAATAATAACTTTGAGTAAATAACAACAATGAATAATAACTTTGAGTAAATAACAACAATGAATAATAACTTTGAGTAAATAACAACAATGAATAATAACTTTGAGTAAATAACAACAATGAATAATAACTTTGAGTAAATAACAACAATGAATAATAACTTTGAGTAAATAACAACAATGAATAATAACTTTGAGTAAATAACAACAATGAATAATAACTTTGAGTAAATAACAACAATGAATAATAACTTTGAGTAAATAACAACAATGAATAATAACTTTGAGTAAATAACAACAATGAATAATAACTTTGAGTAAATAACAACAATGAATAATAACTTTGAGTAAATAACAACAATGAATAATAACTTTGAGTAAATAACAACAATGAATAATAACTTTGAGTAAATAACAACAATGAATAATAACTTTGAGTAAATAACAACAATGAATAATAACTTTGAGTAAATAACAACAATGAATAATAACTTTGAGTAAATAACAACAATGAATAACAACGTTGAGTAAATAACAACAATGAATAATAACTTTGAGTAAATAACAACAATGAATAAACTACAGCAATGAATAACAACAATGAATAAACAACTATGAAAAATAATAAGGATTAAACAACAACAATGAATAATAGAAATAAATAAGCAAATGAATAATAACAATGAATAAACACACAAAAAGTAAGTAGAGAATAAAATTTTTATTGAAACAAACACTTTCTTAACGTATAGGTACATCATCTCTATAAAATCATTAATTAATCATTAATTTGAGTAAATAACAACAATGAATAATAACTTTGAGTAAATATATCGTCTGATGCTAGAACATTATTTTTTCAATCTTTTATAAAACGTAATATTTGAACCTTCTGAAAAATAAATAATAATAATGCAAGACAAACAATGATTAATAACTTCGAGGTAATAACAACAATGAATAAACAATAACAATGAATAATAACTTTGAGTAAATAATAACAATGAATAATAACTTTGAGTAAATAATAACAATGAATAATAACTTTGTGTAAATAACAACAATGAATAATAACTTTGAGTAAATAACAACAATGAATAATAACTTTGAGTAAATAACAACAATGAATAATAACTTTGAGTAAATATATCGTCTGATGCTAGAACATTATTTTTTCAATCTTTTATAAAACGTAATATTTGAACCTTATGAAAAATAAATAATAATAATGCAAGACAAACAATGATTAATAACTTCGAGGTAATAACAACAATGAATAAACAATAACAATGAATAATAACTTTGAGTAAATAACAACAATGAATAATAACTTTGAGTAAATAACAACAATGAATAATAACTTTGAGTAAATAACAACAATGAATAATAACTTTGAGTAAATAACAACAATGAATAATAACTTTGAGTAAATAACAACAATGAATAATAACTTTGAGTAAATAACAACAATGAATAATAACTTTGAGTAAATAACAACAATGAATAATAACTTTGAGTAAATAACAACAATGAATAATAACTTTGAGTAAATAACAACAATGAATAATAACTTTGAGTAAATAACAACAATGAATAATAACTTTGAGTAAATAACAACAATGAATAATAACTTTGAGTAAATATATCGTCTGATGCTAGAACATTATTTTTTCAATCTTTTATAAAACGTAATATTTTGAACCTTATGAAAAATAAATAATATTTCGCATCTTATAAAAATAAGTATTTCTTATAAATAAAAATAAATAACTGAGTAATAAATATAATAAGTAATAAATATTATTTTCTTTTTATTTTTGAAAATGTAAAATGTATCCACAATATTTTTCCCTAGAAATTTATCCCTTCTATTTTTATATTCATTTTATTTTATTATTATTATTTTTTTTAAGTTATTTTATTGGCAGCTGTAAATGAAATTTACAGTCTGTATACGCTTGGAAAGGAAAGCTATTCATGTTGATAGATAGCAGCAGACATGTAAATAAACCACAGTTCGTTCGCACCCAAGTACCCGTAGACAATATCCCTTCACGAATGAGATTTTAATTGGCGCGCCACAGGGGTTGCAGAACCAGTTTTTCAAGCGTGGAGGAACCATCCTTTCGATTTCACGTGAGGTGTTTATCGTCTGCTTATTTTGTTCGTGTTTCCAACAAGCAAAACAACTTCGTCGAATGTTTAAAATACTAAACTAAAATATTCGATCAACTCTTAATGAAAAATTAAATTTTTTGCTTTTATTTCTCAGAAACAATATATATATTTTAAATAGGAATCAAAATATATATTTTATATAAGAATCAAAATATATATTTTAAATAAGAATCAAAATATTTTATTTTTAAAAAATATGTTCTGTAATATCAGCCGATATTTCGTATTTTTTTATTTCTAAGAAACAATAGGGAGTTTTTGCATACCGTAAGTTAGTTACCGTAGGACGTCCGTTAGCATTTTTCTCCCTAGCGCGCATGCTCAGTTTCCTATGAGCATGCGCGCTAGGGAGAAAAATGCTAACGGACGTCCTACGGTAACTAACTTACGGTATGCAAAAACTCCCTAATATTTTTTTTTTTAAATAAGAATCAAAATATTATATTTTCAAAAAATATGTTCTGTAGTATCTATCAGACGATATTTTGTATTGTAACATTCTAAGACAAAAATAAATAATTTTATGTTAAACATTATTAATTTTGGTTAATTAAAATAAAAATTTATCAGAAAACAGAGAATGTGCATTTATTATGTTTAAATTACATAATTGCGATTTTCGTTGTTTGCATTACAAAATATCGTCTCATGCTACAGAAATTGTTTTTTCAATATATTATGACGTAATATTTTGAATCTTATAAAAAATAAACAATATTTTGTGCCTTATAAAACTATACAATATTTTGAATCTTATAAAAATAAATAATATGTCTCACAAATAAAAAAAAATCATATGTAAAAATAATCGAGAATAATTATCGAAATTTTTAAATATGTATTCTAAACGTTTAACGAAATGTTCTGTTTTGTTAATGTTTTTCTCGTTAAATGTATATTATATTTTATAAATATATCGTCTGATGCATTTTTTTTTTTTTCAATCTTTTATAAAACGAAATATTTTGAATCTTATGAAAAATAAATAATTTTTTGAATCTATAAAAATAATTGATTTTTTGAATCTTATAAAAAAATCAATAAGGTTTTGTATCTTATAAAAATAAATAATATTTCTTATAAATAAAAATAAAAAAACATTTATGTGTAAAATGAATCAAAAATTTCGTTATATGTTTTAAACATTTAACGAAATGTTTTTCTCGTTAATTGTTCAATATATTATGTAAGTATATCGTCTGATCTAGAACATTTTTTCAATCTTTTATAAAGCGCAATATTTTGAATCTTATGAAAAATAAATAATTTTTTCAATATTTCGATTTGATTTTTTTGAATTTTTTTTTATTTTCTGAGTATTTTTCGAATATTATTAAGGTTATTTTGCTCTATAAAAATAGTTGATATTTTGAATCTTATAAAAAATCAATAAGGTTTTGTATCTTAGAAAAATAAATAATATTTCTTATAAATAAAAAAAAAGCATTTATGTGTAAAATTAATCAAAAATTTCGTTATATGTTTTAAACATCTAACGACATGTTTTTCTCGTTAATTGTTCAATATATTATGTAAGTATATCGTCTGATCTAGAACATTTTTTCAATCTTTTATAAAGCGCAATATTTTGAATCTTATGAAAATAAATAATTTTTTCAATATTTCGATTTGATTTTTTTGAATTTTTTTTTATTTTCTGAGTATTTTTTGAATATTATTAAGGTTATTTTGCTCTATAAAAATAGTTGATATTTTGAATCTTATAAAAAATCAATAAGGTTTTGTATCTTATAAAAATAAATAATATTTCTTATAAATAAAAAAAAAACATTTATGTGTAAAATTAATCAAAAATTTCTTTATATGTTTTAAACATCTAACGACATGTTTTTCTCGTTAATTGTTCAATATATTATGTAAGTATATCGTCTGATCTAGAACATTTTTTCAATCTTTTATAAAGCGCAATATTTTGAATCTTATGAAAAATAAATAATTTTTTCTATATTTCGATTTGATTTTTTTGAATTTTTTATTTTTATTTTCTGAGTATTTTTCGAATATTATTAAGGTTATTTTGCTCTATAAAAATAGTCGATATTTTGAATCTTATGAAAAAAAAATCAATAAGGTTTTGTATCTTATAAAAATAAATAATATTTCTTATAAATAAAAAGGAAACATTTATGTGTAAAATTAATCAAAAATTTCGTTATATGTTTTAAACATTTAACGAAATGTTTTTCTCGTTAAATGTTCAATATATTATGTAAGTATATCGTCTGATCTAGAACATTTTTTCAATCTTTTATAAAACGTAATATTTTGAAATTTATAAAAAATAAATAATATTTTGAATCATATATAAATAAATAAGATTTCTCATAAACAAAAAAAAAATTATGTATAAAATTAATCGAAAATTTCGTTATGTGTTTTAAACATTTAACGAAATATTTTTCCCGTTAAATGTTTAGTATATTATATAAATATACGATCTGAAACTACAACATTTTTTTTCACTCTTTTATAAAACGTATTATTTTGAATCTTATAAAGAATAAATAATATTTTCAATCTTATAAAAAATAAATAATATCTTCAATCTTATAAAAATAAATAATATTTCTTATAAATAAAAAAAACTTTAATTTTTAATAATAATCGAAAATTTCGTTAGGTGCTCTAAACATTTAACGAAATGTTTTTCTTTACGAAACATTATAAAGATTTATATTCTCACCTGCATAAACATCTTAAAATAAATGCTTGATAACTAGCATGAAAGACCGATCTTCTTATAAACAAGTAATAAAAAAAAATTTTTTTTTAAGTCAATTCCTGCTTTTTATTCATTATATTGCAGAAAATCCTTTATAAATAATTTTCATTCATTTTTTTAAGTTTATCTGGCGCCATCTATTGGTAGATATATGTAACTTAAATCTAAAAAAAAAAACTGAAATTAATTAATTAAATTTAATGAATGAATTAATATTTGAAAAAAATGTATTAACATCGAGTGTCATCCACTACAAGTTCAAAAAGTGCATTTGAAGTTGAGAGGATGAATAGAAAGTATTTCATGAACGATTGAAAATTTGAACATGATATATATAGGGAGAGTGTGAGCTAATAGAAAGATTTGAATAAACCATTTTTAAATCAGATCTCTGAAAATTTTTATTAAATATTATTAAGGTTATTCTGCTCTATAATAATTTTTTATATCATTTTCTCACTTAATAAATATGTTTGTGAACTGATATAGCATCGAAAACATAAGCCCTTCGGTAAATAGATCCCAAATACTTGTACAACTTCGATCTCAACTATTAATAAGTAGAATCAATATCGCGTTACATATTTGGAATTTAATATTTTAATTTATTCACCATTTATTTTGTATTTTGTATTCATTTATGCATGAATTAAAAATCTCAATACTTTTAATGAAAAAGAAAATTATATTCAAAATTCAGGAATTCTAAATTCTAAAAATAAAATAACTGTCGACGGGTATGGAACTCTTCTTTTTTTCTGCTGAAGTCTTCTAGGAAAGGCTCAAAAACACCAAAATGGCACTTTCTATTCTTTCCTGGGTGGCTCTGTAATGAGCAGGGATTGCAATACCGGTATACCAGGATACCGAATAACGGTATTTTGACCCCTTTGAACAATTTTGTAATACCGGTATTCACAAGTTTAAATATCGGTTTTTCGGTATTTACTAGAAATTTAGAATCCTTATCTGTGAAATAATTCTTACCTGTGAAATTCTTATCTCTGAATTCTTATTCTTATCTGTGAATTCTTATCTGAAAACTAGAAATTCTTATCTGTGAAAACAAGGTTGTAGTTGTGAAGAAAGTGTGCAATATTTCGATATTTTTTTTAATTGGTGTGTTTGTTATTCACATTGTATTTGTATATCATACTTTAGAGTTCAAAATATTTTTCAAATTTATTATATATATATATATATACTCATAAATAATACCCAATAAGAATGAATAAGAATAACTTTAAAGAACATAAGAAATCAGTAGATAATACTTCGGTTTGGTTTCATTATTTATATGATGAAAAGAATAGGGTGGCACAGTGTAAGAAATGTTCAAGAGTTATTGAAGTGAATGGAGGAAGTACAAGCGGAGTCCATACACATTTAAAAACGAAACATGACACAAATTTGTTAAAGTGGAAAGAATCTAATTGCGATGAAGATACAAACTTAAGCACAGTTTCTAAGCCCAAGCCATCAGGGATTTTAGATTATTTTGAAATAAAAAGATAATTTGGATGAAATTATAAGTTAAATGACAGCCATTTAGAGATTTTTTTATATTTACATTCTCTAATAAAACTTGCAAATAAAAAAAAACCACCTGTGTTTTCTTTCTTTTTCTAAAATTTCTACTACCGGTATTAAAACTGGTATCCCGGTATTAAGATCTAAAAAGTACCGAATACCGGTATTGAACTTTTGGTCCGATATTGCAATCCCTAGTAATGAGAGAATGCAGCATTAGAAACATGAAAAATGATATGTTTCCTTCCATTTTAAGACTTTTATTCACGTTTTTATAATTTCCAGCCATTAATATTCGGCTTTGAGGACAACGACTGTTAATAGCAAATGTTTTCACAAAAAGCCAAGTGGCAGAATGTCCGTATTCATCCAAAAAAACTAATATTGTTTCATGAAAGATCATCAAACGAAACTTTCACTTAGTTCAAAATCATTCATCGTTAGATACAACTCCACATTTTGCAGCCTCGTTAGGTTTTCGAAATAGAAGAGCTTTGTTCAACTGTCAAGCATAGCCTAACCAAAACCTTCCGTGTCCATGCTGTAAATGAGCTTGATAAATCTGCAGGGCGGAATGACTTTTTGCTTGGCTCGAGGAGAAGGAAAGGGGGATGTGAATTCCCGAGTTGCCGCCAATCTTTTATTTTTGGGGCATCGTCAACGAACTCCTAATTGTACCGATAGCTTTAGCTTTTTCGATCTCCTGCTTTAATTGTTCTCAAGCAGGAGATGTTTTTCCTAAATGTTTAATTCTTTTATCCTTTTTAATCATTACTATTCATTAATTCAAGCAACTTCATTGTATGCTAATGTTTTAATTAAATTAAGATGTGGAGGTATTGTGGTTCTTAAAACCACCTAGGAACTCCGTAACCGGTACGCCCGTTGCCCCTCGCCAACCTTAGGATAGGTCGTTTAAAATTGTAGTGGCCAAAGTTAGGTATAGTGTAAAATATATATATATGTAGAACTTTCAACCGGTTCCAATAGATTCATCCCGGCCGAACCTACAGTTTTTGTAGACTTCTCTACCAGTCTAACAATGGCTGAACTTTAGCAGTGGGTGTCTAGGGGATTTGACAGACACAGTGAAGTAACGAGACGTTACTTTAAATAAAGCCATTTAATGATACGATATTTTACAATGATATTTACATTAGTTATTAATTAAGTGCTAAACATATTCTCTCGCTGCTCGACGCAGCCTGCCCCAGTCTCGCTCCTCTCTCGTCGACCGCCAGCGTTTTTCTCTTCTTTCTTCATCTACGGGGTCCTGTCCCCTTCTTGTGTGGTCAGAGTTCAAGGTTGAATACTCCCCCCACGTTGTAAACAGGCTCTGTCAAAGACAAGCAACCGTGATGTGTCGCCGCCTGCTGATTACCACACAAACAAATCCTACATATATATATATATATTATATTACTTATTCCACTTGGCAGACAGCACCATGTAGACCAAGTTCCTCATGAAAGGAGGGAAGGGTGGAGGCAACTTCTGTTATGATGGAGCACCCGTAGGCGGAAGTCTGACTTGGCTGTGGCTTGTCTGACTTGGCTGTGGCTTGTCTGACTTGGCTGACTGACTTGACGCTGAAGAAGGAGGGCAGTGCCTTCTGGAAGACGTTTAGAGGAAAATAATGCATATGCATACCATATGGGAGAAAACCTAGAAAACTCTCACTAGGTAGTCCGACTCACGAAGCAAGAGGCTGAACATCCCCAACGCCATGGAGTCTCCTCGTGTTTTTGAAATAGTGTCTACAACAAAGCCTCCAGCAGACTGAACTTCAGTCCTAATGCTCACCAGCGGCTCGAATTGCCACTGAAGCACGAGTCGGGCTATTATAGAATATATTGCCTGGTATTTGCTGAGGAACATTGAATGTGCTACGCATCTGCAGTTTTCGAAACGAATAACCTTATGTGTCGGATATTTGAAAAAGTATTTTTTTTTTTTTTTTTTTTTTTTCAGGAGAAATAGAATACTATAAAAAATTTTTGATGGGGGGAAAAGGGAAAGTATGGTCGTCAAAGAGGACTTGTGATGAAAGCCTCAGCAATTTGCGTGTTGAATGAGATAAATCCTGAAAAAACCCACAAAGAAAGAAACTTCCTGTGCAAGACTCCGCCAATTTTCACTTGAAAATAGTGATTGAAAAGGATGCCTTTTCCTTTTTGCATTCTTACTTGTACACTTTACAAATTGGTTACGTTGTATAAAAGGTAAGTTGTATAAAGGTACGTTGCATCTTACAAAAGTTGTACAACCTTTTGCTTCGACCAGTTTATTATTAATGTGCATATAGTTGCTGTCATTTTTCGAATGTCAAACAGTTTCACCTGTGATCATTTATGGCTAGAATGAAGATACGTAGCCGATTCAACGTTACCAAGAGAGTTCTAGTATAGAGCACACATACTTCGCCATCACTATTTAGAACCTTGTAGGTAGTGAAACAAATTGCTTGAAGGAAGCATATCTGGGGAGGTTATGCCATCTTTTCTAGCTTAAAATATATTCCGGCCTACAGATTTATAAGGCCTATTCGCAGCATAGACACAAAATATTTCCATTTGATTTTTGCTTTTTCAGGTTTCGAACTCGACTTCACTAGTTCTGAAACAAAGAGACATCATCAGGTCACTTTGGCACGATCGTGACAGCATACGTTGGCCTCGATAATCTGCCGCTACTACTACTAGTAGTACACCACATCACTATGCCTACAGCTGAGTTGCGCCTTTACAGTTTGGGAATGATGTGGGTGATGAAAAGTCTGATTAGTGATAAAAAGTGGCGATGAAACGTCTAACATCGATTACGGAACACTACAACCATCCATGATACTGTCGGGATTCGAACCCGAAACTTGAAGTACCAAGCGCCAGAACACTAGACACTCGGCCATCAGACCCCTAGCCTCGATGATCAAGCTGCGATGTTGTTTCTCATAAAACATGCAATTTCCCGGACTAGGATCTTCTAGGACTGTAAAGCTAAAGCATTATCTACCAGGCCGTTCTGTCCTATTGAATAGCTAATTATTATGGTATCAGTCACTGCCAAGTTCTTCATGAAAGGCTAGTGTGTGAGTACGGAAGAACTGAACCGAACCTTTAAATAAATAAAAATAATAATCAACAGTTTGCTGCCGGAGTGTCTGCGTCTCAAACCGAACCTGAACAACAGGCTGCTTTGCAGTTGTTTGCATATAAATAAACATGAGACAGCTGAGATGATCCTCTGGCTCGATTACCGAGTGGACGCGCATCAGAGCCGGGTTCTTGAACCGCTGGGAATACCGGTTCTGGGCGGTTCGCGGATGGGCTTTAAATTTTAATTTCTACCGCTCGGGTGGGATTAGGAAATCGATTTTAGGAAAGTTGTGGTCGATTGGATCGAACCTGGTTTAAATCAGATGCATTTCTGTTTAAAATTTCTATTTAAACCTCTAAACTGATTAACCAAAGCATACAGGCAACTCATATCTGCATCTTTTCAAAACATCACGAGATAACTCGTACGATTACTACGAAAGTTAATTTTTGATTCTGGATTAAAGCGAATATTTTGGGCTACCTTGTGTTATATTAAAGCAAATACGAGTTCAATCGTGAAAAAATTATTTATTATTTTTGGAATAAAAGATTTTACAAATTATTTTTGGAATAAAAGATTTTACGAATAATTTTTGGAATAAAAGATTATTCTGACCTATTGTGATGATTTAAGGCAAACACGAGTTAGTTTTAAAAATTAATTTTTAATTCTGAACTAAAACGAATATTTTGGGCTACTTCGTGTTGTTTTGAGGCAAACTCGAATTTACTCGTTCAAAAATTAATACGAGTTCATTCGTGCAAAAACTAAATTTTATTTTTGGTCTAAAACATTATTTTGGTCTGTTGTTTTAAGTAAAAGACGAGTTTACTCGTTGGAGAATTAATTTTTAGTTCTGAACTAAAACGAATATTTTGGACTACCATGTGTTGTTCTAAGACGAACACGAATTCATTCGTGCGAAAACTAATTTGAATTTTTGGACTAAAAGATTATATGGGAATATTATGTAGTCTTATTATACGAGTTTACTCGTTCAAAAATTAATTTTTAATTCTGGAAAAAAAGGAATATTAGTATTTTGTGTTGTTCTAAGGCTAAGTTAATTTGTTCGAGCTACGAGTTAAATTGTTCGACAACTAATTTTTAATTTTGGATTAAAACAAATATTTTGGACTCATTTGTGTTGTTAGTTCTAAGTCAAACACGGAATTCATTCATGCAAAAACTAATTTTAATTTTTGAACTACAAGTTTTTTTTTTGTCCTATTGTGATGCACTAAAGCAAACACGAGATTACTCGTTCGAAAGTTAATTTTTAATTCTGAAACAAAAGAAATATTTTGGGTTGCCTTGTGTTGTTCTAAGACAAACACGAGATTACTCGTGTTTATTACTCGTTTTATTACTCTTATTATTACTCATAATTTTTAATTCTGGAGTAAAAAGAATATTTTGGGCCTATTTTGTTCTAAGACAGAGTTAAATCGTTGAAAAATATTTTTTTATTTCTGAACTAAAATGAATAATTTGTTTTGCTTTATGTTGTTCAAAGGCAAACACGAATTCACTCGTGATATCATACGTCTTACAACAGTCATTCTGTCGCAATTTCATGTTGTTTTACAAATATTTGTCTGGGTGTCCTTCAATACCCAAAAGATTCGTGTGAAGAACTGTGTGCTATTCATTTATTACATACAGTTAGCACTCACTTTCCGCTATTTCATTCTTTTTTAATGAGTCAAATGTGAAGTCATTTTGGGTGAATAATAGTAGTGATGGAATCTCTACAACTTTGCCGATGAATCAATTCTGATTCTCAATGTTCTATCCGAACAACTAAATGTATACTTGAATGTTTGTAATAAAAAATATATAACGGATAAAAACTTTTTGATCAAAGTTCTAACAATATTTTCGATTTTAAGTAATAAATATATACTCGTATATATATATATATATTCTGAAACAAAGTTTTAAAAAAATAAATAAATAAATAAACATTTAGGGACAAAAATTAAAATTTCGTTAAAAATAAAATGATATTTAACATTCGTACAGGTTAATTTATTGCAAAAACTGTGCGTGTATGGAACTCTAAAAAAATTTATAATAATAAATAAATTATAATAATTAAAAAAAAAAAAATAAAAAAAAAAAAGCCTTTTAAAACAAAGTTCTATTTACCATTCTCAAATATGTATTTTGTTGTTACAAGATAGAAAAAGTTTCAAGTAGACAGATAGCCTTTTCAAAATCTGATTGGCAACAACAACAACAACAAAAAAAAAAAAAAAAAAAAAAAACGCACAATTTTTAATGTAACTATAATTTATTTCCATAGTTTAACATTGTTGTTTACTCAAAGAAGAATAGAATCGTCATGGCTATGTGCCCAATGTAATTATTGTAACTTAGCTACCAGGCACACACAGAAAAATAATAATAATTATAATAATCGTTATACAGATTTCCTATAAAATTTAGAATTTAATGCAAGAACAAAACGCATAACAGAAATATTAAAAAATAAATAAACATATAGAATTGCAAACTATTTTCTTTTCTCGAAAAACCTCTTTTTCGATTTGAAATACAATTGTTTTTGCTTTCACCAGAACAATTTTAAATTTAATTACTTAACTATTATTAGTACTTAAAAGAAATTTAAGTAAATATTATATATAAAAAGACTCTTGAAAGAAATTTAAATTTAAAAATAATAATAATCGGCTTAACCGATATACAGGTTACTCATCAAATTTAGAATTTAATGTAAGAACAAAACGCAAAACAGTAATTTTAAAAAATAAAAAAATAAAAACTATAGAATTGCAAACGATTTTTTTTTTTTCCTTTAAAAATCTCATTTTCGTCGTGGAATAAAATTGTCTTTGCTTTCACCAGACGATCTTTTAGAACAATTTTACATTTTATTACTTAACTATTATTAGTTCTTAAAAGAAATTTAAATAAATATTATGTATAAAAAAAAACTCTTGAAAGAAATTTAAATTAAAAAATAATAATAATCGGCTTAACCGATATACAGGTTACTCATCAAATTTAGAATTTAATGTAAGGACAAAACGCAAAACAGTAATTTAAAAAAATAAAAAAATAAAAACTATAGAATTGCAAACGATTTTTTTTTCTTTAAAAATCTCATTTTCGTCGTGGAATAAAATTGCTTTTGCTTTCACCAGACGATCTTTCAGAACAATTTTACATTTTATTACTTAACTATTATTAGTTCTTAAAAGAAATTTAAATAAATATTATGTATAAAAAAAAAAAACTCTTGAAAGAAATTTAAATTAAAAAATAATAATAATCGGCTTAACCGATATACAGGTTACTCATCAAATTTAGAATTTAATGTAAGGACAAAACGCAAAACAGTAATTTTAAAAATAAAAAAATAAAAACTATAGAATTGCAAACGATTTTTTTTTTCCTTTAAAAATCTCATTTTCGTCGTGGAATAAAATTGCTTTTGCTTTCACCAGACGATCTTTTAGAACAATTTGACATTTTATTACTTAACTATTATTAGTTCTTAAAAGAAATTTAAATAAATATTATGTATAAAAAAAAACTCTTGAAAGAAATTTAAATTTAAAAATAATAATAATCGGCTTAACCGATATACAGGTTACTCATCAAATTTAGAATTTAATGTAAGAACAAAACGCAAAACAGTAATTTTAAAAAATAAAAAAATAAAAAAAAAAATAAAAATATAGAATTGCAAACGATTTTTTTTTTTTTTAAAAATCTCATTTTCGTCGTGGAATAAAATTGTCTTTTGCTTTCACCAGACGATCTTTTAGAACAATTTTACATTTTATTACTTAACTATTATTAGTTCTTAAAAGAAATTTAAATAAATATTATGTATAAAAAAAAAACTCTTGAAAGAAATTTAAATTTAAAAATAATAATAATCGGCTTAACCGATATACAGGTTACTCATCAAATTTAGAATTTAATGTAAGAACAAAACGCAAAACAGTAATTTTAAAAAATAAAAAAATAAAAACTATAGAATTGCAAACGATTTTTTTTTTTCTTTAAAAATCTCATTTTCGTCGTGGAATAAAATTGTCTTTGCTTTCACCAGACGATCTTTTAGAACAATTTGACATTTTATTACTTAACTATTATTAGTTCTTAAAAGAAATTTAAATAAATATTATGTATAAAAAAAAAAAACTCTTGAAAGAAATTTAAATTAAAAATAATAATAATCGGCTTAACCGATATACAGGTTACTCATCAAATTTAGAATTTAATGTAAGGACAAAACGCAAAACAGTAATTTTAAAAAATAAAAAATAAAAACTATAGAATTGCAAACGATTTTTTTTTCCTTTAAAAATCTCATTTTCGTCGTGGAATAAAATTGCTTTTGCTTTCACCAGACGATCTTTCAGAACAATTTTACATTTTATTACTTAACTATTATTAGTTCTTAAAAGAAATTTAAATAAATATTATGTATAAAAAAAAACTCTTGAAAGAAATTTAAATTAAAAAATAATAATAATCGGCTTAACCGATATACAGGTTACTCATCAAATTTAGAATTTAATGTAAGGACAAAACGCAAAACAGTAATTTTAAAAAATTAAAAAATAAAAACTATAGAATTGCAAACGATTTTTTTTTTTCCTTTAAAAATCTCATTTTCGTCGTGGAATAAAATTGCTTTTGCTTTCACCAGACGATCTTTTAGAACAATTTGACATTTTATTACTTAACTATTATTAGTTCTTAAAAGAAATTTAAATAAATATTATGTATAAAAAAAAAAAAACTCTTGAAAGAAATTTAAATTAAAAATAATAATAATCGGCTTAACCGATATACAGGTTACTCATCAAATTTAGAATTTAATGTAAGGACAAAACGCAAAACAGTAATTTTAAAAAATAAAAAAATAAAAACTATAGAATTGCAAACGATTTTTTTTTTTCCTTTAAAATCTCATTTTCGTCGTGGAATAAAATTGCTTTTGCTTTCACCAGACGATCTTTTAGAACAATTTGACATTTTATTACTTAACTATTATTAGTTCTTAAAAGAAATTTAAATAAATATTATGTATAAAAAAAAACTCTTGAAAGAAATTTAAATTAAAAATAATAATAATCGGCTTAACCGATATACAGGTTACTCATCAAATTTAGAATTTAATGTAAGGACAAAACGCAAAACAGTAATTTTAAAAAATAAAAAAATAAAAACTATAGAATTGCAAACGATTTTTTTTTTCCTTTAAAAATCTCATTTTCGTCGTGGAATAAAATTGTCTTTGCTTTCACCAGACGATCTTTTAGAACAATTTGACATTTTATTACTTAACTATTATTAGTTCTTAAAAGAAATTTAAATAAATATTATGTATAAAAAAAAACTCTTGAAAGAAATTTAAATTAAAAAATAATAATAATCGGCTTAACCGATATACAGGTTACTCATCAAATTTAGAATTTAATGTAAGGACAAAACGCAAAACAGTAATTTTAAAAAATAAAAAAAATAAAAACTATAGAATTGCAAACGATTTTTTTTTTCCTATAAAAATCTCATTTTCGTCGTGGAATAAAATTGTCTTTGCTTTCACCAGACGATCTTTTAGAACAATTTGACATTTTATTACTTAACTATTATTAGTTCTTAAAAGAAATTTAAATAAATATTATGTATAAAAAAAAAACTCTTGAAAGAAATTTAAATTAAAAAATAATAATAATCGGCTTAACCGATATACAGGTTACTCATCAAATTTAGAATTTAATGTAAGGACAAAACGCAAAACAGTAATTTTAAAAAATAAAAAAATAAAAACTATAGAATTGCAAACGATTTTTTTTTTTCCTTTAAAAATCTCATTTTCGTCGTGGAATAAAATTGTCTTTGCTTTCACCAGACGATCTTTTAGAACAATTTGACATTTTATTACTTAACTATTATTAGTTCTTAAAAGAAATTTAAATAAATATTATGTATAAAAAAAAAACTCTTGAAAGAAATTTAAATTAAAAATAATAATAATCGGCTTAACCGATATACAGGTTACTCATCAAATTTAGAATTTAATGTAAGGACAAAACGCAAAACAGTAATTTAAAAAAAATAAAAAAATAAAAACTATAGAATTGCAAACGATTTTTTTCCTTTAAAAATCTCATTTTCGTCGTGGAATAAAATTGTCTTTGCTTTCACCAGACGATCTTTCAGAACAATTTGACATTTTATTACTTAACTATTATTAGTTCTTAAAAGAAATTTAAATAAATATTATGTATAAAAAAAAAACTCTTGAAAGAAATTTAAATTTAAAAATAATAATAATCGGCTTAACCGATATACAGGTTACTCATCAAATTTAGAATTTAATGTAAGGACAAAACGCAAAACAGTAATTTTAAAAAAATAAAAAAATAAAAACTATAGAATTGCAAACGATTTTTTTTTCTTTAAAAATCTCATTTTCGTCGTGGAATAAAATTGTCTTTGCTTTCACCAGACGATCTTTTAGAACAATTTTACATTTTATTACTTAACTATTATTAGTTCTTAAAAGAAATTTAAATAAATATTATGTATAAAAAAAAACTCTTGAAAGAAATTTAAATTTAAAAATAATAATAATCGGCTTAACCGATATACAGGTTACTCATCAAATTTAGAATTTAATGTAAGGACAAAACGCAAAACAGTAATTTTAAAAAATTAAAAAATAAAAACTATAGAATTGCAAACGATTTTTTTTTTCTTTAAAAATCTCATTTTCGTCGTGGAATAAAATTGTCTTTGCTTTCACCAGACGATCTTTCAGAACAATTTTACATTTTATTACTTAACTATTATTAGTTCTTAAAAGAAATTTAAATAAATATTATGTATAAAAAAAAACTCTTGAAAGAAATTTAAATTTAAAAATAATAATAATCGGCTTAACCGATATACAGGTTACTCATCAAATTTAGAATTTAATGTAAGAACAAAACGCAAAACAGTAATTTAAAAAAATAAAAAAATAAAAACTATAGAATTGCAAACGATTTTTTTTTTTCCTTTAAAAATCTCATTTTCGTCGTGGAATAAAATTGTCTTTGCTTTCACCAGACGATCTTTCAGAACAATTTTACATTTTATTACTTAACTATTATTAGTATTTAAAAGAAATTTAAATAAATATTATCTATAAAAAAACTCTTGAAAGAAATTTAAATTTAAAAATAATAATAATCGGCTTAACCGATATACAGGTTACTCATCAAATTTAGAATTTAATCTAAGAACAAAACGCAAAACAGTAATTTAAAAAAATAAAAAAATAAAAACTATAGAATTGCAAACGATTTTTTTTTTTTTAAAAATCTCATTTTCGTCGTGGAATAAAATTGTCTTTGCTTTCACCAGACGATCTTTCAGAACAATTTTACATTTTATTACTTAACTATTATTAGTTCTTAAAAGAAATTTAAATAAATATTATGTATAAAAAAAAAACTCTTGAAAGAAATTTAAATTTAAAAATAATAATAATCGGCTTAACCGATATACAGGTTACTCATCAAATTTAGAATTTAATGTAAGAACAAAACGCAAAACAGTAATTTAAAAAAATTAAAAAATAAAAACTATAGAATTGCAAACGATTTTTTTTTTCCTTTAAAAATCTCATTTTCGTCGTGGAATAAAATTGTCTTTGCTTTCACCAGACGATCTTTCAGAACAATTTGACATTTTATTACTTAACTATTATTAGTTCTTAAAAGAAATTTAAATAAATATTATGTATAAAAAAAAAAGAATTCTTGAAAGAAATTTAAATTTAAAAATAATAATAATCGGCTTAACCGATATACAGGTTACTCATCAAATTTAGAATTTAATGTAAGGACAAAACGCAAAACAAAAAAAGTAATTTTAAAAAAATAAAAACTATAGAATTGCAAACGATTTTTTTTTTCTTTAAAAATCTCATTTTCATCGTGGAATAAAATTGTCTTTGCTTTCACCAGACGATCTTTTAGAACGATTTTGTATTATTATATAATTTTTAGCGGGAGAATGAAATTTATTCTTGGAGGTGTTAGTGAAAGTGATTGTTGGAAAACACGATATAAAGCAGAAATTTATAAATGCTATACAGACCCAGATAGTATAAAATTCATTAAGATCAATAGATTAAACTGGGCTGCTCATGTGTTTAGAATGAATGATGAACTCTGTAAAAAAGCTCGTTTTGGCACAGACACAGGGACAAAGAGGAAGAGGACGACCCAAGTTGCAATGGATAGACGCAGTTGAAAAAAAGTTTGCTGTTCTAAAGGTTAAGAATTGGAGGACCTTTGTCACCTAGAAGAATGCATGGAAGTCTCTTCAGAGGAAAGCCTTAGCCCACTCTGGGCTGTCATGCTATTGATGATGAGAATGAAATTTAAATAAATATTAAACTAAACTTAAATAAATACTTATTTATACATTTTTATTTCATATTCATGTCTAAAAAATATTTTCTCACAAATGTGTTTTGCACCAAACAGGCTTGTGCATTTTAATATATTAAACAGGTTATACTGCCTCCAGGCTATTCACAAACGGCCCGATCTTCTAATCTGTAAAATAGAAAAGTAAAATAAGTATAAGTAAAGTAAGTATAATAAAGTAAAATAGAAAGTATTAAGTAAAATATGACATTAATATTTAAATGTTTGTTTTTTTTTTTTTTTTTTTTTGATTAAACTAAAATTGAATACACCAAAAAAAGTTTTAAAAAAATTGTATATAAAGATTCATGTAACTATAATAGAAAAGCATCTCAAGGAAAGAAATTCGACTTTGTCAGCACCCTCTTTCGGTAACTTTACGAACTAAACATTATTATTATTACTATTTTTTTTTTATATGTATATATATGTTGTTGTTGTTGTAATGCAGCTGGCTACAGAGACAGTTAATCTTGATGCCATATACAAGGGCTGCACTGCTGTCACTCATTTAGCACTACTCAGGGGGCACGTGTAGCTTGAAGATATGCTACGGACGCGAGGAGCACTACACTCTACGATCCTATTAGGACTGAGACCTACGGTTTGAAGTGGATTCCGAACCACTACAAACATCCACGGCACAGCCGGGATTCGGACCCGATACCTGTTCTACCACGAGCGCCGAGTACCAGAGCACCAGCCACTCGGCCATCGGGCGCCATAACATAAACCAAACATTCATAAAATAACTTAACATACGACAATACCTGTGGTGAAAAATGCAAATTCCATATCATAGCCATTTTTATTTTTATTTTTCATTCTAAATTTTAAAATGTATACATTTTTTTTTTGTCCATCTGGTATAGTTATTTATGTAATAGGCACTTTTAATTAAGTTGCTACTCTTTTTAATTCATTCTCATTTTCAATTTTTAACTATTTTATACAATTTCAGTAAAATGATAGCTTAGAAAAGTAGAAAATGATAAGATTTTACGATTTATATTCGTTTTAATGCGCATTAGATATCTTGAGAGAGATAAGTAGGATTTTATTGCTTTTCAATATAGTTGAGGTTAAATTGCCTTTTTATATCTGATTGATTTGTTTTAAATATCAAAGGTCAAGTAACTGCTATTCAAACCACTCCGGGCTCTAGAATTAGAATTAGAATTAGAAATCATTTTTCCACAAAATAAATGCTGCATATTTTATAAATGCGAATAATTTACTCCAACGTAAATTTTGCAAAATTTAACTGTTTAATTCATTTCATTGCATCTGTTGAATATGAGTTTAACTAAAGCTTAACCATAAATTCTTTATGTTCTTTTAAAGGTTAAAGTTGAAATAATTTTATAAAATATTTTTAATTTAAGATTAAATTACTCGAGACTTAGATTAAAGAACCTTATTTTAAAATAATGAGATGCTTTTATGGCATTTGGAAAAATATCTGCTTTTATTTTACAATTGTTATAAAAGTTGGTTAAAATAATGACTATTCTTTAAAAAAATTTCTGTAATTTGTATATAAAACAAATATTAAAAAGACAAATTTTGTATACAATTGACAACATAAGAATCTATATTTTCATGAAAAATAAATAAATAACCATTTAACCATTACTTACAAATAAAATTATCTTAAGAATAAATTTAAAAGAATGATTTTTAAAGTTATTATTGTATTAATTTTAAAACTCCCACATTATAATTTTCTAAAATAAATACGTAAAACTATTAATAATGTTGAATATTTATATAGTTTTGTATATTGACTTTATAACATTAGTTTACACCATTAATATATGTTTCTAGATAACTAATAATTTCCTGAAATAGTTGAACGAAATTATTTGTAACATTAACATATTTTTGTAGTGTTACAGGTTGACTGAGTAGATGACTCATAGATGTTTGTTGCTGTTGTTGTCGTATCTCTCATGGAAGGAGGGAGGAGGGGTGCAGCTTCTGTTCTGACGGAGCACCCGTAGGTAGAAGTCTGACTTCTGCTCCGTGACGCTCTTACAGTCATAGGTTTGGTTTGGTTTGGTTTGCCGCTCTACGGTCATCTTGTGCACACTTTTAGGCTAAACAGACCGGGACCTACAGTTTAAAGTGGATTCCGAACTACTACAAACATCCATGGCACCACCAGGACTCGAACCCGAAACCTGTGGCACCGAGCGCTAGACACTCGGCCATTCAGGCCCAGATGTTTGTTGTATGATAAGAGAAAATTATTCTTTTTTTTTATTTGTGAACTAAATCACCGTTTATCAGTTATATATAGAGGTAGAGTCGGGTTGTAATTAGTTATACAGGTAGAGTGGGTTTAAAAAACTGCTGAAACAGTGCTTCCTCCTATGTACCGCAACAGTGCTTCCTTTGGCGTTCAGGAGAAATTATTAGTAGGCTTCAAGACTCTCGTCCCAGAGGAAGTACAGCGCAACCTGCGCTGCTGGTGAGAAACTTTTAGTTTATAGTCTTTCATCCCAGGGCCTGAATGGCCGAGTGGCTGGCGCTCGGAGCCACAGGTTTCGGGTTCGAGTCCCGGCGGTGCCATGGATGTTTGTAGTGGTTCGGAATCCTCTTTAAACCGTAGGTCCCGGTCTAGTATGATCGTAGAGCGTTGCGGGGGCATTGCTACTCCGCGTCCGTGGCTTATCTTCAAGTTACACGCGCCCGCTGCGTAGTGCAAAGTGAGTAACGTCTGTGCAGCGCTTGCCCTAAGGCATCCAAGACCAGGCTGTCTAAGTGTTTGCCAGCTGTATTAGGAAAAAAAAAGTCTGTCATCCCGAGAGGAAATATATTTAGCGCATCCCGGCGCATTAATTGGTCTACAGACTCTGATCCGGAGAGGAGGTATATTTCTCGCCCCCTACGCGTATCCGAGTTTCGGTTTAGAAGCGGAATCGTTCCACAAATCAGTAATTATTTGTCTTTGAAATGTATTAAATATTGTAAGTGTGCGGTATTTGTGCGCGTGTCAATAAAGCTGTGAGCTCTCCAACCTGTGCCTCAAGTATCTGAACCCAACCACACCCAATTACAATCGGGTTGCCCAATCTGCACACTGCACGACTCTTCTTGAAATTATTTTTTATTTTTCCACAATTCTAGTAATGAATGTTAAAACTAAATGCTAAGGAGGCAATTCATATGTGTTCTTCAATAATACAACGTGCAGCAAGGTCGGTGGCTGCTATAGCGGCACACTATGTAAATGTTGAGAGACCTTCCTCACTGAAGATTCCAGCACTGGAGACGTATGGAAACTCTTCTAGGATCACCAATTGAAGTAGACCTCATAGAAGATATTTTATTACTAAGTACGAAAGGATTTATTGTATTACAAATGTAGAAACTTTATGATTAAAATGTGCAATTTTCATTTACTTATCTTTGGTTATTTTACATTTCTTTGATATCTACTAATTTAGTACACCTACTGCCTCGCCTCCCTCCGATTTATACCTTAGAAAACCATGTAAATCATAGATGTTTATACTTAAAACAGTATAAACAGAAATTATAGATGTTTAGATTTAATTCCGTGTAAATCGAAATCATAGATGTTTATGCTTAAAGCCGGGAAAATAGAAATCATAGCTGTTTATACTTAAAAGCGTGTAAATAGAAATCATAGATTTTTATACATAAAAGTGTGTAAATCGAAATCAAAGATTTTTATACATAAAAGTGTGTAAATCGAAATGATAGATTTTTATACTTAAAACGGTGTAAATCAAAAACAAACTAAAATGTGCATAATTCAATCACTTAAATCAAAGTAAAATAAAATCAACCCTTTTTTCATAAGCCTTCAAAGCCTTATTTGTAATTCTATTGATGTGAACTGGAATCCCTTTTTGAGTGGTGTCTTCTAGCCATATCATTAATGCTTGTTCTATTGCAACATCTCTGACGTATGAAGCTGTGCTGCTCATGCTCGTAGAAGATCCAGCTGCTACCCTTTTTCTAATGGAGTCCTCATTTTTACCTTATTGTGGCTTCATCCACGGAACAAAATGCAGCAACATCTGTTACTCTTTCTCCATTATGTAGACCAGGGGTCTCCAAACTACGGCCCGCGGGCCAAATCCGGCCCGCCAATATCATCAATCCGGCCCGCAACAGCAAATAGCTTATTGTTGCTGTAATAAGTTGGATAAAGGCGCCTGAATGGCCGAGTGGCTAGCGCTCTGGCGCTCGGTACCACAGGTTTCGGGTTCGAGTCCCGGTGGTGCCATGGATGTTTGTAGTGGTTCGGAATCCACTTTAAGCCGTAGGTCCCGGTCTAATAGGATCGTAGAGCGTTGCGGGGGCCATTGTTACTCCGCGTCCGTGGCTTATCTTCAAGTTACACGCTCCCCCTGGGTAATGCAAAGTGAGTAACGTCTGTGCAGCGCTTGCCTTAACTCATCCATGACCAAGCTGTCGAAGTGTTTGCCAGCTGCATTAGAAAGAAAAAAAAATAATAAGTTGGATAAAAAACACAGAATGATAATAACTCGGTTTTATTGACTTGCTACGTAAAGCTTAATGACAAACATAATACGCAGAAAATTTAACTTAAGCATAACAACTAACAAGTAATTGAAATGAATCCCACTAACAATATAAACTAGTGAACATCCAGCGGTTACCCTCGGTTGTTGGGGTAAAGAGTATCGCATATGTATGTATATCGATGTTTGGAATGTATATATCCTGAATCGAACATATGATTTTTATCCTGAAAATCCCTCAGGAACGGAAAAGCTAAATGAACGCGAATGAAACCGCGGGGTTATCCACTTGTAAAAAAATACTAATGAGATTGATGTAATTGTGATTTTTCACTGACAATAGTTTGTAGTTGTGGATCAATTTTACTTGTACCAATTATTAAAAGAGATTTAAGATGCTCATCGGTTAACTTAGATCTGTAAACATTCTTTGTGTACTTCACTTTGGAGAATGTTTTCTCACACAAGTAAGTAGTACTAAAAAAAAATAATAAAAAAAAAAAACCCACGAGCAAATTGCAGAAAATGTAGCGATAATAGCGGGAAAATTAAACGAGTTTTTGCCCTTGTAACAGTATGGCCCTAAGGCTGGAAAGTTTAGAGATCTCTGATGTAGACGATATGAAATTTTAATTTTGCTTCTTAAAGGTGCAACTTTTCGTTCCATTTTTTTCCACCATCCAGTAAATATGATGTTTTAAGTTTGTTAATGTGCACCTTCCGTTTAGTTAATGTACAGCTTTCTGCTGCTAAAAATTTACTGCACTAGCCTAGATGAGCAGAAAGTTTGATTGTATATTTCAAAATAGGGAATTCCAATTTTTAGATCGGAATAAATGGAATTATAAACTGACAAATATAAGTTCTAATGTTATTAACATAATGGAATTAAAAAATTACTGCAATTCCCTCCAACAAATTTGATATTTTAAAAATCGTGTAAAAAAGGGTACTATTTTATGTAAAGAAAAAGTTAAATAGGTATACTGTTCTTTTTAAAGAACTGTTTTTTTTTTTGTTGTTGTTCTTTTGTAAATGCTAAAATTAATGTGTTTGGATGTCTTTTAAGTGAGTGCAAATACTACTTTCAAAATTGCAAAAAAAAAAAAAAAAAAAAAAAAAATCTAAATAATAAATAAATAAAAATTCTTCGTTAATATAAATGAATTTGTTAATAAATGAAATTTTATAATAAACTTTATTGAATAAAAATCATTGAAAATATGAACACTGAAATTTTACTTTCAAAAAAAGAACAATTGTTTTTATTTTAATCAAAAAATTAAATAGCAATTTTTTTCTAGTAATTTTTGGCTACGTAGATGGTTAAAAATAAAAATTCAAAGGAAAAAAAAGCAAAAAAATATATATATTTTCCTTATGAAGATATTCCAATTTCAAAGTTTTTAAGTTTTAGAAAATAATCAGGCAAATCTTTTGCATTATATAATTTTTTTTATTGTATATAAAGAAATTAAATACACTATCTGGAAGAAAGTGACGGGACACCCTTCGAAAAGTAGAAAAGTCGACAATATAGCTGACACATGCGCAATAATAGGTATCACGTGTCAGCCATATCCTATAAATACTCTGTGGAGTGGACTAGAGTGGTTTTTTGTCAAGATGCCGCCACGGGAAGAGTTGTCTGAGTTCGAGAAAGGTGTGTTGGTTGGATTGCATCTTCCCAAGGTGTCAATTAGGGAGATATCCCGTCTCCGTAACTGCTCAAAATCAACTGTAGCACGTGTTGTGTGTCGCTACAAGACTGAGGGACACTGTCAGAACAAACCCCGAAGTGGACGACCTACACTTCTCACCAGCAGGGACCGGCGGGTGCTCGGCAGGGAGATTCAAAGTAAACGTCAAACATCCATGGATAACATCGCTAATGAGTTTAGATAAGCCACAGGTGTGGCCGTTTCGACCAAGACTCTTCGTATCGAGGCCCATAAGCCTTTGATTACGAAAACCAACAAGAAAGCGCGCCTTCGATGGGCCGAAGACCACCGTACTTGGACGCTGGATGACTGGAAACGCGTCCTTTGGAGTGACGAGTCACGATTTACATTTTTCTGTTTCCGATGGACGTGTTTGGGTATGGCGTTTACCAGGAGAACGCCTTTTGCCCGAGTGTGTCGTCCCAACTGTAAAGTTTGGTGGAGGAGGATTGATGGTATGGGCCTGTTTCTCCTGGTATGGGGCTGGCCCACTGGTGAAGGTTGATGGTGCGATGAATGCCGATAGATACTGTGATATTCTCGACAATCATGTCCTTCCTACCTTGTGGGCAACGTACGGTATGGATGATTGCTGGTATCAAGTCGACAACGCAACATGCCATGTTGCAAGGAGGACTCGTGATTGGTATGTGAACAACAACGTTAAACGCATGGAGTGGCCGGCGCAGAGCCCTGATCTTAACCCAATTGAACATCTCTGGGACGAATTGGACCGTCGGTTGAGGGCCTGCACCCCACTCCCCAAAAGCAAGCCTGAACTATGGAACTTCCTGTTAAACATTTGGAAGGAAATTCCTCTTGCCACTATGGCTAATTTAGTGGAAAGCATGCCCAGAAGGGTTGCAGCTGTGATCGCAGCCAAAGGAGGCCCTACCTCCTATTAATTTTAATAAATATGGGTTTATGTCGTTATAGTGTCGTGTCCCGTCACTTTCTTCCACATAGTGTATATATATATAACAGTTGAGCTGACATGTTCGTAGTCTGACACATAGATGACGCTATTAGTATTAATTCCATATGATTTTTAGTTAGCCCTAACCTTCAAAAGACACATGTATAAATTTGACAGCTGTTGCACTATTAGTATGGGAGTTATAGCAGTTTTAATGAAGCAACTTTTGTTAGTTTGAAATGGATAAAAAGGAATTTCGTGTGTTAATAAAGCATTCCTTTTTTTATAAAAAAAATCCAACTGAAGCCAAGGCTTGGCTTCAATTGGATTATTCGGACTTTGGGACTCGGACTATTCTGACTTTGCACCAGGAAAATCAACCAGAGAAGAGGTTTGCTAAATTTAAACGAGGCGAAATGAGCACCGAGGACGATGCACGCAGTGGACGCCCCGAAGAGGCTGTTACCGACGAAAACATCAAAAACGTCCACAAAACAACTTCTGATAACTGTAAAGTGAAGTTGATTGAGATAGCTGAGACCCTAAAGATATCAAAGGAACATGCCGTGAATGAATATTTGGATATGCGAAAGCTCTGTTCAAAGTGGGAGTCGCGCAGAGCTCACAATCGACCACAATCAACAACGAATGGATGATTCTAAGCAGTGTTTGGAGCTGTTCAATCTTAATAAACCCGAATTTTTGCGTCGATATGTGACAATGGATGAAACATGGCTCCATCACTTCACATCGGAGTCCAATCGACAGTCAGCCGAGTGGACTGCACGTGATGAACATTAAAAATGCTATAGCTCACATAATAATAGTGCAACAGCTATCAGATTCGTAGCTGTCTTTTGAAGGTTAGGGCTAACTAAAAATTTTATGGATTTAATACTAGTAGCGCCATCTGTGTGTCAGCCTACGAACTTTTCAGCCCACCTGCTATATATATATATATATATATATATATATACATCGACCTTTACAAATCTTTGCTTATAATATTTTCTAGATCAGAAATGTTTTCAACAAAATAAATACACTGATTAAACGTGAATGCCAAGTAGCATGAGTATGACAGTGAGTAATGCGAACATGAGTAAAAAAGTGAGTAACCGTTTCATGAAATAGGTACAATGCAAAACATAAAAATCATAACAACGTGTACAATGTGCTTTTTTGTTTTTCCCTGAAATTTCCTTCCTACTTTTCGGAATGCAATCGGAACAATTCCTGGAACTCCCTCCCTTTTCCCAGAACGCGGTTTATGGGCAATCAATTATGCTGTCGGGGAGCTTCTCCTCAAACGATAAGTCTGACCGGACACAATGCTTCCAATTTCCTGTCCCGTTTCCTCTCCCATTTCTTTTGACCCCTTCTTTCTCTACAGAGATAAGTGCACGAAATTTGAGAAATAACCTCAATAGGTATAATTAGCTAGTTATGTTGGATTTCTTTATGGTGTCATACATGATATTGATGAGTTTCGTCACTGTTGTTAAAACCTTAGTGACCAGCTATCGTTTTGTTTTATATGTAGCCATAATAAATTTTGGTTCGATTTAAAAAAAAAAAAAAATTGTAAACAAAGATTGCAAAAATTAAGGTGAGAAAAATTCTAAAGAAGGACTGGATGGAGTTTTACTTTTGTTCAACTCAATGTACAATCTCATCTCTATTTATTCATTTTATATATCTAAACATAAAATTATCATTAGATTTGGTTTGTCGCTCTACGGTTATTTTGTGCACACTTTAGGCTAATTAGACTGGGACCTACAGTTTAACGTGGTTTACTACTACTACTACTACTACACCACACCACATCACTGTGCCTAGAGCTGAGCTGCCCTTTTACAGTTTGGAAATGATGTGGGTGTGAGAAGTCTGAATAGGCTCTGTGACGCGGGGTGTCAAAGGAGACCGGGACCTACGACTTAAAGTGGATTCCGAACCACTACAAACATCCATGGGCACCACCGAGATTCGAATCCGAAACCTGATGTACTGAGCACCAGAGCGCTAACCACTCGTCCATTAACGCCCCAAGTTTAACGTGGATTCCGAACTACTCACAAACATCCATGCCACCGCCAGAATTTGAACCTGAAGCCTGTGGTACCAACGATCAGAGCGCAAGCCAATTGGCCATCAGGCCAAAACTTTTATTAGAGTGAAATTTAGCTCGAGTCATTGGCTTTTGATAACATGCACAGGTAAGAGTACAGAAGAATCCAAATTCAATTCCGCTGACTGGGTTTATTTCAGTCACTGCTTTCAGAAACTAGGAGAATCGATGGCAAATGCTTTGATAAATCTCATAAGAGTCTCGCAGGGTAGTTATTCGAGTTTTCGCCTACACGAAACCCAGATACTCCTAAAATCCTTCCAAAAATAAGTAATCTTCCTTAATTGCGCACCAGTGCGCTTGTTATTGGTGTATTTAAGTAGAACATTTAGCTTCCGAATGTATAAAATAATAATAATAATAATAGTCATCATCAGTGGTGTAGCAGCCTTATGGTGGGCCAAGGTCGTTTACCTACTGGAATATTTCGTGACAGGAGATGATTTATTTGACGGGATGGGGTTGTCAGCCAAAAATAAGTAATCTTCCTTAATTGTGCATCAGTGCGCTTGTTAGTGGTGTATTTAAGTAGAACGCCCAACGCTCTACAGTCATATTAAACCAGGACCTACAATTTAAAGTGGATTCCGAACCATTAGAAACATTCATGACACAACCGAGATTAGTACCCGAAACCTATGGCACCGAGGCCAGAGTGAAGTAAATCATTAGTTATCTAGAAAAATATATTAATGGTGTGGACTAATGTTATAAAGACAATAATCACTCGACTATTAGACCCCTATAATAATAGTAACGATAATAATAATAATAATTTAATCGGTTGAGCCGATAAACAGGTTACCCACAAAATTCAGAATTTAATATAAGAACAAAATGCATAACAGCAATCTTAAACAAAACAAAGAAAGAAAAAGGATCAGGTAATAAATTATTTTCATCAGTTATATTTCAAAACTGAAAAAAGAAAGCATTAAATAAATTTATATTTATATATAGAATTCCAAACGGTTTTATAAAAAAACACGTGAAAAAAAATTTACTAAAAATAATAATTAAAAAATTATGGATTACCAAACGATTTTATATAAAAACAAATGAAAGAAATTTATTAAAAATATAATTAGAAGATTTCCAAACGATTTATAAAAAAAAAAAAGTGAAAAAATTTTTAATCAACCAATAATAACTCATGAAATAAAATTTTCTTAAAAAATTAATAAACCAATAAGAAACTTTCAAAGTGGTCCAGAACATCGCTGACTTACACTCCCCAAAATAATACCCATATATTTTATGGGTAAAAAAGAATTTGGCTATAAAAAAAATGTAAAAATTTGATATCTTCATATCTGCAAACATGTTAAAAAACAATTATTATAATTGAATAAGCAATTAAATTATAATAAACAATTAAAATATTTAATTATAATAGGCTGAAATTGTGTAATTAAAAAAAAACTGCATAAAATTTCCATAAAGCGAACTGGATTAACGACTAGATTGGTATCGAATAGCATTATTAAGAATAAAAATTAAGAATTCTAGTTAATTCTAAGAAACAAAAGATTAAAGTCAATATATTCAAAATGATTTCCACTAATTTTGAGTGTTTTAAAATCTTATTTACACATATAATTATTTATTCAAAGTTGTAGAATACATTTTTCAATTTGGTATAAAATTTAGTGATTAATTTTATGGTTTAAATCTATAATTAAATAGACAAAAAAAATATTATCCCACATATTCGTAAATTTTTTAAGTGGAAAAATTATGAAAATGATTATAAAAATTAAAAATTATGGTAAATTACCTTACATGCATGGTACATACTTAAAAGCATTTTTTAAAATTGTGTACAAATAAATTCTTTAAAAATTTTTTCGAATATTTTGCATATATACTAATTAAAAACTACAAAATATTATATATTTGCTTTGAAGATATTCATTTTCATATAACAGCAGCATACATCAATATAAAATGAACTTCACATCTTTGTAATCATGCTTTCAATAACATTTTCATGTTTTCAAAATAAAACGCAGCACACAAAAGTGCACCTGTTTGTTATATAAAACCGAGGCCATGCATTTGACATATTTCACTTCCCTCCATTTCTGCTAATAAAGAACAGAATGCAGAAAGGAAACCATTTGTATCTATTAAGAAACAAACCTTTTATTTTCTTTAAAAAAAGAAAATAAATAACTTTTACTTAAAAAGAAAACGAAACATGCTTAAACAAATACATTTATCTATTTTCTTTACTACCGCAAACGAAAAAAGAAAAAAAAAGAAAGAAAGAAAGAAAAGAAAAAGAATTATTTTCTGAGTCAATCATTAGCATGTATGTGTTAGTTCACGTGCTTCCCACTTTTGCCGCAAGAGGGCGATAAAAAAAAAAGGCAAATGACACGCAGACGAAAAATATTCATTTGTTGTTTCTCTCCACGCTGCAGTCACGGTTAAGAGTACGAGAGCGAAAACTTTAGCACGTGTTCTCTTTGTTTGCCATTTTGAGCCGCCTTTTGTTTTCTCTGTTCGATTGTTCTTCGTTTTTTTTGTATCGTCTGCTGTGCTTATTTAACTCGTTTCCTGATTTATTCTAGTTAAAAAATTTTATTTGGTATTCGATTTATTTTTAAAAATTATTGCTTTTAAATTTTAAATAAAATTAATAATTAAATAATAATTTTAATAATAATATTTTTAATTAATGTAAATATAATTCTATTCCACTCAGATTATTTAATATTATTACATCAAATCTCTGTTCGATTGTTCCTCGTTTTTTTTTGTATCGTCTGCTGCACTTCATTTCCTGATTTATGCTATTGAAATTATTTGATATTCGATTTATTTTTTTAAATAATTTCTTTAAAATTTTAAATAAAATTAATAATTAAATAATAATTTTAATAATAATATTTTTAATTAATTTAAATATAATTCTATTCCACTCAGATTATTTAATATTATTACATCAAATTACTAAGTTTAATTTTTAAACATATGGCGCTTTAATTTTAGTAAGTAGCGATCTTATTTATGCCCGAGTAGGACTCGGGCGTCTTTAAAATTTATATAGCTAGACAATTAAAATATTAAAGCATTAGCTTATGGATAACTGTTGAGCTCATAAGTAGGAATAATTATTTATGATATGATGAAAATATGATTTTACAAATTTCCTTATTTATTCTAGTTTGAAATTATTATTTGATATTCGGTAAATTTTAAAAATGATTTCTTTTAAATACATCTATTTTATTCAAATGTTTATTTATTAAATTCCTCACAGATTATTACATTAAATTAAAAGTTAAGTTAAATTTTTAAACATATGATTAATAATATTTCTTAAATATGACTCGGCCGTCTTTAAAATTTATACAGCTAGAGAATTAAAAAACTTAAGCTTTAACTTATGAAAGGGGTGTTTTTGTGTGGGTTTCTAGAATTCCATTTATTTTTCTCAGAAATATTGTTATGATTAATATGTTTGATAGAAAAGTTACTTTATAGTTAAAATAGTTATGATTGTCAGCAAAAATATCTTTTGCATAATAGCAAATGCATTTAAATATATTTTTATTGAATTTATAAAATGTAGGAACAATATATTTATGATATGATAAAAATGTGATTCTAAGAATTTCCTTATTTATTCTAGTTTCAAATTATTATTTGGTATTCGGTTAATTTTATAAATTATTTTTTTTGAATACATCACTTTTATTCAAATGTTTATTTATTAATTTCCACAATTAATTTTTGCTAATTATTACATCAAATTATTAAGTTAAAATTTTAATTATATGATTTTTTTAATATTAGTAAGTAGCGATCTTATTTATGCCCGAGTATGACTCGGGCGTCTTTAAAATTTATACAACTAGACAATTAAAAAAAAATAAAGCATTAATTTATTGAGAACTGTTGCACACATAAATCGGTGTTTTTGTGTGGGTTTCTAGAATTCTATTTATTTTTCTCAGAAATATTGTTATGATTAATATGAGTTTATAGTTAAAATAGTTATGATTGACAGAAAAAATATTTTTTGCATAATAGCGAATGAATTTAAAGATATTTTTATTGAATTTATAAAATGTAGGAATTATATATTTATGATATGTTGAAAATATGATTTTACGAATTTCCTTATTTATTCTAGTTTGAAATTATTATTTGGTTTACGATTTATTTTTTTAAATAATTCCTTTTAAATATATCGCTTTTATGTAAATTTTTATTTAATTCAATTCCACACAGATTGTTTCGAATTATTACATCAAATTACTAAGTTAAATTTTTAAACATGTGATGCTTTAATATTATTAACTGGCGATCTTATTTATGCCCGAGTATAACTCGGGCGTCTTTAAAATTTATATAAATAGACAATTAAAAAATTAAAGCATTAGCTTATAGAGAACTGTTGCTCTCATAAATTGGTGTTTTTGTGTGGGTTTTTAGAATTCTATTTATTTTTCTCAGAAATGTTGTAATTAGCATTTCAAATATTTATGGAATTGATAGAAAAAATATTTTTTTCATTATAGCGAATGCATATAATATTTTTATTGAATTTGTAATGTTAGGAATAATATATTTATGATATGATTTTACAAAATAATATGATTTACGGTAATAATATGTGATTAACTTATAATAATATGACATCTTTAATAATAATACGAATATAATTTCATTAAAAATTAATATTTTTTCCCAAATATTTTATTTTTGATTTCTGTAAAACAGAAAGTATTCATATAATATTCTTTTTAGTAAAACATTGTTTAGTTTGTTTGTGATAGCTGTTATCATAACGGACTACTTAATGTCTGCAGGCTGAATGGTCTGTCTTAATATGCTGTCTTAATTTTTCTGTTGTGTAACTCAAGTTGTGCAGGCCGATTTTGATGAAGTTTTGTGTGTGAGTTTGAGTGGGTCACTGGATAGTTTAGATTCACAATCGAACTCCTCCTGAACGACTTGATTGATTATGATGAAATTTTTTTGTGAGCGTTTGACAAAAAAAGGAGAATGTTTTTATGCTACCTCCTTTGTTATAAGTCACCACCAGAGGGTGCTGCAGTCTGTCAACTTCTATACCGCTTAACCCATCGCTATATTAATTGGTAATATCATGCATTCGAGTATGGATAATACCGTTATCCACTTTATTGTTACTTACTAGCAGAGGGTGCTGCAGTATTTCATTTTATATACCGTTTAAGAGATATTCATGAAAATTAGTATGCACCTATATTGGAACATGGAGAACATATTCGCAATATGTGATTTTCTATAATGCATTTTTTTTTTTTTTTTTTTTTTGGCAGGACAACGTATGCTGGGTTCTAGTAATATATATCCTTTTAGGGTTCGAGTCCCAGTGGTACCATGGATGTATGTCGCGGTTCGGAATTGACTTTAAACCGTAGGTCCCATTTTAATATGATTGTCGAACATTTGGAGGTAGTGTTACTCACGTCCGTAGCTTATCTTCAAGCTACACGCACCTCCCAGGTCGTGAGTAATGTCGCTGCAGCGCTTGCCTTAAGGCATCCAAGACAACTGTCTTAAGTGTTTGCCAGCTGCATTAGAACAGAAAAAAAAAAATATTCTTTCAGAAAAAAAAAATGATGAAACTCTTTTACATGTTTGGTTTGGGATGTATTATTACAAATGGTTTCAATTTAATGTGTATTTTATACCATAAAAAATATCTGCATATGATGTTTTTTTTAATATGACCTGACTATGCAAATAGTAATGATACGTCGGACCCGACATCTGACCAACTTGACCTTCATAAATGACCTTTGGGAAGAGACAGTTTCGCATATAAGAAAAGTGCTCTCCAGAAACGCCTAATCTCTACCTGCATCTCCTCTCCCGTAATTACTATGCGAGTCAAGGACGGGTTTGGCCTATCTTTAGCGCACTTTTTTTCAGAAACAGAGGCCTCCAGTGTTCAGGTGACACATTTCTGCCTGTTCACTCAACTTTCGCCATTTTTCAAAAATTTTATCATTCGCTACCGTAGCAGTTCGAAAAAATTCATTCTGGTTGATTTATTCCTCCCCCACCCCCCTTACCCTGTAAACCTGTAAATTTTCTTGAAAATTCATAAATAAAGGATTTGTGATACGATATGGGTGTGATATTATTGTTCGTTTTTATTTTTCTTCGTTACTTTTGTTTGTTATTATCATTCGATTTAAAAAATGTGCTATGTGTTAAAAAAAATTCGTTTTTAAGTTTTTTTGTTAGTTATTATCGTTCGATTTCAAATATGTTTGGATATTACATATTTTCTTCTGATATTGGTTCTTTTTTATTTCTTCTAAGAACAAATTCGTTTTTATTTTTATTCGTTCCTTTTTTAAGTTATTATCGTTCGTTTTTTGTTTCTATTCGTTAAGTGTATTAGTTATTGTCGTTCCTTTTTATTTTTATTCGTTACTTTTGTTAGTTATTATCGTTCGTTTTTATTTTTATTCGTTACTTTTGTCAGTTATTATCGTTCGTTTTTATTTTCTTCGTTACTTTTGTTAGTTATTATAGTTCGATTTCAAAAATGTTTGAATATTACTTATTTTCGTCTGATATTGGTTCTTTTTTATTTCTTCTAAGAGCAAATTCCTTTCAGTTTTTTATTTTTTTGTTACGTTTGTTAGTTATTATCGTTCATTTTTATTTTCTTCGTTACTTTTGTTAGTTATTATCGTTCGATTTCAAAAATGTTTGAATATTACTTATTTTCGTCTGATATTGGTTCTTTTTTATTTCTTCTAAGAGCAAATTCCTTTCAGTTTTTTATTTTTTTTGTTACGTTTGTTAGTTATTATCGTTCATTTTTATTTTCTTCGTTACTTTTGTTAGTTATTATAGTTCGATTTCAAAAATGTTTGAATATTACTTATTTTCGTCTGATATTGGTTCTTTTTTATTTCTTCTAAGATCAAATTCCTTTCAGTTTTTTATTTTTTTGTTACGTTGGTTAGTTATTATCGTTCATTTTTATTTTTATTCGTTGTTTGTTTTTATTTGTTCTAAGTTTCTTTCGTTAACTCCATTTTTAAAAATCTTATCGTTCGTTTTCGTAGCTGTTCGAAAAAATTAATTTTGGTTGCTTTATCCCCCCTCTCCCTGTAAATTTTCTTAAAAATTCATAAATAAAGGATTTGTGATAGTCATAAATATATTCGAATATTACCTATTTTCTACTGATATTGGTTCATTTTTATGTCTTCTAAGAACAAATTCATTTTTTTTTTCGTTAAGTTTGTTAGCTATTATCGTTCGTTTTATTTTTTTATTCTTTACTTTTGTTAGTTATTATCGTTCGTTAACATATTGTTATATCATTTTGTTATATCATTTGCTTTCCAGATTCATCATTACGGGCTCCCACCATTCAGCATACCCTTATCACCATAATTATATCTTTCTCAATAGTTTCGTGGCATCGACAACTGGTCCCTAAATGTATCGAATTTAAACTTAAATTCTTTTAATTTTAATTTTATTTTTATTTTGTATCTTACTTTTATTTATTTTTAGTATTTTTTAATTTTTTAGGGTACCATATATTTAATTTTTGAAACTTTATCTTTTATCAATACTAACACTTAAGCAGCCAATTAAAATTGTAACTTTTTATATGAATTAAGACGAGGTGGTTAAGGGGTCTATCCCCATTGGTACTCCGTAATCGGTACGTCGGTTGCCAGTTGCCATTATAGTTCGTTTTAATTTTTATTCATTTCTTTTGTTAGTTATTATCGTTCCTTTTTATTTTTATTCGTTACTTTTGTTAGTTATTATGGTCCATTTTTTATTTTAATTCATTACTTTTGTTAGTTATTATTATACGTTTTTATTTTGATTCGTTACTTCTGTTAGTTATTTTATTGCTACTTGTTCATTTTATTTTATTTTAATTCGCAATTTGTTTTTATTTGTTCTAAGTTTCTTGTCTCCCGGGTTTTAAAAATAAAATCCCAATAAATGGAAAATAGTTTACAAAAATTTTTTTGTAGACATTACAGAAATTTGCGTGTGTGGAATCTTTTTATTTTCATCGAACATTGGATTTAAAATCATCGTTGAATATACTTTAAATTTTAAAACAATTTTGTATTTTTAAAAGAAAAAAAAATGTTTGACATACATTTCTCTAATATTAATTTTAAAAAGCACTTTCTGGGTCTAATAGTTTTTTTAAATAATTATTCATTATTTTTAATATTTAAAACAACAATAATTTTTATTAATAAAAACTTATAATATAAATGTCAGAATATTTTTGTGATCTAGCTTAAATCCTCGTAAATTAAAATGTTACATAAAATAAATTAAAGCTTCATTAAAATTAATTTACATTTTTTTAAATGAATTATAAAGTAAAATAAAGTGACAAAAAAGTAAAGTAAAATAAAAGACTTTGCGCCTGGGCGCACTGGTGTCTCCTAGAAGATTTCCAGGTGCGCCCTGTGGTATTCCAGAGAAATATGTGTCCAGATATAAACATAGAGTTACTCTATTTCTTGTCAGTTTTCTAGTTCAAAGGCAGCTTTCATTATAAACAACTAACCTTTCTGTTTTTTTTCTCCTTCTTATTCGATTCAATTAAAAACATACCAAGCAGCGATAATGCGCAAAATACACTGAAGTGACAAAAGTCATGGGATACCTCTTAATATCGTGTCGGCCCTCCTTTCGCCCGGCGAAGTGCAGCATGGACGTGGCATGGACTCAACAAGTCGTTGGAAGTCTTCTGCAGGAATATTGAGCCATGCTGTCTCGATAGACGTCCATAATTGTGAAAGCGTTGATGGTGCAGGATTTTGGGCACGAACAGACCTCTCGATGATGTCCCATAAATGCTCGATGGGATTCATGTCGGGCGATCTAGGTGGCCAGATCATTCGTTGGAATTGTCCAGAATGTTCTTCAAACCAATCGCGAACATTTGTGGCCCGGTGACATGGCGCATTGTCATCCATAAAAATCCCATCGTTGTTTGGGTACATGAAGTCCATGAATGGCTGCAAGTGATCCCCAAGTAGCTGAACATAAGCATTTCCAGTCAATGTTCGGTCCAGTCGCACCAGAGGACAAAGTCCATGGCATGAAAAAACAGCCCACACCATTACGGAGTCACAACCAGCTTGAACAGTGCCTTGCTGACAGTTTGTGTTCATGGCTTCGTGGGGTCTCCGCCACACTCGAACCCTACCATCAGCTCTTACCAACTGAAATCGTGACTCATCGGACCAGGCCACGGTTTTCCATTCATCTAGGGACCAACCGATGTGCTCACGTGCCCACGAGAGTCGCTGCAAGCGATGTCGTTCTGTCAGTAAAGGCACTCGAGTCGGTCTTCTGCTGGAATAGCCCAAGAAAGCCAAATTTCTCCGCACAGTTCTAACAGACAAGTCCCTTGTACGTCCCACATTGATTTCTGTGGTTATTTGACGCAGTGTTGCTTGTCTGTTAGAATTTAAGACTCTTTGCAGACGTCGGCGGTCTCGGTCGTTAAGTGCAGGCGGTCGACCACTGCGCTGTCCATGGTGGGATGTTATGCCTGAAATTTCATACTCTCGGCACACTCTTGCCACAGTGGATCTGGGAATGTTGAATTCCCTAACGATTTCCGAAATGGCATGACCCATGCGTCTAGCTCCAACTAACATTCCGCGTTCAAAGTCTGTTAATTCCCGTCGTGCGGTCATCATCCCGTCAAAACCTCTTCACATGAATAACTTGAACAGAAATGAAAGCTCTGCGAAAGCACTGCGCATTTATACCTGTTCTACGCGATGCTACTGCCATCTGAAAATTTGCATATTGCTATCCCATGACTTTTGTCACTTCAGTGTAATGTTTCCGAGAAATTATTTCCGACTAAACCGAGTGGCAACTTCCAGTATTGGCTACTATGTGGTTTTCATCATTAAAAAAAATTTCCATTGCAGTCTTTCAGACTTTGCCGTCTGTAAATTGTGGTGTTAATTGTTTAATATTAATTGAAGTAGAAACACTAGAAGTTATATCCACGAATTGTCGATTGAGAACAATACATAAGGAATTGTAGCTTGAAACCTTCATTAAAAGAAGAATGCGTGATAATAGAGAGTTTTTGCATACCGTACGTTAGTTACCATAGGACGCCCGTTAGCTTTTTCTAACTAGCGTGCATGCTCATAGGAAACTGAGCATGCGCGCTAGGGAAAAAAAGCTAACTGACGTCCTACGGTAACTAACGTACGGTATGCAAAAACTCTCTAATATCTGAAAAATCTTTAAAAATTTTACCACAATTTGTGTCATAATTATGAGAATTGGGATTTTCTACCCACACCACAATTAAGTATAAAAAGAGATGAAATCTTCTATGTATTGACGAGAAAATGAGAGTTTGCCTTTCAAATATATGCTTAAACATTAATGAAATCGTTAGGACACTTTAGGCTCGTATATCTAATAAATAAACTTAAGGTATTTTTCATTTTTTTTTTTTTTTTTTTTTTTTGTAACCTCAATTTTTCGGAAATTAATGTGATAAAAAAATATAAAATAATTAAAAATGTAAAAAAATAATAATAATTAAAAAAAAATGTAAATAATTTGTCCGTAAATTGATGTGTGTGCGCTTGCAATCACTTGTAAGATTTTAAAAAAGCCCCGACTTCAAAAAATTTGAGAATTGGTGTAAGATAATCAAACACGGAAAAGTATTTAATATTATTTATTCTGGGCCTGAATAGCCGAGTGGCTAGCGCTCTGGCGTTCGGTACCACAGGTTTCGGTTTCGAGTCCCGGCGGTGCCATGGTTGTTTGTAGTGCTTAGGAATCCACTTTAAAAAGTAGGTCCCGGTCAAATAGGATCGTAGAGCGTTGCGGGGGCATTGTGACTCCGCGTCCGTGGCTTATCTTCAAGTTACACGCGCCCTCTGGGTAATGCAAAGTGAATAACATCTGTGCAACGCTTGGCCTCCGAAGACCAAGCTGTCTGTGTTTGCCAGCTGCATTAGAAAGAAACACAAATATTATTTATTCTTCTATAACACTTATGTAAACATATCTGATAGTAAAGAATGCAGTCAAAAATGTAAAATGTACAAAACAATTTCAAACATGAAATCTGTACTGAATACTGTTTGCAGTTCATTTGTCATCGTGACTAATAAAAAAGGATATAATCGGGAAATCTGATTTACATACTCACCACAAAAATATTTGTTTAAAAATTTTGATCACCATGGCAACCATATTTTTTTCAATACTCTGTGAATCAGATTTTTTCCTGAAATTCTAATTAACTAGAAACGGAGAAGCAATTTCTTTTTTATCAAAAGAAACAAATAAAAAAAAAATTGTTCCATTTTTATGGCAATTTTACTACAAGTGCCGTTCGAAAAATGTCATTCAGTCAAACATTACGGAGCAATAGATAAAAACGGAGCAAACAAAAGCAAACGTGATCTCAGATGTTGCATCTTGTAAATAGTAAATGTAGTAGCTTCATTTCTTGCTTCGTTTAAAAAAAAAAAAAAAAAAAATAGTTTGAAATTTATATGAATATTTAGAATAGTGGCTGTTTAATTTTTTTTTTTTACTAGTATAAAAAAATTAAATACAAAAAGTTTACTCATAAAATTTAGAATTTATGTAAGAACAAAACGCATAACAGCAATCGTTAACAAAGAAAGAAAATGTATCCATAAATCATATTCAGGCAATAAATTATCTTCATTACTTATCATTAAAAACTGGAAAAGTAAAAAAAAAAAAAATTAAAAAAAATTAAATAAAAATAAAAAAAGTAAAAACTATAGAATTCCAAATGATTTTATAAAAAACATTTAAAAGAAATTAAAAGAATAAAAATTATAGAATTCCAAACGATTTTAAAAAAACACTTGGGAGAAATTTTAAAAAAAAAACCCTTAGAAATTCCAAACAATTTTATAAAAAACACTTAAAGAAATTTTTAAAAAAAGCTATAGAATTCCAAACGATTATAAAACACACTTGAAAGAAATATTATTTTTATCATTTAAAACTGGAAAAGTAAAAAAAAATTTAAAAAAATTAAATAAAAATAAAAAAAGTAAAAACCATATAATTCCAAATGATTTTAAAAAAACATTTAAAAGAAATTAAAAGAATAAAAATTATAGAATTCCAAACGATTTTCAAAAAACACTTGGGAGAAATTAAAAAAAAAAACCCTTAGAAATTCCAAACAATTTTATAAAAAACACTTAAAAGAAATTTTTAAAAAAAGCTATAGAATTCCAAACGATTATAAAACACACTTGAAAGAAATTTAAATAAACGAATAAGAATAACTCGTAAAAGAAAATAAAAATAAATAAATAAATAAAAAACCAATCAGAAATGTTGAAAATGATCAAGGAAACGAAAAACTGATCAATGACACGAAAAATATCGCTACCCAAAAACAATACGCATAATTTTATGTGTAATAATTTAAATTTCCTTTTTTTTGAAATAATAGATTGCAATTGACCAAAATAAATTATTTGCCAACTTGTTTTGTGAATAATTCAATATTCGTACACCTCTATAATTCTTAATATGATTCGAAATTTACAAATAAATTATGTTTTTTTTATAAATTACACGTACAAAGATTTTTAAACAGTATTAAAATTGCTTGCTTTTTTTTTTTCGAAATTACATTGGGAAATATAATAAATTATTACCTAAACAATTTACTGTTATTCTTCAATTCCTTCTATTAGCTCACACTCTCCCTATATATATCTTGTTCAAATTTTCAATCATTCTTAAAATACTTTTTATTCATCCACTCAAGTTCAAATACATTTTTTTTTAGCTTGTAGTGGATGGCCCTTGATATTAATACAGTATTTTCAAATATTAATTCATTCATTAAATTAATTCATTCATTAATTTTAATTTTTTTAGATTTAAGTTGCATGTATCTTCCCATAGATGGCGCCAGATAAACTTTAAAAAATGAATGAAAATTATTTATAAAGGACTTTCTGCAATAGAGTGGGAAAAAAGTAGGAATTGACTTTAAAAAAAAAAAATTTTATATTACTTGTTTTAGAGCAGATTAGGGATCAGTTAAATTGAATCCATTGTTCTATAACGGAGAGATAAAATATCTATTTCAAATCGTTTGGGGTTTTTAATCCTTAATTAATGTCCAGTTATTCCAAAACTGAATCGAAAGTGAACCCCTTCCACGCAATCACGCTTCAATTCAGCTGTGCAATCAAACCGGTTTTCGAAGAACGTCCAAAGATGGCGCTCTTCCAAAAAGTTCACACGATCGATACATTTGATTCTGTTTCTTCGTGACTCGTTTTCCCCGAAGCTCTTCTAGATTAAATGAAGATACTTTCGATTTAGAAATAATAATAATAATAATATTAATAATAAATAAATGAAATTGAATTCAAGTAACTGTTATTTCTTTAGAAGTCACTATTTTTTTAATTTAATTATGTTCATAGAACCAAAAGATTGTTAAAAATTTTAAATATTCATTTTTGTTCGAAAGAATACTTCGTTTTATTCGATATAAATTTTGTTCTGTAAAGAATACATATTAAATTGAAATAAAGTTACATAGAACATCATTTGTGTTATTAAATACGTATAAAAACGATTTTTTTTTTTTAAGCTAGAGCGCAGAACGACTAATTAGGTTATAATAATGAATGCATATAGAAATACGTTTAAAAAAATCTGCGAGCTACGTGGCAAAAATAACTTTATTTTATTAATTTAATAATGTTTTTTTTAATACAGAAAAATTTGCAATATTTTATAAAAATTTGCAATATTTATTTTATTTTCTTAATTTAATTATGTTTTCTTATGTTTAAGTTAATTATTTAATTATGTTCACATAATAGTTACTTTCTGAGAAGTCGCTTTTTTTTAAATTTAATTATGTTTTTAAATCTAAAGATTGTAAGAAATTTTAAATATTCATTTTTGTTCTATGGAATACTTCGTTTTATACGATATAAATTTTTTCTAGAATGAATGCATATTAAATTGAAATAAAGGTATATAGAACATCATTGTATTAATTTGTGTTAACTAACGACTAATTAGGTTATAATAATGATTGCATACAGAAGTACTTTTAAAAAAATCTGTGAGATACGTAGAAGAAATAACTTTATTTTATTAATTTAATGTTTTTTTTTCTTTTTTCAATACAGAAAAAATTTCAATTTTTTTGTATCTTCAAATTGTTCAGAAAACTGAATTTAATCAATTCTAAATAAATAATTCAATAAACAACTTCAATTCGAATTCTTAAGAAATTAATCGAGATTCTTCGAATAAAATCAATTAAAAAATCATTAATCGAAATCGAATTCGAAATTAACGAATTAAACATAAAAAAAAAATGGTACTTACGTATTAACGGTACCTTGGCGACAGTTGCGCTAATAAAGAGCATACGCGCCAACCGGTTTTGAATCGCGACGTTAGATTGGCGACACTTAAAACCGCCAAGTCTGTCGCCAAGGTACCGTTAATACGTAAGTACCAAAAAAATCAATCAAATTTAAAAAAAAAATGATAAAAATCATTTCTGAAAAAAAAATATATATATATTGAAATAAAAATAGTACAAAAACTATGCTAAAACATTCTACAAATAAATTTGTCTGCATTTCTTCACATATATTATTTTAACAAGAACAAATTGATTTAAAATAATCTTAACGATTTATTCACCTTAAATTAGAATTCTCTCTGAAAAATAACTATTGCAGTAATTTTTTTTAATACAACATATTTAAAATTTGATATTTTTATAATATTTTATTTGGTTTACATTTATATTATTAAAATACACTGTTGTTTCAAAAAATCAAAACCTAAAATAACTATTTCACTAAGTTTTATTGAAGCGATAATTTTTAACTCCATTTTTATATGCTTCTATACTCGAACCCAGAGTTTGTATGAGCTTAGATAAAGCAAGCAAAGACAAGCTTTGCATAACAAGAACAACTTTTTTTTATTAATTTAATTATGTTTTTTTTTCAATACAGAAAAATTTACAATATTTATTTTATTTATTTATTTTGTAGCTTAAAATAAATATATATCAAATTATCAAATGAATTCGAAATTCTTAAGAAATTAACCAGAAAAAAAATCCAACAAATTAAAAAAAAAAAGATTGAAATCATTTCTGGAAAAAAAAAAAAATTGAAATAAATATATTACAACAACTATTTTAAAAACATTTTAGAAATAAATTCGAAGAAATTTCTTCTCATATATTACTTTAACAAAAGTAAATTGATTTAAAATAATCTTAACGATTTATTCACCAAAGTTGGATTTCTCTCTGGAAAATAACTAGTGCAATAATTTCCTTTAATACAATATATTTAAAATTTGATATTTTTATAATCCTTTATTTGATTTACATTTATATTGTTAAAATACAGAGTTGTTTCATAAAATCAAAACCTACATAAATTTACTGTTTCATTAAGTGTTATTAGAGAGTTTTTGCATACCGTACGTTAGTTACCGTAGGACGTCCGTTAGCTTTTTCTCCCTAGCGCGCATGCTCAGTTTCCTATGAGCATGCGCGCTAGGGAGAAAAGGCTAACGGACGTCCTACGGTAACTAACGTACGGTATGCAAAAACTCTCTATTGATACAATATTTTTAACTCCATTTTTATATCCTTCTATCCTCGAACCCAGAGTTTGTATGAGCTAAGATATAGCATGCAAAGACAAGCTTTGTATAACAAGAACAACTTTTTTTATTAATTTAATTATGTTTTTTTTTCTTCAATACAGAAAAATTTGCAATATTTATTTATTTTATTTTATTTATTTATTTATTTTATAGCTTCAAATAAATATATATCAATTTATCAAATGAATTCTAAATTCTAAAGAAATTAATCAGAAAAAAAAAATCCAACAAATTAAAAAAAAAAATGATGGAAATCTCTTCTGAAAAAAAAAAAAAAAAAAAAAAATTGAAATAAAAATAATACAAAAAGCTATCTTAAAAACATTCTAGAAATAAATTTGTCGTAATTTCTTCTTTAAATATATATTACTTGAATCAAAGTAAATTTATTTAAAATAATTTAAATAATAACAAAGAGGTTGATGGATCCATCATTTCTGGTACCATGTGCTACAATCAGCACTACTACATCACAACTAAAAAAAAAAAAAAAAAAAAAGTATTAATTCCTAGATAATAATTTGATTATTGAGTATTTAATTTCTTCTTCATTGAAAAGAATATTATCTTTCATATTAATATCAAACGATTCAAGAGTTAAACTCTTCATTCTTTTTTTATAGCAGCAAGATTTAAGGAAGTTTAATGTGACGATCTAAGACAGGATGTAATGTGATTAAAGTCGGGTAATTGTATCAAAGAGGAAGTTGAGTTTAGTGGTTCAGATTGAGAGAGGATCGAATCACCGAAAAAAAAAAAAAAAAAAAGATCGTCTGCTTCGATATGTTCTAAGCTAGAATGTGGAACAAGTTCTTTTAAGTTCATTCTCACAGAACGATATTTTTTTTTTTTATTTACTCAATTATCGTTCATTTATTTTTATAGCTATTCAGATTAATTAAATATACATATTTCATAAATTAAATGCTTTTAAACAAAGTAAAAGCCAATAAATAATTGTTGGCAGTATGCCAATATAAACTTAAATTATTCATAGAATTATAAACATTATACATCGTTTGATTGTTTTTTAATTTTATTAATAAAACTAAATAATAATATTAATAATTGAAATAGTTTTCATGTATGAATATGTTTTTTTATATGCAAACGATATTATTCTTTTCGATTTTCAACATTTGTTCTTAAATATTTTAGTTAGCTTTTCATTTTTTCGATATTGAATATTTATTCTCGATAACAAACTTTTTGAATTGTGTATGATATAATAAAAAACCATATAATAAATTTTTTTTATTTACACAATTGTAGCTCATTTATTTTTATAGCTGTTTAAATTTATTAAATATCCATATTTAATAAATGACTTGTTCAACGAAAGTAAAAGCCGATAAATAATTGTTAGCACTAAGTAATAAAAACAGATATTAAACTTAAATTATTCATAGAATTATAAACATTATTTATCGTTTGGTTGATTTTTAATTTTATTAAAAATACTATATAATAATAATTAAAACAGTTTTTATGCATGAAATTATTTTTATGTAAACAATATTATTCTTATTTATTTTTGATATTTGTTTTTAAATATTTTATGCTTGTATTAATCTTGTTTATCTTGTAAAGTAAGCTTATCGTTTTTTCGGTATTGTATAGTTATTATCGATAACAAAACTTTTTGAATTGTGTGATATAATAAAAAAACCATATAATAATTGTTTTTATTTACATAATTGCCATTCATTTATTTTTATTGGTGTTCAAATTTATTAATTATCCATATTTTATAACTTAAATGTTTTGTTCAGCGAAAGTAAAAGCCAATAAATAATTGTTGGTACTATGACAATATAAACAGATATAAACTTAAATTATTTATAGAATTATAAACATTATTTATCGTTCGGTTGTTTTTTTATTAAAAAAATTAAGTAATAATAATAATAATTAAAACAATTTTCATGTATGAAAAAGTAAGTTTTTAATTTTTCGATATTTTTTAGATATTTATTCTCGATAACAAACTTCTTTTGAATTGTGTATGGTATAATAAAACCATATACAATTCAAAATTCTTTTATATACTACAAGACATAGTTAAGCTCAAGTTAATTAAGTAACATTATTTTAATTATTCTTTACTTAAAATTTTTGATAACCAATTGGATAAAATTGCAATTAATAAACTAATAAAAGCGAATAATTTTTGAAAAATTTAAAAAAAAAGAATAAGAGAATTTCATTAGAAGTTGTACCTTTATTAAAAGAATTAAAAAAAAAAAAAAAAAAAAAAAAAAAAAAAATAGAATTATTTGTATTTCAATATTTTTGAAGTAAACAAAACTATATATTGTTCCGAATTTAGAATTTTTATAATGAAAAATTATTATATCGAATAATTTATTATTCGAGAAATAATTTGTGTTCGAAAAATAATTTAACCAATTTATTATTCGAAAATTTAAATTAAATTTAAAATTGATTAAATTAAATTAAATTTAATTTAAATTTGATTGAACTAAATTAAATTAAATTTAAAATTTATTAAATTAAATTAATTTTTTAAATAAAATTAAATTTTTTGAATAATTTATTATTCGAAAAAATTATTATTATGTCGAATATTTTATTGGGTTTATAATAATTTAATTTCATAAAAAAGTTTTTAATCTTTTTAAAAACGAATACTGTTAAAACATTACCAGGTTAAACTTTATTTTTCAAAATGTGCCTTTTCATAGCATACTAGTACAAAGTAACACAACTTTATGGCATACGGAATTATATTTTCAACGTACTCTACACTGAAGTGACAAAAGTCATGGGATACCTCTTAATACTGTGTCGGCCCTCCTTTCGCCCAGCGAAGTGCAGCAACTCGACGTGGCATTGACTCAACAAGTCATTGGAAGTCTTCTGCAGGAATATTGAGCCATGCTGTCTCGATAGACGTCCATAATTGTGAAAGCGTTGATGGTGCAGGATTTTGGGCACGAACAGACCTCTCGATGATGTCCCATAAATGCTCGATGGGATTCATGTCGGGCAATCTAGGTGGCCAGATCATTCGTTGGAATTGTCCAGAATGTTCTTCAAACCAATCGCGAACAGTTATGGCCCGGTGACATGGCGCATTGTCATCCATAAAAACCCCATCGTTGTTTGGGTACATGAAGTCCATGAACGGCTGCAAGTGATCTCCAAGTAGCTGAATATAAGCATTTCCAGTCAATGTTCGGTCCAGTCGCACCAGTGGACCAAGTCCATGCCATGAAAAAACAGCCCACACCATTACGGAGCGACAACCAGCTTGAACAGTGCCTTGCTGACAGTTTGGGTCCATGGCTTCGTGGGGTCTGCGCCTCACTCGAACCCTACCATCAGCTCTTACCAACTGAAATCGTGACTCATCGGACCAGGCCACGGTTTTCCATTCATCTAGGGACCAACCGATATGCTCACGTGCCCACGAGAGTCGCTGCAAGCGATGTCGTTCTGTCAGTAAAGGCACTTGAGTCGGTCTTCTGCTGGAATAGCCCAAGAAAGCCAAATTTCTCCGCACAGTTCTAACAGACAAGTGCCTTGTACGTCCCACATTGATTTCTGCGGTTATTTGACGCAGTGTTGCTTGTCTGTTAGAATTTACGACTCTTTGCAGACGTCGCCGGTCTCGGTCGTTAAGTGCAGGCGTTCGACCACTGCGCTGTCCATGGTGGGATGTTATGCCTGAAATTTCATACTCTCGGCACACTCTTGCCACAGTGGATCTGGGAATGTTGAATTCCCTAACGATTTCCGAAATGGCATGACCCATGCGTCTAGCTCCAACTAACATTCCGCGTAACTTGAACAGAAATGAAAGCTCTGCGAAAGCACTGCGCATTTATACCAGTTCTACGCGATGCTACTGCCATCTGAAAATTTGCATATTGCTATCCCATGACTTTTGTCACTTCAGTGTATATGGTAAACCTGTTGTTTATTTTTATGCGATAATATTTTTAAAGAGGTAAATAAATTATAAATGCTTCCAGTATATCATCTAATATTTTTTTCTTATTTTTATTTATTTCTTATTAATTATTTTAATCTTTTTATTATTTATTATTAAAATGTTTTATGTATCTTTATATTTATGTATTCAACCAGCAAATAATTGCTTATAATAACGAAATATGTTGGAAAATTTTTAATTATTCAGAATTAACTCCATAAATTCGCCTAATTTCTAAACAAGATTAGAAAAAATTAAAAACATTCTACACCTTGTGTGTCATTTCAAAACTTGTTATTTAATCGATTTTTATTAAAATCGTTTGCTATTAATTAATTGGCTTAATTTTCCTAATTTACTTTTTAATATTGATTTTCTTCTGTGAATTAGTTTAGTTAAAATTATTTAATTGTTTTTATTGTTTGTATTATATATTATTGTTTATATTACAAACAATAAAAACAATTTAATATATTTTAAAAACTATTTGTTTTAATATATTTTTTTAATTATTTATTTATTATTATTATTGGCTTCATGCTTTTTATTTATTCATAATCCTTGATAAATTAAAAGCGATTATAAATATAAAAAAATACTTTTTTTTGGTATTGGAAAAATTATAAATATACAAAAAAAAAAAAAAAAAAATCCTTTCATAACTATTTACACTGATTCTTAAATAGTGCAAAATTAAATATTTTTTTTACCAAAATACTTTTATTTACCGATTTATAAATTAAATGTATTTCTATTTTGTTTTAAAGTTTAAAATTTCACAACTGATTACACTTTAGCACAATTATTACTATATTCGTAAGGAATTAAAGAATGTTAAACCTTCTTCCATCTGAGCCATGATTGGTCGAGCAGATGCTAAAAATCGATTAGTATTTAAAAATAAACGAAGTGGAAGAACCTGCTAAACTATTTGATATCGATTTATTTCCCTTTATGCCCGGGAGATTTTCTTTTCAACTTTCAGGTATGTAAGTAGTCTAAGATGCCAATATAAATTTTTTTCATAATCAGCTCTTTTCACTTGACATAAAATGAAAATTAAAAAGTGTTCTTGCAGAATTCTTAAATTTAAATAACACGAAAAAGTCAGTGAAATAGGGTTTCAAGGGGTGGTCAACCCACGGCCCTCCTTGAATATTTTTACTGCCCGTGAATACAAAATATATTTATTTTATAATGGCCAAAAACAAAATATTAAAAAAACACATTATGTGCGCATCCATATATTCAAAATTAATTGACGAAATTATGTGAAACTATTAACTTTGATTTGAAATAATATTCTTGCGAATATAGGACAGATATTGCCTGTTTTATTTATGAGTTTACAGTTATAATTAAATAATATTCTGCGAACTCATGAAGCGTGCGCCCCTTGGAAAATCTAATATAACAGATTCTATGTTTCATTTTAAGTGACCTCAGTGACGCAGTGAGTATTCCTAGATACGCACAGTTGATTGTTGATAGCAGAGCAAGTCAGGCTCTTAGTTCAAGTTGTTAGCGCTTTTGGTTGAATTAACACCTGCGAAACGTTTTTTTTTCCCTCGAAAATGAAATTGACCAACACAAAGCACGCTCAAACATAACAACGGACGCTAACCTGCAACACCCATTACGATGTGCAAATACCAAATTGAGATCGATTTGCAAAAGCTAAGTGAAAGACTGGAGAAACAAATATCGCACTAGTCAAATAAATATTTTTTAATAATTTCATTACTTTTTAATTTCGTTTATATTTATATATTTTTTTATATTTCATTTTTAGTGTTATATATTTCTTTACATGTGCATTTAGTATCATTATTATTATATTAATGTTATCTATGATATTATGTATGCTTACATGTGAGAATAATAGTAAACACAAAAATAACATTATGATTCAAGTTTTCATTCCAAAAAAATGTCTATAGGGGGTCTAAATCTAATAGGGGGATATATAATTTTATATGCGGCCCGCGGAGTTAGGATGCATTTCCAAAGTGGCCCACAAGATCAACACCCCTATTCAATACTAAAATATTATTAATGATTAATAAAAAATAATAAGATTAGAATCAAGAGTAAATTTTTAATTTATTGCCATAAACTGTATAACATAAAACAATTGTAGATGTAATTCACTCGAATATTTTAATTATTTACAACTAAAAATAAACGAAGATTTAAAAAAATTTCTTCAGATTTGAATGATTAATGTTTAAAAAGTGTCATATTGTTATACCTTTAATATAAAATTCTTGTAATAAAAGAAAAAATATTCTTTTTTTTTTATTGTAATAGTGAACAATTTTCTATTACGAAAACCACAAATTTCATATCGAATTGTTGCAACTTTGTTATGAAACAGCTGTTTTATAACTACTTCTTGCATTACTCAATGAAATAAACCTTTAGAATTTTTAGAATTTGTTGCAATATATTGTAATTGAACAGAATAATATTTATTTAATATATGAATGTAGTGACGATTGCATTACTAAAATGGAAAAGGAATGACATTCAAAATTTTTTTTCAACAAAAAAATAGTAAATATAATCCAATGTTGCCAGGCTTGTTTAAATATTATATATTAAATTTCGATAACTTTTAACGAAATAAAATATTAATTCAAATTTTAATATCAAAATTGAAATAAATATTCAAAAGACCTTGAGTAAGATTTTTATAATTCTAATGGAACAAGTAATATAAAAAAATATTTTTTTAAGTCAATTCCTACTTTTTCACACTATATTGCAGAAAGTTCTTTATAAATAATTTTCCTTCATTTTTTAAAGTTTATCGGGCGCCATCTATTGATAGATACATGCAACTTAAATCTAAAAAAAAAAAAAACTAAAATTAATTAACTAAATTTAATTACTGAATGAATAATTGAAAAAACTGTATTAACATCCAGTGTCATCCACTACAAGTTCAAAAAAATGTATTTGAACTTGAATGGATGAATAAAAAGTATTTTATGAACGAATGAAAATTTGAACAAGATATGTATAGGGAGAGTGTGAGCTAATAGAAGGAATTGAATAAAATAGAAACAAAATCTTCTTTCTTTTCATTAAATATTATTTAAATATATTTCATTTAAATATTATTTTATCATTCTTAGAAGTAAAATATTTATAAATAAATTCATTATCCATGCAAAATATCGTTTGGTTTTCCCTGTTTTGATTTTTTTTAAAATTAATTAATTCTTTCATTAATTGACTGATTTTAATATTAAAATTGAATTAAAAAATCAAAAGACGGTGTGTAAAATTTTTATTATTCTATTGAAAAAAAAAATAGAAAAAAATCTCCTTTCTTCTCATTTAAATATTATTATTCAAATATATTTCATCATTCTTAGAAGTAAAATATTTATAAATAAATTCATTATCCATTTAAGATATCGTTTGGTCTTTCCTATTTTGATTTTGTTAAAAATTAATTAATTCTGTCATTAATTGATTGATTTTAATATTAAAATTGAATTAAAAAATCAAAAGACACGGTGTAAAATTTTTATTATTCTATTGAAAAAAAAAAAAAAAAAAAAATCTCCTTTCTTCTCATTTAAATATTATTATTCGAATATATTTCATCATTCTTAGAAGTAAAATATTTATAAATAAATTCACTATTCATCTAAGATATCGTTTTGGCTTTCCAATTTTCGGTTTTTAAAAAAATTAATTCCTTCTTTCATTAGTTATTATTTTAAGTGTATTCTATTTCAGAACAATTTAAACATATGAATAAAAAATATTTTTTTATCAAGTAACTAAGTACTAACACTGTTAAAAATAAGTTTAAAAAATTACTCTTTAACGAGAAAAATAATTTAATGCAAAGCATTGCTATTTCTATTCATTTTTATAATGTATTTAACAATATAATTCCTTGTTATAACTATGTAAACAATTTTTTTTTATGTTAAAAATGTCAAAAAAGTTAATAAACATCTTATTACGGATATTTTCTACATGTGAGACTGATGATGATATTTTCATACAATTTACTAAATACTTAGTAACTAAGTACTAAGAACTGACATTTTTAAAAATAAGTTACAAAATGAGGCTGTTAGAAAAAATAAATTTATTCAAAACATTGCTATTTTTCATTTTTTTAATGTATTATAACAATATAATGCATTGTTATAACTATGTAAACAAATTTTTTTTTCGTTAAAAATGTCAAAAAAAGTTAATGAGCCTCTTATTATGTATATTTTATAGATTTGGAACTGTTGAGGATACCTTAATATAATTTCCAAAACAAACTGAGATGACTAAAAAACAGTTGACAAACTGAGTTAACAAAAAATGGCGTTAAGATAGTATTACTTAAAAGCAAAATAATAATAATTACTATCTGTAAAGGGCCTGTTGGCTTAGTGACTAGTACTCTGGCCTTTGGTGCCACAGACTTCAGGCACCAAAGATCCCGATCTAATTAGACTAAAGTGTGCAAAAAATAACCGTAGAGCGACATACCAAACCCAACTTGCTTACACTGTACTACTACACTACACCATATCACTGTGCCTAGAGTTGAGTTACCCCTTTACAGTTTGGGAATGATGTGGGTGAGAGAGAAGTCTGATTGGGCTTTGTGATGCTCTACGGTCATATGAGACAGGGACCTACGCCTTAAAGTGGATTCCGAACCTCTACAAACCGCTGCTATGGCACCACCGGGATTCGAACCCGAAATCTGGGGAGCTGAGAGTCGGCCATCAAGCCCCGACAAACGCTGGACTGCATTAGAATATGATATAATATCTTATATAAAAAATGTGGGGCCTGATAGCCGAGTGACTAGCTCTCTCGAGCTGTGTACCACAGAGTTTGTGTCCCGGAGGTGCCATGGATGTTTGTAGTGGTTCTGAGTTCACTTTAAACCGTAGGTCCCAGTCTAATATAACTGTAGAACGTTTTGAGTGGGACTGACTACCCTACCATGTAAAAAGAAAATATCTCCTATCTCGAAATCTGCCAGCAGGCAGATGGTGTTGGTCCACCAAGGGTCTGTTGAGCCAATGAAGAAGACTATTTATAATACGTCGTACATATTGTAAAAAAAAAAGAGAGCGCGAGACAGAGAGAGGATGAAAAATTGCACAATACTGCCGTCGGTTAATTATTATTTTCATTCTATTAGGCAAATTGAGAAAAATAGTTTTACACCTAAATCAGCTCTTTATTTAAAGATTACGTTGCCAATGATTCATCAACAAGGTCAATATACAAAGGAGTAAGTCTTTTTTTCTTCACTCCCTTCCTTCCCTCCACCGAGAAAAAAAGAAAAGGAAAATGATTTTTAACATTAATTCAAACAGAAAAGAATATTCCTTTGAAAATTTCAGGACTGTCGAAATTTTCTGTTAGAAGAAAATGAACAGAATCCAGTTAGCGAGAAATTAACGTACAAATATTTCTCAAGAGAGCCAGAAAGAACAATTTTTTGGGAAGAAGCCCCGATGCTTTGTTGGGGGTTCATGCTCTTTCCGTCACAACAACCTCTCCCCTTTCTTTTATTTATTCCCGAGGTTTCTCTTTTCCTTTCTTATAAGCTTCTCCCCGTCTTTGCCGATTCGTTTGTGACCTTCAGTTTTGTGGGGAGGTTAACTGCAACTGCTAAGGCACAAGTACCCAATGGGGACTCACAACTCCCCCCTTGCAAAGAAACCATCTTGTAGCTGCTTTTTCCTTCATCTTTTTTCATCATTAAATATGTTAGCAACTTCAGTATTTTGTTTAGAATATTTTATATTAATATACAAAAAAAACAAAAAAAAACAGGATTTTTTAGAAACTCAAGGAAAAAAAAAAAAAAAAAATGTATATATTATTCATGTTACGTTTAAAAAATGTTCTTAATTAATTCTTTGTTAGGAAAAATATATATTAAAATAGTGAAAATATACATAAAATAGGGAAAATAAACATAATAGGGAAAATAGATATAAAAATAGGGAAAAAATAAATGCAATCGACCATATTGTTTCTTATAATTGAATAAATTCCTTTCACAATCGTTTTTTGTAGTTCATACTCTACAGACATTTTTTTCCCCAAACAATAACTACTTATCTGTAGAAACAAATAAATGCACGCTAGCTGAATTAACCAGTATTTCCTGGGCTCTGGTATTCTCTGAAAGAAAAAAGGACTACAATAAATATAAAAGAAACAGTTAAATTTAATAATTAAAAAGTTCAAAAAAGGTTTTGTTTTTATTAATATTTTGCAAGGACAAAAAAAATCTTCAGCAATAAGTAAATAATAATTTCAATTAAATTTTTTTCCCCATATGTACTCAATAAAGCACACAACCTACAGAAGTTCATGGCCTATTGCAATAATTTTTTCAAATAAAAATATATTCTTAAAAAAAAAAAAGAATATTTATTACTGGCAAAAGAACAAATATATTATATTCATGTTAAATTTAAAAAAAAAAAAATGTTCTTAATAAACTCACTGTTAGGGAAAATAGGCACAAAAATAGGGAAAAAGAAACGATATTTTTATTTTTAATAGAATAAATTCCTTTCACAATCAATTCCTTTTTTTGTTTTTAAAAAAATAAGGAGGGAAAAGAAAACAAAGAAATTTTACAATAGCAGTTACATTTCGATACACATATTTTGGAGTAAGAAATTTTCATCATGTTTTCTTTTTCTATGTATACTCAATAAAGTACACAACCTATAAAAGTTCAAGGCCTGCTGCAACAATTTTTCAAATAAAGATATATTCTTAAAATAAATAAAAGGAATAATTGATTAAAAAAAAAATATTTATTGATTAGTTTCAAAAGAACAAAATATATATATTCATGTTACATTAAAAAAAATGTACTTAATTAATTCCTCGTTAAGGAAAATAGACTTAAAAATAGGGAAAAATCATTTGACAATTTTATTTTGTATGTTTTATTTACTGTTTTTAATTATGTTCAATTACTTTTAATTCCTTTATTCTATATTATTCTTAGCTTTTAATTTTTAATTTTAACTTCAACCTTATATCTTTTTTTTTTTTTTTTTTTTGGGGGGCATCGTCAACGGATTCCTAATTGTACCTATAGCTTTAAGTTTTTCGATCTCTTGCTTTAATTGTTCTCAAGCAAGAGATGTTTTTCCTAAATTTTAAATTGTTTTATTTTCATTTATTAATATTCTATAATTGAAGCAAATACATTTAATGCAAATTCGTTAACTATTTTAAGATGTGGAGGTATTGTGGTTCTTAAAACCACCTAGGAACTCCGCAACAGGTACGCCCGTTGCCCCTAGACGTTAAAAAAAGAAAGAAAAGTAAACATAATAGGGAAAATAAACGTAAAAAAAAAAAAAAAAAAGTAAACATAATAAGGAAAATAAACGTAAAAAAAAAAAAGAAAATTAAACATAATAGGGAAAATAGTCAAAATAGGGGAATTAAACATAATAGAGAAATGCATAAAAATAGGGAAAAATAAATGCAATGGACAATATTGTTATTTATAATTGAATAAATCCCTTTCACAATCGTTTTTTTAAGTTCACATTCTAAAGACACTTCTTTCCCAAACGATAAATAAAAGCAAGTTTCAAAAAAACAGTCCACTTATCTGCAGGAACAGATAAACGCACGCCAGCTGAAAGTGACAAAGCTCCTTTTAAGCGAACGTCACAAACACGTGGTTTTTCCAGAAATCCAGCCAGCTGGAGAGCTTTTAAAAAGCTTTTAGAAAAGAGCCCCAAATCTTTCTCAATCCTTTCAAACGCTGGATATTTCAGAAGTAATAAGCATTTCAGATTTAAGTTTCGTATTGATATCAGACTTATTGTTTTCGTATAGAGTTCTGTCTGAACGATTTCGCAAACGATTATTTTCTTAGATATTTCCGAAATCCTTTTATGTGTTTATTACGTTCGAATTGAAAAGAGCCATATTAATCGCATGATCACTTATGAAATAAAAAAAAAATTTCAAATCTGTTATTGGTACTTAAATTACCTCTACATGGAAGAAGAAAAAATAGAAAATACATTTTATTTAATTGTATTTGTTTAAATTAAATTTGATATTGTTTATTTAATTAAAAATTTCATTCTACATTCAAATTACATAAATTTTTCAAATTAGAACGCAATTGTAGTTAATTATCTTTTGCCTTTTGTTATAACTTTAAAATAGATTTCTTTTTTTAAATTTCTGTCTGTAATTTCTCCAGCTCATTTTCATTGTTATTTATTTATTTATTTTTCATTTTATTTATTTATTTATTATTTTATTTATTTATTTATTTTCATTTATTTTGTTTATTTTTTATTTTTTTTTTTTTTTTTTGTGTGTGTGTGTGTTGCGTATTTAAAATAATGGCCGAATTTCCTACAGATATAAAAATAATACTTTTTTGTCCAATACAAGTCAAATTTTTATTTTATTTTATTTTTGGGTTGCCATTGATTAATTAATAAATTATATTTCATGTAATTTTATTTTAAAAAACAATCAATTTGTAAATTAATTACGAAATAATTTTGGAATTAATGGAAAATTGAACTTCGTGGTTGTGTTTATCAAAACTTAAAACTATTTTATTATAGATACGGCCGTTTTACAAGGTATCATCAGTATATTTATCTGTGGAACATAAAGCTCATCAATATTCAAAAAAATTATAAATAAATAAAATAATAATAATAAAAATAAATAAATAATAAATAATATTTAAAAAATCTGTTTAAGTTCTAAATCAAATTTTGTTTCACTTATATAATAGTTTTGGAACAAGTTTCAGTCCAAAATTATTCCCTATTTTAAACGTAGTACAAAAAATATACATGAAAAAATAAACAAAATAAAAGAAATTGATTTTGAAATTTTTTTAAGCCTTATTAGAAATGTCTTTTATTAAACAACTAGTTCCAATATAGAAACCCCGTTTGAAGAGAAAATAATTAATTTTTAAACACTTTATAATGCATGTAATTTCACTTTAATCGTAAATAAATAATATTTTCATATTATTACCTCACTTTAAAACCATTTTACTTGTAGGAATATTATATATGTTTGTAGGAATATATATATATATATATAGTAGGGAATATATATATATATATATAGTAGGTAATATATATATATATATAGTAGGGAATATAGACTGAAGTGACAAAAGTCATGGGATAGCAATATGCAAATTTTCAGATGGCAGTAGCATCGCGTAGAACAGGTATAAATGCGCAGTGCTTTCATTTCTGTTCAAGTTATTCATGTGAAGAGGTTTTGACGTGATGATGACCGCACAACGGGCATTAATAGACTTTGAACGCGGAATGTTAGTTGGAGCTAGACGCATGGGTCATGCCATTTCGGAAATCGTTAGGGAATTCAACATTCCCAGATCCACTGTGTCAAGAGTGTGCCGAGAGTATGAAATTTCAGGCATAACATCCCACCATGGACAGCGCAGTGGTCGACCGCCTGCACTTAACGACCGAGACCGGCGACGTCAGCAAAGAGTCGTAAATTCTAACAGGCAAGCAACACTGCGTCAAATAACCGCAGAAATCAATGAGGGACGTACAAGGGACTTGTCTGTTAGAACTGTGCGGAGAAATTTGGCTTTCTTGGGCTATTCCAGCAGAAGACCGACTCGAGTGCCTTTACTGACAGAACGACATCGCTTGCAGCGACTCTCGTGGGCACGTGAGTATATCGGTTGGTCCCTAGATGAATGGAAAACCGTGGCCTGGTCCGATGAGTCACGATTTCAGTTGGTAAGAGCTGATGGTAGGGTTCGAGTGTGGCGCAGACCCCACGAAGCCATGGACCCAAACTGTCAGCAAGGCACTGTTCAAGCTGGTGGTGACTCCGTAATGGTGTGGGCTGTTTTTTCGTGGCATGGACTTGGTCCTCTGGTGCGACTGGACCGAACATTGACTGGAAATGCTTATGTTCAGCTACTTGGAGATCACTTGCAGCCATTCATGGACTTCATGTACCCAAACAACGATGGGATTTTTATGGATGGCAATGCGCCATGTCACCGGGCCACAACTGTTCGCGATTGGTTTGAAGAACGTTCTGGACAATTCTAACGGATGATCTGGCCACCTAGATCGCCCGACATGAATCCCATCGAGCATTTATGGGACATCATCGAGAGGTCTGTTCGTGCCCAAAATCCTGCACCATCAACGCTTTCACAATTATGGACGTCTATCGAGACAGCATGGCTCAATATTCCTGCAGAAGACTTCCAACGACTTGTTGAATCCATGGCACGTCGAGTTGCTGCACTTCGCCGGGCGAAAGGAGGGCCGACACGATATTAAGAGGTAACCCATGACTTTTGTCACTTCAGTGTATATATATATATAGTAGGGAATATATATATATATATATAGTAGGGAATATATATATATATATAGTAGGGAATATATATATATATATATAGTAGGAATATATATATATATATAGTAGGGAATATATATATATATATATATAGTAGGAATATATATATATATAGTAAGGAATATATATATATATATATGTAAGTAGAAATATATATTTATTATATATAAGTTTTAAGAGTTTGTAGGAATATATTATTGTGGGTGGTCGGTACCACAGGTTTCGGGTTCGAGTCCCGACGGTGCCAATGATGTTTGTAGTGGTTCGGAATCCACTTTTAACCGTAGGTCCTGGTCTAATATTGGTCTAGTGCTGACAATCCTACCCCGTAAAAAGAAAACATCTCCTGTCTCGAAATCTGCCAGTAGGAAGACGGCCATAACCCACAATCGGGCTGTTGCGTCAATGACAAAGAAGGAATATATTATATAATAGGATAGTTTTAACAATGAGTAAATTTTTATCTATTTTTTCATATAAAGCAGAACCGATGGCTTACGTGTCTCTGCCAAGAATGGGCACGATAAATCCATAACATGAGAAATATTTTCATCGGGCCAGCAGCGCGAGGCCCCTAAATGTCATTCTTGAATATTTTCGTCCAAAATTATTATTATAAAATATGGGTTAAGTATAGCATACTCCATCTCTAATGGTACGCCCTAAGTAACGCTGAATCTATTAAATTTATATCGTTCCATCGTTTAATGATTTAAGCCCAAGCATTTGAAAACATTAACAATTTTTACAAATTTTATTTTTTCATTAAATAAATTTTTATTAAATAAATTTCGCAATAGAACCATGGCAATAAAGAACAAAATAATACCGTTGCCACAGAGAAAAGACTAATAAAAAAGTACAATTCGGAAAAGGAAGTGGAGCTGGGAGAGCAGTAAATAAACAAAGGAAACCCGTGTAGCGCCATACCGCATCCTGCCGTAACCTAGCAACCGACTACTCGACGATTTAATTTCAATGGTTCCGCTCGTGAGATGAATTCACGTGAGGGGCTTCTTTTTTAGAACGTATTGCTCCTGTCACGCGGAAACGGGGGAAAAAAAAAAGAAAAAAAAATCCCCACCGAACTACCATAGGGATGAATATCGCATGAAACACGAACGGTGCATGGTTCGAACAGGTTCTAAATCACGATCGAACTTTTGTATTCCATGCATCATATTTCTGCTACTCTTTTATTCGTTCTTGTATTTCCTGAAGTGAAAAGATTTAGAACGTTTTTCACTTTAGCTTTCAATGATTGAATCACAGTTCTTAAAAAGACCTCATATTAGCTAATCAAAATTTATATTAAGTTTTAATAATTCGAAATAAAAATTGAGAAAAAATCTGAATTATAATAAAAAAATTTTTTTTAATTAAATGAGAATTTCAAAAAAAAAAAAAAATTAAATTTAAATCTCTCTAAAACCTCATATTAGCTAATCAAAATTTATTTTTTAAGTTTTAACAATTCAAAATAAAAATTGAGAAAAAATCTGAATAATAATAAAAAAATTTTTTAATTAAATGAGAATTAAAAAAAAAACCCTATTAAATTTAAATCTCTCTTTCTAAAATTTAAGGAATTAAAATTTTTAAATAAACAATTTGTAAAATTAAATGAAACAGTTGTTATCCATAAAATATATGAGCATTGTTGTGGGGTTTTAACGTTTTCTTATTGGTTAATTTTTTTCTTAAATTTCATTCTCGAACTATTCTTATTGGTTTATTTAAATTACTTTCACGTGTTTTTTTATATAAAATCGTTTGGAATTCTGTAATTCTTTATTTAATGTTTTCTATTTTCAGTTTGAAAGTTTCTTTATTGGTTTATGCATTAATTTTTTTTAAAATTTATTTTATGAATTATTCTTATTGGTTTATTTAAATTTCTTAATGGTTTATTCTTATTGGTTTATTTAAAATAATAAATTATTAATCTTTATTTATTTTATTTTTTTTTTTTTTTTTTTATAAAATCGTTTGGAATTCTATATATTTTTTTTATTTTTTATTTAATGTTTCTTTGTTGTTGTTTTCAACGATAACTGAAGAACACAATTTATTGCTTAAATATGATTTATTGATACTTTTTCTTTGTTTGTTTAAGATTACTCTTATGCGTTTTGTTCTTACATTCAATTCTAAATTTTATGGGTAACCTGTTTATCGGCCCAGCCGATTTATTTTTATATACTTATTTTTTTGTATTTGCTTACATTTTAAAAGAAATAAACGTCCCAAAATTTTTATGCTTTCAGATGAATTCCTTGGAATATTTTATCATTTTATCAAATTAAAAAACACACAAAGTTAACTCTTAAATACTTTCGTCAAAAAGAAAATTCTTATTCTGAAATCATTAATTGCAAAAATAATCATTTGAGATTTTTTAATGAATAAAATAAAATAATCACAAGAAAGACATAAAGAATAAATATTCTTTAATGAGATTGAAAGTAAAGTTTCGATCCTTCTTTTTCTTTTATAATATAGCAAAATATTTTTCTTTTTCTAAAGCAAGAACATTTAAAATATTTAAATCATTAAAATAAAAGTGATGTGAAGGACAAATGTTTTTAAAATAATACTCAAAGTTTCCTTAATTATCATTAAACAGAATTATTTTCATTTTCATCATCATCATTTTCTCTACCTTAAAAAATGAAAGTGAAAAATATCACAAAAATATATATTAATAAGAATGTAATGCACAAATTATTTTATCATAAATTAAAAGCAAAATGTTATTAAATACATTTATTTATATAAAGAGGAAAATATGATAGATAATTGAAATAAGTAAGCTAATTTGATGTACAAAAATCACAAAAAGATATTCATTAATATGATTTGTTTATTTTAATGTTTACTTAATATAATGACTATTAAAATTAAAACTTCCTTTTATGTTTTAATGTAATAAGTATTATACATTAAAACATAAAATATATATATATTTTTTATGAATGTGGTTTCATAGCAAACATTTAATAATTAAAGTTCGAATGTTTTATATTTTGTATTAAAAAAAAACCCCCAGTTTCATTTAATTTCACGTCAGCCAAAAGATATATGAATAGGAAAGAAAACTAATGAATTTTTAAACAGAATAAAAAATTAACACTTAGCACACAAAATAATAATAAATTAGTATTTTTATTTAAATAAATATTTACATTTTCCTACTATAAAAATAGATATTAAAAAAGTAGTCTTGAATAAAACATTTTAAAGTGATGGAAATCTTTTAAAGTATTATAATATTTTTTTATTTTTAACGCATACGAAGGAGAATAATCAACTGGTCGGAAACTGTTTGAAATCGTCTGCCGGAACATTGCGTTGCCAAACGACTCAACTACACCTGCTTCCGTCGAACAAGAATCACCTGCCTTCCCCATCCCCTAAATATTCTTTTCAGGGCGGGAGAAGGGGAAAGTTCGCATGCATTTTATAAAAAATTGTTTTTTATTTATTATTTTTTTATTTTGGTTCACTTTCCCTAAAGGCTCAATTCATTAAAATGTTGTTTAAAAGTACTTTATTTTTTACAATATTTTCATAATGCATTTATCTTTATAAATAAAATATTCTATCTGCTTTTTATAAATGTGGATTACCTTTTCAACTTTAAAAATAATTTTTGAAGAAAATAATGTCGATCTTTTATATACATTTTTTTAAATGTTTTCTGTAAGACTTGAACTTAATGTTTGATGTATATTTATTTTCATCAATTTTTTTTTTCAATTTTAATTTAATGTTTTCCAATTTTTTAATTCTATATTATTGTACATGAGATAAAAGTAAGTATAAATTGTTTGTAAAATATGTTTCAATCATATTGATCGTGGCAAAAAAGAAAAAAACCCACCATATTTTACTTATACTCTAAAATTCAAACTTGGAAAAAAAAAAAAATGTTACTTATTTATACAGGAATTAAAAAAAGAAAAATATTATTTGAAGTTATTATTAACAGATAAAAGAGTATTTATACAGAAAATGTTACTTATTTATACACAATTAAGATTTTAAGAAAAAGTATTATACTGAAGATTATACTTGAAATGAAATGTTACTTATATTTTCATCTAATTTTGTGCTAAATTTCGTTTATTTATTTTTTAATTTATTATTACTATTATTATTATTTATTTTATTATTATTTTTATTTATTATATTTTATTTTATAATTATTTTTATTTATTTACTTTTTTTATTTATTATTATTTTTATTTATTTATTATAATTTTGCTAAATAAGTTTCTATAATAAATAATAATTTTCTAATACATTTCTATAATAAATAAGTTTCTTTGAAGTTAACAAAATTTAATACTATTGCTACTTTTACGAAGAAATTGGAAATAAAAAAATAAATAAATAAATAAAAAATGGCAGGGGGCGATTTTTGTTATCTGTTATCTATGCTATCTGTTCGAGAAAGAACATTGACTTGCAACTTTAACATGTTATCTTATTCATGTAATGAGAAAGTTAAAAAAAAAGTATTGAGGAATTCTGAAAATTCTGATAATTTTTGCAGTGTCTGAAATTATAATGGAATTTTAAAAATAAGCATAAATTCACAAAAATAAATATTCATTTAAAAAAAAAAATATTCTAACATGTCTCGTTATAGATGATGATAACTTTTATGAAGTATTGTAATGTTTAACATTTCTTTTCGCTTTTTTTTTTTAATATAAAATGTTATATGAAAGGTTATTTAATGCAAAAGATTATTTTCTAAAAATATGATTATTGACAGTTTAAGAGTTCTAATTAGTTCAAAATCGCTTGCACCAATTTTGTTTGAAAATAAAATTAATGCTCCCAAAAGCAAATTTTTTTTATATTATAAAAGCTACATATTATTTATTTATTTGTCCTTTTTTTTTTTTTTTTTTTTTTTTACTATTCTTTATATATTGAATTTCAGAAACAAAATATGTTTTTAAATAACCAATCATTAATTTTATTTTGAATTAATCTATTTAAAAAGATTAATTGCTCCCCTTTTGTTCGATGAAAACATAAATATTTAATACATTTAATTTACCAGAACGATAATTTTTTTAATCATAATTATTAACCTTCTAAGAGTTCTAATTATTTCAAAATCGCTTGCCCAATTTTATTTGTAAATAAAATTAATGCTCACAAAAGCAAACAAAAGCAACACATTTTTTTTTTCCACAAATAATTATTTTTATTTTAAATCAATCTATTTAAAAGAGTAATTTTTTTTTTTTTTTTTTTTTTTTTTTTTGTTATCTGAAAGTAGAAATATTTAATGAATTTAATTACTAGAACGATAATTATTTTAAAATATCCTTATATGTTATAAAAGCAACATTTTTTTTTTATTGTTTATACATTGAATTCCACAAATTATTTTATTTAAATTATAAATCATTAATTTTATTTTGAATTAATCTAACTAAAAAATTAATTGTATTCCTCTTGTTCGATGAAAACATAAATATTTAATGCATTTAATTTACCAGAACGATAATTTTTTTAATCGTAATTATTAACCTTTTAAGAGTTCTAATTATTTCAAAATCGCTTGCCCCAATTCTGTTTGAAAATAAAATTAATGCTCACAAAAGCAAATAAAAGCAACACATTTCTTTTTTCCACAAATAATTATTTTTATTTTAAATCAATCTATTTAAAAGAGTAATGTATTTTAATTTTTGTATTTAGTTTTTTTGTATTTTTTAGTAATTTTTTTTTTTTTTTTTTTTTTTTTTTTTTTTTTTGTTCTCTGAAAGTAGAAATATTTAATGAATTTAATTGACCAGAACGATAATTTTTTTAATGATAATTAATGACTTTTTAAGAGTTCTAATTATTTCAAAATCATTTGCACCAATTTTGTTTGAAAATGAAATTAATGCTCGCAAAAGCAAACATTTTTATGTTATAAAAGTGACACATTTCTCTTTTGTTTATAGATTGAATTTTACAAACAAATTAGTTTGTTTTTAAATTACAAATCACTAATTTTATTTTGAATTAGTCTATTAAAAAATTTATTGTATTGATTTGGTTCGATGAAAACAAAAATATTTAATGCATTTACCCAAACGATAATGTGTTATCATGTGTGAACATGACGTTGTCCTGGTTAGAGACGTTATCCGAAAATGAGGGCCAAACAAATAAAACTCAATTGGAAAATTTGACGAAAATGGTACTTTGGGCCCTTTAACTCTTGAAATGCTTCACGAATAACGTTAGTCTTCAGGAATTTTCTAGAGAATTTGGCTTTTGATTGAATTGCTTTGTAGTATGGTTTTGAATCTCTCTTCATGTTTTGGGTTGGGATTTTAAACATTTGTATTTCCAATGTCTATAAGTACTCGTAATGCGTTGATCAATTCCTTCTTTTTGAAGTTTCATATTTATCACTTTTGGCATTTTCCCGTATCTATTGAGCTGTACAGTGCTTCTAATTGTATTTGGAATACTTCTTTCTTCATTTATGCCTAGAATATTCAAACTTTGATATATTCTTTTGGGTATTGTATGTGATAACGTTTCTTATAGAATTTGGAATACTTCATACTTTATTTACGACTAGAATTTCCGAATTTTGATATACTCTTTTGGCTATTGAATGGGATAACTTTTCTTGTAAAATTGGCAATACTTCATACTTTATTTACGACTAGAATTTCCGAATTTTGATATACTCTTTTGGCTATTGAATGGGATAACTTTTCTTGTAAAATTGGCAATACTTCATTCTTCATTTACGACTAGAATTTTCAAACTTTGATCTATGCTTTTGGCTATTGAATGTGATAACATTTCTTGTAGAATTTGGAATACTTCATTCTTCCTTTACGACTACAGTTATCTTACTTTTGAATATTCTTTTAGTGATTCTTGAACAATTCCTTCTTCATGAAGTTCTTGATCTATTCAACATTGCTATATTCATGTGGGTATTTGAATTTGGCCATTCTTCTAGTATTCCAATCAATTGCTTCGTATATCTCTTGTATCATTAAACATTGTCATATTCCTGAGTTTATTCATCCGTATTCGAATGTTCACACATGATAAGTTGAAATTTGCCGAGCAGATTTCAGCATTTTTTTTTTATATAATTATTCTAGTAACTTTCGTAGATTCAGCAAATTTCCACGAACAATAGCAGATTATTTTCAATGTACGAAAGCTAGAAAACATGCATTTTATGAATAAAAATTAGTTGAAAAGGCTACTCCAATTTTTAACTTGAATAAATAAAATAATAATTAATAAATAAATAAAAAACTCACTGATATAATTATAAAAATATATGTACCATTAATAATTTGATCCAGTTTAATTTCGTACATTTTACATTATTTTAAGAATAATTGTTACAATTATGACAATATATGTCAGTCCAGGGAAACTTTTTTTTTTGTCTCCTATGGGCTTGATAATTGAAACTTTCGAACAATGCTCAACATAATAGAAATCTCTCTCTCACTATGCCTCATATGCTGACATTCTTTTTTAATACGCTTTTATATTAGTTTCACCTGTATGTTTCTTTGTATGTTTGTAACTGACTCTTTGGGCTCGATTTTGCCCTACTTTAAGCGATCAGATTTAATTTAAACGTTGCAGACTTGTCAAGGACCGACGACACTAAAATATTTTGATAAGTTTATTATCTCATCTTGATTAGGATCACCAGGATGAGTGATTTTATTTTAACTCATGAAGATCAATTTAACCCATGTAGAATGAAACTATTCAGTAAAGACATTCAAATCTACGTGGGACAGCGGCACAACGGATAACGCGCCTGACTACGGATCAGGAGATTCCCTGTTCGAATCCTGGTTGGCTCGACCTATTCGCATTTAGCATTTGTTTTACTCACAATTAAATTATTGTAAGAACTGTAGTTCCAGTCCTCCGTACCGGGACCTCATTTAAATAGTATAGTTTAAAAACACGCTTTTAGAGTTAATCAAACTAAAAAGTAAAAAATAAATTAATTGTTTAAAAAAACTAAAAAACACGCTTTTAGAGTTAATCTAGCTAAAAAGTAAAAAATAATTGTTAACATAAGAATAAAATTACCGAACGAGAAAATGAATGTCACTGTTCTAAAATCGTGGGGTGCTTGGTAGGACATTTTTAGACTAACTCTGCATTTCGGAATGAAACGAGTGAAAAATTATAATAATTGATATCGAGCACCCCACGCTTTTAGAACAGTGACATTCATTTTCTCGTTCAGTAATTTTATTCTTATGTTAACAATTATTTTTTACTTTTTAGCTAGATTACCTCTAAAAGCGTGTTTTTTAGTTTTTTTAAACTATTAATTTATTTTACTATTGTTTATATATTGAATTTCACATACAAATTATTTTTGTTTAAATTACAAATCGTTAATTTTTTTTAATTAATCTTAAATTAATTAATCTCAATTAATAAATCTTAAATTAATTAATTAATTAAAAAATTTTTCGCATTCCTTTTGTTCGATGAAAACATAAATATGGAATGCATTTAATTTAGCCAAACTATAATTTCTTTTTTATTATTATTCTAGTAGCTTTCGCAAATTTAGCAAATTTCCATGAACTGTGGCAGATTATTCTTAAAGTAAGGAAGTAATTAAGAATACAAATTACGTGAAAAATGCTACTCCAATTTTTAACTTAAAAAAAATTTTTTTTTTTAAATATTTAAATATATTTATTTTTATATTTTATATATATTTTTATCGAAATTTGACGCGTTTGAGGTCCAAAATGGAATTGACCGATCTTTTTGAAATTCCAATATCATCAGCAATGTCTTTAATTGTAAATCGACGGTTTGCAAGCATCAAATCTTTAATTTTTTGAACGTGAGCTTCGACGGTTGAGGTTGAGGGTCGACCAGAGGGCTTCAACGCGTTGTCTGCCTTCTTTGAACTGTTTATACCACTTCTTTCCGATATAGGAATGCTCACCGAATGCCTTCTGCAACATTCTATACGTTTCCGCAAACAAAATCGAATGCAAGTTCTTTGCTCAATTACTTCAGACATTTCAAATATCGCCGGAATCAGTTTTAGCGTTTCAAAAAGCCAGGCATAACCCAAACACTGATGAATATTTTGACGTCACATTTCACACAGATGTCAAAGACAGCGCTAAAAAAGAAAAGAACGGGCCATGAGCCCCGGGAATTTTATATCGAAAATGGGTCTTACTTTTTGGACACAGTAGTATATATATATATATATATATATATATATAAATCTAGGAGGACATCTCTTTTGCCTCCTATGGGCTTGATAATTGAAACTTTCGAACAATGCACAATATAATAGAAATCTCTCTCACTATGCCTCATATATCGCCATTTTTTTTTTAGGGGGTGATAGAATAGGGAATGCCCTTTCACTTCAGTTCCTCCTGGCGGCGGAAGGGCTTTGATCCGAGGAGAGATTAAAAAGAGGAGCCGACCCCTGGCCCTCGTTCGAAAGAGGGGAGCCTGTGAGAAAGCTTCCTTTTTCGACACAAAGGACCAGGTATCCGATTCCCGCCCTTTTTTTTCTCACTCTCTTTCTGGGGCTGTGTTGCAGCAAAGAGCCTTGTGAAATAAAAGGTTTTAGTCTGTGATTATACTATATATTATTATTATTTATATTGATATTATTTTTTTTTTCGTTTGTGATTATATATTTTGGACTTAATTGTGTAGTTTTAAAAATCCCATTTGGATACTCCGTGTAAATTTATGAATTTAAATTAATAAATGTACTTATTTTTATTTGAAAATAAAATCGAGTTACGGGGCCTGAATGGCCGAGTAGCTAGCGCTCCGGCGCTCGGTACCACAGGGTTCGAGTCCCGGTGGTGCCATGGATGTTTGTAGTGATTCGGAATCCATTTTAAACTGTAGGTCTCTGTCTGACAGGATCGTAGTGCATTGCGGGGGTGTTGTTACTCCGCGTCCATAGCTTATCTTCAAGCTACACGTGCCCTGGGTAGTGCTAAGTGAGTAACGTCGGTGGAGCGCTTGCCTTAAGGCATCGAAGACAATTGTTTAAGTGGTTGCCAGCCGCATTAGTGAAAAAAAAAATCGAGCAATTTTTTTTTTTTAAGGAGGGAAATATTTATTTTCGATATCTATATACATACGATTGGATTATTATTTGTACTGATATTATTATTTTTCGTTTGTGATTATACATATTGCACTTAAATGCATGGTTTTAAAAATCCAATTGGGTACTCTGTGTAAATTTGTGAATTTAAATTAATAAAGGTACTTATATATCATGTGTGAACATGATGTTGTCCTGGTTAGGGGTCCGTGACGTAATCCGAAAATGAGGGCCAAGCAAATAAAACTCCATTACAAATTTTGGTGAAAAATGGTACTTTTGTCCCCTTAACTCTTGAAATGATTCATGAACAACGTTAAACTTCAGGAATTTTCTGGAAAATTTGGCTTTTGCTTGAAGTGTTTTGTAGTAAGAAAGAGAATTTAGCACTTTTGGAAAGTTTAAATAAATCTCTTTAAAATCTTTTACAATGCTCTTAAAAGATTTTTTTTATTGTATAATTAGAAAGGATCAAACTTTAGATTTTTAAATTGAATAATTTAAGGAACTATTGTTCAGCATATTTGTTTAAACCAGAGGTGGCCAACCTGCAGCCCGCCTTGAATATTTTTCCGGCCCGTGAGATTAATCACACTTTTACAAAATATATTTATTTTATAATGGCCAAAGTAAGGAAAACCTACATGTTAAAAAAAATACATTATATGTGCATCCATACATTCAAAAATTAACTGCAGAAATTATGAGAAAAAATGAACTTTGATTTTAAAATAATATTCTTGTGAATATACGACAGATATTGCCTGTTTTATTTACTATGAGTTTAAAGTTATGAGTTCGCGGAATAATTGGAACATCTAATATAGGTTCTATGTTTATGTTTAAGTGACCTTAGGGACTCAATGACCATCCCTAGATACGCACAGTCGATTGTTTATAGCAAACCAGACTCTTAGTTGAAGTTGTTTGCGTTTTTGGTTCAACTTACACCTGTGAATCGTTTTTTTCTAAAATGAAATTGACTAAACGCAAAACACGCTCAAACATAACGGACGCTAACATGCAACACCCATTACGATGTGCAAGTACCCAAATTGAGATCGATTAGCAAAAGCTAAGTGAAAGAGTGGAGAAACAAATATCGCTCTATTAAAATAAACATTTTTTAAGGATTTCATTTTTTTTTGTTGTTGTTCTTGCATATCCCACTTGGTAGAGATCTAATCTAGACTAGGTCCACGAACCCGTATGGACTCCTGGTTGAAGGGGAAGAAAGCAGCTTCTGTTGTGTAGGAGCACCCGTAGGTAGAAGTCTGACTTTCGCTCCGTGATGTTCGACAGTCATATGAAACCGGGACCTACAGCTTAAAGTGGATTCCGAACCACTACAAACACTCACGGGGCCGCCGGGAGTCGAACCCGAAACCTGTGGCAACGGGCGCCAGAGCGCTAGTCACTCGACCATTCAGGTCCATTTTTTTTTATTTCGCTTATATTTAAATATTTTTTATATTTCATTTTTAGTGTCACACATTTCTTTACAGTGTGTTTTTGGTATCATTATTATTATATTATCTATGTTTACATGTAAGAATAATGATCAGCACAAAATTAATTACTCATTAAATTTCAATTTTGAACTCCAAAAATATCTATATTGGTTCTAAATGTAATATGGGGATATATAATTTTATATGCGGTCGCGGTGTTATGATACATTTCCTAAGTGGCCCGCAAGATCATTTGGGTTGGCCACACCTGGTAAACAAAAAAAAAAAAAAAAAAAAAAAAAAAAAAAAAAAGATCAGATATTACATAATAGGTATCGTTATATTTAAGCTACCAATTTCTTAAACAAGCAAAACCGCATTTACTATACTTTTTTTTATTGTATTTCATTCCGTTCTCTATTTGTAAACATTTAACTGCCTAAAGAAAAAAAAGAAGCTTACCTAATTTAAAAACCCATAAAACAATAATCCTTTTTATTTGCATGCGCTACCAAAAAGAAAAGAAAAATTAATCACAATAATTTTAACAAGATCTGCATATAATTACGCTTGGGCAAATACATTGTCTTGTATGAAAAGCATGGGAAACGCCTGAGTTATGGCATCATTTTTATTTCTATTGCACTTCGCATCTGTGACCTTGAACGGCGAAGGTCACGCCAGGAAAGAGTTCAATGCAGCGTCTAACAGGTAGTTTTCGCCATAGGGCTGCAATAATCCGTCAAGGGCAAACGGCATTTGCATCAATAGCTCTCAGATGATGATGCCACGCTTTCACTCTTTGCAGCTGTTTTTCTTTTTTCAAAAATAAATTACTCAAACAAAACATGTTATTCCGGCATGATGCGTATTCTGATTTGATGATCGATTTGTATTAAATAGACTTATTATTGTATGAATACTATTGTTTCAATTTAGTGTATCAACATCTTTTATCAATATTTTTCATTGCTTTTAATATTTTGTTTAATTTAATATAATGTGTGGTTTCTTATTCCACTAGATAGACAGTAACCATTAAAAACAATCCAAGAACCCATGCAGTCTCATGGAAGGAGGCAAAAGTAAGAGGGAGAAATCTGTTGTGATAGAACACTCGTATGTCTAATGTAATAATGTCTAATTCTAATGTAACAAAACTTCTGTTGTTGTTTCATATCCCATTTTGGTAGACAACAAACATCCAGACCAAGTCCAAGAAATCGCGTGGTCTCATGGAAAGAGGGAAGGTGGGCGGGAAGGAGGCAATTTCTGTTGTGACGGAGCACCTGTAGGTAGACGTCTGACTTGGTTGAGTGATGCTGACTTTTTAAGGGGAAGGGTTGTCAGCCTTGCGTACAACAATCTACAGTCATATTAGACCGGGACCTACGGCTTAAAGAGGATTCCGAGCCGCTACAGACATCCATAGCACTGCCGGAACTCGAATCCGAAACTTGTGGTACCGAGCGCCATAGTGCTAGACACTCGGCCATTCAGGCCTCCGTGCTCGACTGAGGTTCAATCGGCTAGCGGTTTTGTTGCAGACACTGTTTCAAAAATGATTAGTCTCAATGGCGTTTAATATGTTTTAGCAACTTGTGTCATTAATCTGACAACGTGGTGGGAGTTTCAGTGTTTTCCCCCATACGATAAGCAAATACGGTGTATTCTCCCCCCTTAAAATCCTCCCGGAAGGCACTGCCCTCCTTCTTCAGCGACACGGAGTAAAATCAGAATCAGATTCAGAACCACTACAAACGCCCATGGCACCACCGCGACTCGAACCCGAAGTCTGTGCCCACGAGCGCCAGAGCGCTAGATATTCGGCCATTCAGGCCTCAAGGTCTAATATGACTGTTATATATGAGTTAGATGAGGCTGACAACTTTCCCCGGTCAAAACAAAACATCTCCTGTCTAGAAATCTGCCAGCAGGCAGACGACCTTCGGCCACCGTAGGGCTGTTGCGCCATTGATAATGATGATGATTTTTGCTTTAATTTTCTTTAAAGTTCACTTCTTGTAAAATGCAACTTATATTTTTTGTATAGATCCTCTGTAGTCTCAGCAATTCGACAGCGGCCTAGTGGCCAAGTAGTTAGAGCTTTTTTTACCACCTTTTTGGCCTTTGGTACCACCAGCTTCAGGTTCGAATCCTCGCAGTGGCATGGATGTCTGTGAGTGGTTCCACTTTAAGCTGTAGGCTCCGGTCTGCTCAACCCTTGTGTGCTCAAGATGACCGTAGAACGACAAACCAAACCAGCAATTCAACAAGTGCCCAATCCTATAGATATCGAATTAGAGATAGTCCACTACAGCCATCTAGAGACCATAAAACAATTATTATAATGTTCTGTGGGTATATATTCCTTGATGAAGTTATCTTCATGATATTGAAAAGATAATCTTTTTGTGTATTTTCTTCCCCTCCCCGAATTTGTGCATTTTTCTTTTTCTATTTGCTATTGTTTGCTCTTTTTATATTTTAATCGTTTATTTATATTACACTACGAAAACGCACATATATGTGCATATAAAATAAGTATAATTAATTAATTTCCCCTCCCTTCGAAATTGAAATTAAAAACAGAGGGAAAGGGTAGAATATAAAAAGAGAAGAATTTAAAAAAAAAAAGAAAAAAAAAAAATATTATTTAGCACTTGTATAAATGTCAAGTGCTTCTGTTTTTTTAAAAAATTACTATTTATGATAAAAAAATCAATAACAATAAAAAATGTTTACCGCTTGAAAATGGAAAACAAAGCATTTTTCTGTTGCAGAATTTAATTGAAAAATTTAAAAAAAAAACTATTCAGAACGATCAACAAATTTCGAAAGTTAATGGAAAATCTACAACAATTCCCAGAAATAATATCCTCCAAACAACTCGAAAACAATCATTATTCTACAAAGCTTCTCAGAAGAAGCCAAAATATGGTAAAAGAAATTGTGCAAACATAATTCTTTAAGAATGGAGTTAATTTTGCCCTGCGGTATTTTTCGAAGACCAAAGAAGAACTAATCAAAGGATGTATATTACAAAAAAGCCCATTTCAGAAGAATACATATTCTTAACTGGTTTAATTTTCCCAGAATTATTTGATGTTTACTAATGTTATTTTAAAATCTTGATGAGAACTTTAGTTGGTTAGAGGTCATAGTTAAAGAATTTTTATTTAATTTTTTTTATTAGCATATTTAATAAACATTTTAAATAAATTGAATAAAATAAAATTTACAATGCGAATAAAAATGAATATGTTGTTTCTCATATATTTGTTACATTTTTCCAAACAGAAATTTTAAAACCTGTAAATAATAATATTATTAATATCAATTATTTCATTTTTCTTTAATTATCCGAGAGTTTTTTTTTTCCCCGAATGGCAATATAAATTTTTTAAGTCGAATCGTTTGTTTAATTTTTTCTTTTTTTTCTATGTATTGTAAAATTAAAATAATATTTTTTAAATATGTTTTGATTCATTATCAAAATAAAATGTATAATGCTGAAAAAATAATTATGTTATTCCTAATACATTTGTTATATTTTTCCAATTTGAAATTTTAAAATATGTAAACAATAAAATTACTAATGTGAGTTATTTCATGTTTTTTAAATATACGACATTTTTTTCCCCTCAAAAAGCAATGGATATAAACTTTTCAAATTTTTCTTTTTAAACCATATCGTTTCTTTAATTTTTTTTCTTTTTTACCTCCTGTAAATTAATTCATTGTCAAATTAAAATGTGCAAAACCGATAAAAATAATTATATTATTCCTAATACATTTATTGCATTTTTACAATTTGAAATTTTAAAACCTATAAAAGATTAAAATATTATTTTATACACTCTGGAATAGCAATGGAAATAAATTTTTAAAGCAGAATCGTTTGTTTAATTTTTTCAATTCCTTCTATTAGCTCACACTCTCCCTACATATATCTTGTTCACATTTTCAATCGTTCATAAAATACTTTTTATTCATCCACTCAAGTTCAAATAAATTTTTTTGAACGTATAGTGGATGACACTGGATGTTAATACAGTTTTTTCAAATATTAATACAGTAATTAAATGTGATTAATTAATTTTAGTTTTTTTTTAGATTTAAGTTGCATGTATCTACCAATAGAGGGCATCAGATAAACTTAAAAAATGAATGAAAATTATTCATAAAGGACTTTCTGCAATAGAGTGAAAAAAAAAGTAGGAATTGACTTAAATTTTTTTATTTTTTATTTTACTTGTTTCTGTCGTAAAATTAAAAGCGATATTACTTAAATTAATTTTGATTTTGTCAAAATAAAATGTACAATGCTGATAAAAATAATTATGTTATTCCTCGTACGCTACATTTTTCGAATTGAAATTTTAAATCCCAGAAATGATAAAATTACTATTCCCCTCGAATAAAAATGGATATAAATTTTTTGAACCGAATCATTTGTTTAATTTTTTTTTTTTTTTTTTCTTCTGTGAAGGTAAAAATATATATTTTTTTAATATAATTTCACTCATTGAAAATCTGAGAAACCATCCATTCTTATAAATTTAACCTTTCTCTAACAAATTTTCATTATTCCCCACTAAATTTTATTAATTATAATTATTCTCCTATTAATTCCTTCTATTAATTTATATTTATAAAATTTTCTATTATTTGACTTTTATATATAAACCAAATTAATCCTATCCTTAAGAAAAATTTAATTAGGAAATATTAATTTTGTGTTTAAAATTAGAAGATAAAATAAAATGAATGAAATTAAAATAAAATTAATTGAATGATTATTTTTTGTATTTTTAGATTTAAAATTGGAAATTTCTTAAAAATCTATAACCAGTCATAAATAATTTTGAAATTAATAAAAATTAAGTATTGAATTTAACAATTATTATTTATTATTAATTATTTATTTAGTATTATTATTATTATTGTTTATTTTATTATTTCATATTATTATTTATTCTCTTAAAGAGTTTACACTGTTTTATTTGGTTATCTAATGACAGTTTATGGTTATTTTATTAAGCCTTAAAAATAATTAAAAATTAACTCATACTTTAAAATTAAATAAATCAATTAAAATAAAATTTAAGAAATAAGATTTTTAAAAATATTTTTAGATTTAAAAATGGAAATTCCTTAACAATTATATAATTGACTAATATAATATAATATAATTGTTAATATTGGTTATATATTAATTAATATAACCAATTATTAACAATTTTGAAATTAATAAAAATTAAAGTTTGGATTTTACAATTATTATTTATTATTACTATTTATTATTATTGTTATTATTTATTATTAATTTTTATTATTATTTATTAGTTAGTATTATTATTATTATTTTATTATTTCCTGTTATTAATTATTCTCTTAAAGAGTTTACATTGCTTTATTTTGTTATTTAATAACAGTTCTTGGTTATTTTATTAAGATTTAAAACAAATAATTTAAATTGAACTCATATTGGTATCCAAACATTTTCAGCAATGAAAAATCCTCTTCAAAATATAATGGAGTTATGGTATCTATTCGAATAGAATATTCATGTACGAGAAACATTGTTTTAAAGCAAACACTGAGAATGCATTATTCATCTTCGAAGTCCCCCAGCATTCTTCAGCAAACAGTTGAAAATCTTCCTCTCCGGAAGTGTTTAGCCATTGTGGAAAGAGGATCGTCCAATTATCTTGACAAAAGTCTTTTTTTACTGCCCCATTGTCCGCTCCGATTTCCTCAACAATGAACAATCGGGTTCAAACTTCCCTGGGAGAATAGGAACCATTACGATCCTCGTAGCCATATAATTCCCTGACCAGGTAAGAAGTAGAAGGCTCCAAGTAATTCTAAAATAACAAGGGACATAGTATAGCACGACAAGAAATAATACATCTTAATAATGATACACTAATATTGTATAGCACACTAAAAATGAAAACATTGAAATAATACCCTAATATTGTATAACTAACAGAAGAGTTGACATAGCTGCATGATAACAAGAAAAAAATTATAACATTAGATTAAAATGGGTGGCAACATGGCAGTGGAATTTTTTTCATAACCTCGTCAGTGGTTGAATATGCCAGAAATCTCTGATGGCGGAGTGAAACGCTCTGCCGTTCTGTGCTACAGGTTTTGGGTTCAAGTCCCAACGGTGCCATGGATGTTTTTAGTAGTTCGGAATCCATTTTAAACCGTAGGTGCCGGTCTAACGCGACTCTACTACTACACCACATCACATCATTGTGCCTAGAACTGAGTTGCCCCTTTATAGTTTGGGAATTCATGTTGGTGAGAAGAAGTCTGGTTGGCTTCTCTGACGTTGTACGGTAATAGGATACCGGGACCTACTGCTTAAAATGGATTCCGAACCACTACAAATATCCAGGGACCATCGGGACTCGAATCCGAAGTATCTGGCCCCGAGAACTAGAGCGCTAAACACACGGCCATTCAGGCCCCGGTCTAATATGATTGTAGACCGTTGTGCGTAGAAACCCCGTAAAAAGAAAAACATCTGTCTCGAAATCTGTCAGTAGGCAGACGGTCTTGGTCCCCCATAGAGCTGTTGCGCAAATGAAGAAGAGGAATGCCACGAACAATCTCCCGATGAACAATCGGAAGACTTTCAGAAAAAATTGTCCTATAATTATATATCTTATGGGAGGAAAACCGGAAAACTCCCAATAGGTTGCTCATCTACGCGAGATGTTTTACACTCGTTATCATGATCATCATCGAGTTTCATAGGTCTGAGGAATAATTGATACTTATTTGTGTGTTTTGTTGGAAGGCAAACTTCAGAGGTATAATTCAAACCTGATGGTCAATTGGCTAACGCTCTGGCCATTGGTACCATAGGCTTCAGCTTCGAATCCTGGCGGTGGATGGATGTTTATTAAGAGTTCAGTATCTATATTAAACTGTTGGTCCCGATCTGATTAGCCCAAGGTGTGAACACAATGACCATAGAGAGACAAACCAAATGAAACCTTACAGAAAAATAATAATGCCCTGCTCGTGGCTCAGTGGCAACTTGCGCCGCTGGTGAGCATTAAGACGCAGGTTCAATCCGTTGCATTCTTGTAGACACTGTTTCAAGAAACGAGGAGATTTGAGGGCGTTTGAAATGTTCAACATCGTGTCTAATGAGTCAGACTACCTGTTGGGAGTTTCTCCCAAATGACACGCAAATGCGGGGTAGTTTCCCCTACAAGTCCTCCGTGAAGGTGCTGTCCTCCTTTTTCAGCGTCTCGGAGTCAATCAGACTTCTACCTACGGGTGCTCCATCCCAACAGAAGCTGCCTCCTGCTTTCCTCCTCCTTTCCATGAGTCCGCGTAGGATCTTGGACTTGGTCTGGATGTTGCTGTCTTAAAAGTGGGATAGGAAAAAAATAATAATAAAAGAAAATAAATAAATGGTTATTAATATTTCATGAGGTTATGTGATAATTTCAATTTTCTTTGTATATACCACAAACTTTGTATAAACAATCTGAATCTAATTATAGGGTCTTTATAAATGTACGTACTCATATATTAATATCTGAGATATGGATGCTCTAATTTTTCGTTTTTTATTCCTGCATTACGAAAATTGTTATTTAAATTTGGAAAAAAAAAAACTGAGCGTAAATTATTTACATGGCAATTATTAAAACACACACAAATGACAAAACGAGTCTTTTTCATTTTCATCAATTTTCAATGAAGCAAAAATAGTCTTTTCTAAAAATTTTGCATCAGAAAATAGTATCATTACCGCTATAATAAATGTAATTTTACGTTTTATTTTGTGCTAATAATTCATTTAATACGTCAATGTATTGGAATATGTTGTAATTTTTGAGTTAATAAATCATCATTTAATTGTAATATGTTATATATATGTGTGTGTGTGTTTAATATATATATGGGTAAAAAAGAAAAATACTATAAAAACTTTTAAAGAATGGAAAACCCACTTGAGTCTTTTTGCAATAAAATCTTAATTAAGATTTGACTTTATGTTTGAATCCTGCGCACTTTAAACAGTGGTTATTCCCTATAGAACGACAGATATATAGCCGATTCAGCATTACACCCAGGTACAGCATGAGTGTCTGTCTAATCCTCAGTGTCCTGCAGTGCGGGACGGACACCGCATGAACAGTCTACTCATGAATGGAGGGAAAAGGGCAGCTCCTATTGTGATGGAGTACCCGTAGGTAGAAGTCTGACTTGGTTCAGAGTCACTAAAGAAAGATGCCAGTGCCTTGCGGGAGGACTTTTATGGAGATCTACCCCACATGTGCGTATCGTATAGGAGGAAACCCTGAAAACTCCCACCAGATAGTCCAACTCACGAGGCAAGATGTCGAGCATCCCAAATGCCATCGAGACTCTTTGTTTTTTGAAACAGTGTCTACAAAAAAGCCTCTAGCGATTGGAAACAGCCTTCATGCTTACCAGCGTTGGCACACAATCACGGGTCGGGTTGAAAAATGTATTATTTCCTTTTCTAATTTTGACTTAAGATCCAAATGCTGTTAATTTTTTCTTTCTAATGCAATTGGTAAACACTTAGACAGTTTCCTTTGATGCCTTAAGGCAAGCGCTGCACCGCCGTTACTCACTTAGCACCACCCAGGAGGTACGTGTAACTTGAAGATAAGCCACGGATGCGTAGTAACAATACCCCGCAATAACGCCACGTTTATATGAGACCGGGACCTACTGCTTAAAGTGGATTCCTAACCACTGATTAATTACTTGGTAACAAAAGAATTGTAAAATAAAACTTCATAATTGAATTCTCACGAATTTACCAAAGCTGAAAATATCACAATTTAACAAAAACTTGAAAATTTTTTTCCAAACAAGACGGAAATTAAAGGTTACGAAGGTAAGATTAAAGTAAAAACAAAAATTACTAATTGTAATGATGAAGAAAGTTTTTTTTTCTTCGGCAGTTATACCACCAGACCATAAGATGACAAAGAGATTAACAGTTCACAAGCATATTTTTTTTGTTCCAATGCAGCTGGCAAACACTTAGACAGCTTGGTCTTGGATGCCTTAAGGCAAGCGCTGCACGGACGTTACTCACTTTGCATTACCCAGGGGGCGCGTGTAACTTGAAGATACGGACGTGGAGTAACAATGCCCCCGCAGCGCTCCTATTAGGACCGGGACCTACGGTTTAAAGTGGATTCCGAACCAATACAAACATCCATGGCACCACCGGGACTCGAACCCGAAACCTGTGGTACCAAGCTCCAGAGCGCTAGCCACGCGGTCATTCAGGCCCTCACGAGCATATTAAGAACTTGCATTCTGGTCCTCAAATACTTTTAAATATTTCTTCTTCATCGGAGAAACAGCCCCATGGTGGGCCAAGATCGTCTGCCTACTGGCAGATTTCGAAACATGAGCTGTTTTCTTTTTATGGGGCAGGGTTGTCATCTCTACGCCCAACGTCTTATTAGACCGGGACCTACGTCTGAAAGTGGATCCCGAACCACTACAAACATCCATGGCCCAACCGGAACTCGAACCCGAAACCTGCGGTACCGAGAGCTTGCCACTCGGCCATCAGGCCCCAATGCTGTTAAAATACTAGAGCTAATTTTGAAGAATCTGTCGGAAAACACTGCAAATACTCACATTTCAGAGACGATTCAATGAGACAGGATGATTCATTTTCATAAACATTCTCAGATGATTCATTTATTAACACTTACTGAAGGAAAAAAAATCGAGGTCGGAAACGTAGTTAAAACGTGTTAATGTAAACGTAAACAAAAGTAAGATCCTTTTTATTTGAACAGGTCCCGATGGCACGATGTTTGTTGTGAGCAAACGGTGACATCACGATGCACCGATCACGATGCCACGATTGATAACGGGATAGAAGGCTGTAATTTTAGGCGAAATTCGAAATGTTTGAAATGAATATTACTCTTTCATTTAAGTATAGCGTAGATCATGAAAATAGCTCATAGAATAGAAACATATGGCTATGATCTCTCTTTCATGATAGAGGTTTAGAAATCTAACATACTAATTCAGTCCTTTGTTTAAGAATTTCTTTCTCAATGCATTTTAACCAATGTGGTAGTTTTCACTTCCACCAATTAGTTGTTTATTTTAAAACTTAAATAATTCACTGTCAGTTAAAAGGGGGAAAAAATAGGATCAACCCGGCACAATTCGAATCCGCTATTATTAAGTTAGCCAGATAGCTTTTACATTCACTGCAATAGAATAGATTCTTAAATTTTTCGATTCTTGTCGACTTTCTTTTTTGTACTGTTATTGTAAAATGTGTTTACGTATATCACATACAGTCAATCAACGAACTCCCCAGACAGATGTGGCCTGATGGCCAATTGGCTAGATTGAAATCCTGACAGTGGCATGGATATTCGTGAATGGTTCGGAATCCACGTTAAACTGTAGGTCCCTGTCTAATTAACCTAAAGTGTGCACAAAATAACCGTAGAGCGACAAACCAAAACCCATACAATTTTTTCAGTAAATATAAAAAAAAGAAGTTAATAAAGAAATGATCAGATTTAGGAACTCTGATATATGCAGGTTTCGTCTACGATTTAGAAAATTGTGATTATTTCGATAAGGAATAAAAATAGACCTTTAACAAACCTAATTTAATTTAGTATTTTTACAATATTTTTAAATCAGCAAATAATAGTTTTTATCATTGTTCTTATAATTTTCATCATCAAAAATAATTTTATCATTTTCATCATCCAGAATAATTTTTATAGTTTTCGACATTAAGAATGATTTTTATAGTTTTCGACATTAAGAATGATTTTTATCATTTTCGACATTAAGAATGATTTTTATAGTTTTAATCCACAAGAATAATTTTTATCATTTTCGTCATCAAGAATAATTTTCATCATTTTCGAGATCAAGAATGATTTTTACAGTTTTCCACATTAAGAATAATTTTTATCATTTTCGTCATCAAGAATAATTTTTTTCGTTTTCGACATTAAAAATGATTTTTATAGTTTTAATCTTCAAGAATGATTTGTATGGTTTTCGACATCAAGAATTATGTTTTATAGTTTTTGACATTAAGAATGATTTTTATCGGTTTCGACATCAAGAATAAATTTTATAGTTTTCGACATTAAAAATATTTTTTTATTGTTTTTGACATCAAAAATAATGTTTATCGTTTTCGACATCAAGAATAATTTTTATACTTATCTTCAAGAATAATTTTTATCTTTTATGGTTTTAAGAATAATTTTTATAGTTTTAGTCTTCAAGAATAATTTTTATCGTTTACGACATTAATAATAATTTTTATCGTTTTAAACTTCAATAATAATTTTTATCTTTTTCGACATCAAAAAATAATGTTTATCGTTTTCATCATCAAGAATAATTTTTATTGCTTTTGACATCAATAATAATTTTTAGCGTTTTCGACATCAAAAATAATGTTTATCGTTTTCATCATCAAGAATAATTTTTATTGCTTTTGACATCAATAATAATTTTTAGCGTTTTCGACATCAAAAAATAATGTTTATCGTTTTCATCATCAAGAATAATTTTTATTGCTTTTGACATCAATAATAATTTTTAGCGTTTTCGACATCAAAAATAATGTTTATCGTTTTCGAGATCAGGAATAATTTTTATACTTTTAATCTTCAAAAATAATTCTTATCTTTTTTGACATCAAGAATAATTTTTATACTTTTAATCTTCCTGAATAAATTTCATAATTTTTCAATTCATTCTTCGAAAGAAATTGGCTTTGATTCAACACACGAGAAAAGAGCAAACGATCGTGCCTGTGATGCCACGCATTCTGGAAATAAACTTAAGAAAAACATTAAAATCGTTTGGCACAGAGCCCACTGGGAAGATAATAAATAATTACTATTAAGGAACTGTTTTGTCTATTCCATTTCTGTAATTTTCACATTGTCATTATCTAAATGGAAATTGTAAAACAATTCAAAACCAATATTTAAATTGCTTTGTTCGAAATAATTACTCTTTTGTTATTTTCGTCTGCGATTAAAGCATTCATTTTGTGTTCTGTTTTTATGCATGTGAATGGAAATATTTCATTGAATTTAAAATAAAATCTAGAGAAGTAATTTCCTGAGATTCAGGACATCCGCTTTTTGAGGAAATATGACATTCTATCTCTACATATAGTGTGCATGTAATCTTTGTAATTAAAAAGTTGCTTCAGTATGAAGTCCGATTTTTTTTATTTATTTTAATTATGTATTGTTCTTCATTGTGCTTAAAAATTACTATTTTTTTATTTTTATTTTATTGAATTAAGTATCAACCAAGAAATCAAGATTTTACGAAGATTTCAACAGATTTTCAAAAACATCATGCAGAAAATATTTGGATTAGTATATTTATTCTTTTTTTAAAACATTATACTGATTACTTATTTCCAGTCAACCATATTCAGAAAACTATAATATAATAATAAATAATATTCTATATATACCTGATTGTGCTAAAATTATTTTTGAAAGATTGTTATTGTTTTTATATACACATACCTTTTAATAATTTTATTTGAAAGTTATAACTTATAATGAAGTACAATTAAAATTTAACACGCATTTTGATATGGAAACCTATTTTAATGTCATATTTTTACAATGTTTTTCAATCAGTAAAGAATAATTTTGATCACTGTTCTTATATTTTTCACCATCAAGAATAATTTTAATCGTTTTCGAACATCAAGAATAAACTAAAATATTTTATTCTACTGTTGTTGTTTCTTATCAATCTTGATAAACAGCACCATCTAGACCAAGTCCACGAACCCGTGTGGTCTTATAGAAGGAGGGAAAATGTGTGTGTGTGGGGGGGGTAGCTTCTGTTTTGATGGAGTATAAGTAGATAGAAGTCTGACTTGGCTCATCGACGCTGAAGAAGGAGAACAGTGCCTTCCGGGAGGACTTGTAGTGGGAACTACCCCACCTTTGTGTTGCGGAAAACTCCCATCAGGTAGTCCGACTCACGAGGCAAGATGCTGAACATCCCAAATACCATTGAGCATATTCGTTTTTTTTGAAATAATGTCTACAACAATGCCACCATCGTACTGAACCTCCGCCCTAATGCTCACCAGCGACGCTCGTTGATACTGAGGTACGAGTAGGGCACATATTTACATTTATTTTTTTAACATTACGTCTATGACAAATGTTATGAATATTTATAAGACTCCTCGTAACACTGTTTATTACGTGGTAATATTAGAATTTCCTCCGAAATCGAAAATTAAAAAAAAATTTTTTTTTTAGATCTGCGACGAACATTCTGACAACTGATTGATAAAACCGAGTGAAAAGATAAAAATCTATTAAAGTTTTTTGGAAAAACTGCTATATCATGGATACTCTGGATAACATCCATTTTTCTTGGGTTGAGGGGGGTCAAGAAATGTTTGAAAGGTGTATGGAAGAGTTTGGTCGGAGCTAAGCTATTGGCACAAGACAATCCACTGTTGATATCGACGGAATTGCTAAACTAGATAACGAAACAGGGTTGGACAATATAAATACGCAGGAAATAGAAGAATTATTGCAAGTTAGAGCTGGTGATAATCTTTCCAACGACGATTCCAATCTTAAAGAATTAGTAGAATAGCAAGTGCAAAGAAGATTCCAAAATTAACATAAGATGAGAAGCAAAGAAAAAAAAAACTTAAAATGTATTTTCTAAAAAAAAGTATAGCCCATATAATGAAAATTATTCTTTGTTAGAAGCTTAAAAGCAAAAGGAAGTGTCATAGATGCAGTGCACTGCAACAACTACTTGCTGAATGAAATAGTAAATGGAAAATGATGTTGACGACATTTTCGCAAAAAATGCCATTTGAAGAACTTTCCTCGTCACAAACAACTTCTTTACTCGATTTTTTTTTTTAATTTTCATAAATGTTTTAAGAATAAAAATAGCCATTAGCAATTAAGCCTGTAATTAATGAAATAAAAACTATTTAACAACAAATTTTACAAAATGAAACGAAAAACTGATACATTTTCTGATTCCCTTTTCCCTATTATTTACGTGTTAAGATGACTTCGTTTAGATCCGAGAACTTCTTGGAAGGTGTCCCTGATTTAAGCGGGATCTTATTGTATGTAACCTTAATAAAAGTTTATTTTTATCTTTGTTTTAATAAATATAATGAATAATTAATTTTTCTTAAAACAAAAATTTTCATAGTAGTTCATTCCTCGAAACCTTTTCAACATTCTTCTTCTTTATGGGGGCCTGATGGCCGAATGGCTAGCGCTCTGGCGTTCGGTACCACAGGTATCGGGTTCAAATCCCGGCTTTGCTCATGGGTGTTGTAGTGGTTCGGAATCCACTTTAAGCTGTAGGTCCCGGTCCTAACAGGATCGTAGAGCGCTGCGGGGGCATTGTGACTCCGCGTCCGTGGCTTACCATCAAGTTACACGCGCCTCCTGGGTAATGCAAAGTGAGTAACATCGGTGCAGCCCTTATGGCGAAAGATCACGGTCTATTTGCCAGCTGCATTAGAAGAAAAAAAACTTCTTCTTTATTGGTATAACAGCCTCGTACAGACTTGAGTCTCCAACACAATAGCTCTCCATCTGTCATACTCCAATACCATTATCTTCCATTTAATATTTTTCAGTTGTCCAAGTTCCTCTTCGACACCATCCATCCACCTTTCCCTGGGTCTTCCTATTGTTGAACAATTTCCATAACATAATCCTTTTTAAAATGTTTCCCTCATCTCTGCGATGTGCATGTCCGAGCCAGCGGATTTTTTGTGATTTGATATATCTCACAATGTCTCTATTTTTAATTAGGTGTTCAATTTCTTTGTTGGGTCGTCTAATCCATATTGTATTGTCCACTCTTTATCCAAAAAAATTTTCTCAAAATTTTCCTCTCAAAGGCCCTGATGTAATCCAAGTTCTTAGCGTTTAATGTCCACGTTTCTCCAGCATTCGTGACAATCGGCCTTATTAGTCTTATGAATCAAAAGGTTTTGTTTTTCGTGAAATGAAACTGTTGTTATATAGCTTTTTATTTGCGTAAAATGCTCGATTACCGGCTTGTACACTTTCACATACTTCTGTATTGATACTATTGTCGTTACTTAAGATAGTTCCCAGATATTTGAAATGTCTTTCCTCTGATGTCAATACTTCTTGGTTTTCTTTTGGATTCATTGGGCGATATCATATATTTTGCCTTACTTTCATTGATCTCTAATCCAATTTTGTTTTCCAATTCTTCAAAGCTTTCCATCAGAGTTTGTCCGTTTCTTGAAATGATCACAAGATCGTCAGCATATGCGCAGATTTGGCCGGATCTATTGAAGATTGTGCTTCTCTATATATTCGGTTCTATTGCTATATGTAAAGCCAAATTGAATAATGTGGCCGATAGGCCATCCCCCTGCCGGACTCCTTTATTAAATAGAAGGGTATCACCAGGGCTGAATTTAGATGAAAAGAAGCCCTAGGCTATTCCACTTATGAGGCCCTTTCACCTCCCATTTTTAAGTTCGTAAATTACATGAGAGATAATAAAATACGTAATTACTGTGATATATATCAATATGCTAAATGAAACATGTTGCGATGGGTACTAATCTTTATAAAAAAATGTGGCGCGGATAATAAATAAAGAAAAAAGTCGAGAACTCTTAGTTGGACATTTATTCTCAGCACCCTGTATGGTACTTGTAGCAATAACTAATCAAACATAACACACAACATTTACAAAGAAACGAAATTCAAATAATAAAAATCTTTGACTACGAAAATAAAATATGCAATAAAAATTATCAAATTAAATGAAATATATTCAATACATTGAAGATTCAATTCAGATAAATTTATTTCATAATAATTCGCCTTTAAAGTTTAAATATGAATTATTATGAATTGTTTTAAACTAAACTAAAAACGGAACTTAATTCAAACAAAATATTCATATCACAAAAAAGAAAATATCAAATTGTGTATCATATTGAATTTTATGTTGATAGTTATTTTATTTAAAAACTGATTCTAATTTTGCTAACAATTTGAATGTAGGCCCCTCTTGATCTTGAGGCCCTAGGCTGAAGCCAAGTTAGCCTATAGGAAAATCCGGGCCTGGGTATCACTCATTCCGCCATGAATTTTAACTTTGGCTTTTGAATTTTTCCAGTGTTATCAATATTAATCTTAAAAGCGTTTTTGGTATTTCCGTTCTCATCAATTCTCATTCTCTATTAATCTTTTCCTATTTATGCTATCAAATGCTTGACGAAAATCTATGGACAGTAGATAAAGATCAATATTGTGTGCGTAAAAAGATTCCGTTATTTGTCTCATAACAAAAATTTCATCAATAGTACTTTTAGTCTTACTTTCATTCATTTTTTCAATATTAAGGAACGTAAAAATGTAGCATAAATTTTGATGTTAAAAGTAGATTGTTATGTCTTGTTATTTTTTCCCCCTGATTTAAAAAATTTTCATTTAGAATTATTTGGAAAGCATAGTTAAAAGAAAAAAAAATTATTAGAATTCTCTCACGAGATCAAAACTTTATCAAAATTTTATAACTATCGATAAATATTTTTTTAAATAATCTTTCAACAAAATGATTCCTAATTAAATTTTCAACGCGAAAGCAGCATCTTGATCTATTTCATTTAGTTGATGATATTCGATAATTTGATCAATTTGATGGCATTCGATAATTTGATCTATTTGATGGTATTCGAAAATTTGATCTATTTGATGGTATTCGATAATTTGATTAATTTGATAATTTTCTAACTAGATCCAAAATTTTATCCAAATTTTATAACTCTCGATAAATATTTTTAAAATATTCTTTCAACAAAATGATTCCTAATTAAATTTTAAGCACGAATGCAAGCCACCATTGAATTACACAATACAAAAGTTCTCGGCGAATTCAAAAACCATAAACATTTTTCGAATTCTTTGTTCTAAATATTTCCCGCCCTTTTAATAAGTGCAACGCGACAGAACAGCTCGTTCGGTTCGACGTACTCTCAATGCTTCACAATTCTGGCCTTCTGCCAGGTGCATGGCTTTCATTCTCTTCCTCTTTTCAAAACTTCATAAGAAAGAACGTTCGTTTGTTCTTCCTCGCATTTATTTTGGTGCACTTCGAATCCCACTTCTCCACACAGTCGGATTCTTGAGCGGATGAAACACACTTCCCGTTGCCAAAAGCGAAGAAGAAATTTCTGGATAAGCAGCTGATTTTTATCGAGTGACATGCGAGCGAATGTAAATAACTGAATTAACTGCGATGGGAAATTGTTGAAAGGTTAATTTGATTTATTTGATGGTAATCGGTAGTTTGATTTATTTAATTTATTTTATTAAGTTAAATTAAATTACCAAATCGAATCGAATTTCTACAATTGAATTTATTAAGATTTTATACGTAATTATACCGCTTCCCGTTTGCCAAAAGAGGAAAAGAAATTTCTGGACAAGCAGCTGATTTTTATCGAATGACATGCAAGCGAATGTAAATAACCGAAACAACTGCGATGGAAAGTTTGTTTAAAGGTTAATTTGATTTATTTGATGGTAATCGGTAATTTGATCTATTTGATGGTAATCGATAATTTGATATATTTGATTTATTTGATGATAGTCGATAATTTGATCCATTTGATTTATTTGATGGTAGTCTAAAATTTGATCTATTTGATCTATTTGATGGTAGTCGATAATTTGATCCATTTGATTTATTTGATGATAGTCGATAATTTGATCCATTTGATTTATTTGATGGTAGTCTAAAATTTGATCCATTTGATCTATTTGATGGTAGTCGATAATTTGATCCATTTGATTTATTTGATGATAGTCGATAATTTGATTCATATGATATATTTGATGGTAGTCGATAATTTGATCCATTTGATTTATTTGATGGTAGTCTAAAATTTGATCCATTTGATTTATTTGATGGTAGTCTATAATTTGATCCATTTGATTTATTTGATGGTAGTCGATAATTTGATTTATTTGATGGTAGTCGATAATTTGACCCATTTGATGGTAGTCGATAATTTGATCCATCAAATAAACAAATGGATCAAATTGGCGACTACCATCAAATAAATCAAGATATAGTCGACAATTTGATCCATTTGATGGTAGTCGATAATTTGATCCATCAAATAAACAAATGGATCAAATTAGCGACTACCATCAAATAAATCAAGATATAGTCGATAATTTGATCTATTTGTTAATTTGATGTTAGATATAGTCGATAATCGATAATTTGATTTATTTGATGCAGTTAAATCAAATTACGAATTCGAATCGAATTTCTGCAATTGAATTTATTAAAATTTTATGCTTAATTATATCAGATTTCCAGTTGGATTCTTGAGCGGATGAAATACACTTCTCGTTGCCAAAAGCGAAAAAGAAATTTTCGGATAAGCGGCTGATTTTTATCGAGTGACATGCGAGCGAATGTAAATAACCGAATAAACTGCGATGAAAAGTTTGTTTAAAGGTCAATTTGATTAGTTTGATGGTAATCGGTAATTTAATCTATTTGATTTATTTGATTAAGCTAAGTTAAAGTACGAATTCGAATTGAATTTATTAAGATTTTATATGTAATTGTACCTGATTTCCAGTTAGAATCTTGAGCCGGTGAAATACACTTCCCGTTGCCAAAAGCGAAAAAGAAATTTCTGGATAAGCAGCTGATTTTTATCGAGTGACATGCGAGCGAATGTAAATAACCGAACAAACTGCGATGGAAAGTTTGTTTAAAGGCTAATTTGATTTATTTGATGGTATTCGATAATTTGATCTATTCGATTGTATTCGATAATTTGATCTATTCGATTGTATTCGATAATTTGATCTATTCGATTGTATTCGATAATTTGATTTATTTGATGGTATTCGATAATTTGATGTATTTAATGGTATTCGATAATTTTATCTATTTGATTTTATTCGATAATTTGATTTATTTGATGGTATTCGATAATTTGATCTATTTGATGGTAATCGGTAATTTGATCTATTTAATGGTATTCGATAATTTGATTTATTTGATGGTAATCGGTAATTTGATCTATTTGATTCAGTTAAATTAAATTAAGAATTCGAATCAAATTTCTACAATTGAATTTATTTTATACGTAATTATGCCTGATTTCATTCTAGAGCGGAGGAAATACACTTCCCGTTACCAAAACTGAAGAAGAAATTTCTGGACAAGCAGCTGATTTTTATCGCGTGACATGTAAGCGAGTGTAAATAACTGAATTAACTACAATGGGAAGTTTGTTTAAAGGTTAATTTAATTTCTTTGATAGTAATCGATAATTTGATCTATTCGATTTATTTGATTAAGTTAAATTAATTGACGAATTCGAATAGAAGGCTGAACGATTCAAACCAATAACTGAATTAATTAAGAATTTATACGTAACAAGCAGAACCCAGTATACGTTGTCCTGCCAAAAAAAAAAAAAAGAACACACACATTGTAGAAAATTACATATCACGAATATATTCTCCAAGTTCCAATATAGGAGTATACTCGTTTTCATGGATATCGTTTGAACGCTGTAAGATGAATTGCTGCAGCACTATCTGGTGGCAAGTAACACTAGAGTGGATAGCGCGGACCTATTTTCCATATTCGAATACATTTTATTACCAATTTTCGTAGCGATTGGTTGAATGTTACAGAAGTTGATATACTGAAGCACCCTCTGGTGGCGACTTGCCACAAAGGGGATAGCATAAAAACATTCTCCATGTTTTGTCAAACACACACAGAAAATTTCAACCAAATCGGTCCAACCGTTTAGGAGGAGTTCAGTGACAAACACACGTGCACAAGAATTATATCAATTGCAACGTCACCTATCGGGTCCAATTGTGAATCTAAACTATACAGGGACCCACTCAAACACACATACGAATTTCATCAAAATCGATCCAGTCGTCTAGGAGAACAGTCACAAACACACGTAAAGAATTATTATTATAAAGATTGCACCTGATTTCCAGAAATATGAGATCAGTTGAAAATCTGCTTTTCCAGAAAGGCCGTTTTACAAGAGTTATAGGAGTTATTTTGAGTAAGAGGGAAAATGTGTCAGAAATTGATGCACATGTGTTACGCATGTTTGGTTGCTCACAAAAGTTGTTGTTTCTTATTCCACTTGGTCGACAGCAACTTCTAGACCAAATACATTGACCCGTGTATTGTCATTTTCAATTGGCTAGCGTTCTGGCCGTTGGTAAGACAGGCTTCAGGTTCGAATACTGGTGGTGCCATGGATGTTTCGTGTGGTTCGGAATCCATTTTAAGCCGTAGGTCCCGGTCTCCTATGACCGTAGAGCGTCGCAGACCCCAGTCAGACTTCTCAACCACATCATTTTCGAACTGTAAAGGGGCAACCCAGCTCTAGTCACAATGATGTGGTGTGGTGTAGTAGTCGTAGTGGTTTGGAATCCGCGTTAAATTGTATGCCATGGTCTAGTTAGCTCAACGTGTGCATAAATTGACCTGAGCGGCAAACCAAACCAAACCATGGAAGGCGGGAAGCAGCTTCTGTTGAAATGGAGCACCCTTAGGTAGAAGTCTGACTTGACTCCATGTCACTGAAGAAGGGGGCAAGTACTTTTAGGGTGAACCACCCAACATTCGCATATAGTATGGGAGAAAACCCGGAAAATCTCCCACATGGTAGTCCGAATAATGAAGCAAGATGCTGAACATCCCAAACGCCATCGAGTCTCCTTGTTTTTTGAAACAGTGTCTACAACAAAGCCTCCTGCGGATGGAACCTATACCCTCATGCTCACCAGGAGCCCACGTTGCCACCGAGTCGGGCACAAGATATTTTTATTTATCTTTATCATATTTATTGACAAAGCACGTGTTCTCCACAAAATAGATGTGGTTGTTGTCATCAAATAATGCATTAAAATGAGCAAAAGCTGTTCGGATCAACGCATATTTTTGAGTAAACACTTTTAGGAATGGTTTGTCGCTACACTGTTTTTTTTTCGCACTCTTCAGGCTACTTGGTTTGGTTTGTCGCTCTACGGTCACCTTACGCACTCTTTTGGGCTAAACAGACCGGGACCTACACTTTAAAGTGGATTCCGAACCACTCACAAACATCCATGCCACCGCCGGGATTCGAACCTGAAACCTGGGATACCAAAGACTAGAGCGCTAGCCACTTGGCCATCAGGCCGCTTTCAGGCTACTTAGACGGGAACTACAATTTACGTGAATTCCGAACCACTCCCAAACATCCATGGGATTTGAACCTGAAGCCTGAGGTATCAAAGGTCAGAGCGATAGCCAATTGGCTATCAGGCCGCGCTTTTAGGTATAAATATACAAGCATTGATCCATAAAAATCAATCAGGTTGACATTTGGTTGCGTACAAAAATACTGAAAGATTTATTAAATTATTGTTTTATCCCTCAATAAATTCTTTATATTCATTTTAGTAAATAAACAAAGAACAATAAAAAAATTTAAAAAAAAAAGAAATATATTTAATAAAAAAAACATTAATTAATAAATAAAAGTAAAAAAATAAAAATAGAATAAAATGAAGAAATAGAAAAAACAGATATAAAATAAATAAAAGAAGCATGTAAAAAATGAAACGTAATAAAAAAAATAAAGAATATGCAAGAAGAAAATAAAAAATGATAAAAACAAATAAATAATTAAAAAAAAAAAAAAAGAGATACATATATTTAATTTTTTTTTCTTTCTAATGCAGCTGGCAAACACTTAGACAGTTTGGACTTGGATGCCTTAAGGCAAGCGCTGCACAGACGTTACTCACTTTGCATTACCCAGGGGGGGGCGTGTAACTTGAAGATAAGCCACGGACGAGGAGTAACAATGTCCCCGCAACGCTCTACGATCCTATTAGGACCGGGACCTACACTTTAAAGTGGATTCCGAACCACTACAAACATCCATGGCACCGCCGGGACTCGAACCCGAAACTTGTGGTACAGAGCGCTAACCATTCAGGCCCCTACATATATTTAATAACTTTCGACTTTTTTCTTCCAGCCTGTCTTCACCAGTTTATGCACCTCTGCTTTAAATTGATGATATGCTTTGAAACGTGGGAGGGGTTTGTAACTTGTATGGTGTAGAATCAGAGCAAGCAAAACACAGACAGAGGAAATAAAGGCAGCGGATGTAGTGGTTTGGATTTATGTCAATAGAAAAAAAACTTTATACGTTGAAATAAATCCATCGTAACTCGACTGTATTCATGGGTCATATTTTTTCACATTTTCATTGAAATAAAATTCACAACAACAACAAATATTTTTTTCCTTCAATGTGGGAACAAATCTGATTCACCAAGCTGATCTGTAAATTTATTGATCTATAGATCTATAGATTAATTAAATTAATGTTTTATAAATTTATTATAAATTTATCATCTTCATCAGTGGCGCAACAGCCACAGCGATGGGCCAATGTCATCTGCCTACAATGCAAATCTTATAAGGGAAACAGAAAATACTCAACAATCGACAAGGCTATCGTTGCTAAAATCTCACATATCATATCTATGCTACCCTATTTACCCTATTATTTGCTTTGAAAGGATTTAAATCAGCATTAGAGAGTTTTTGCATACCGTATTTTGGACGTCCGTTAGCTTTTTCTCCCAAGCGCGCATGCTCATAGGAAATTGCGCATGCGTATCTGTAATAATAGAGAGTTTTTGCATACCGTACGTTAGTTACCGTAGGACGTCCGTTAGCTTTTTCTCCCTAGCGCGCATGCGCAGTTTCCTATGAGCATGCGCGCTAGGGAGAAAAAGCTAACGGACGTCCTACGGTAACTAACGTACGGTATGCAAAAACTCTCTATTGTTTCCTATGAGTATGCGCCCTAGGGAGAAAAAGCTAACGGACGTCCAAAATACGGTATGCAAAAACTCTCTATTATTTTAAAATGACCACATAAGACATAATTTCAAAATTGAAATAGAAAAGCATTGGCCGTTATTGGAAATATTTTTTTTTCAATAAAAGAAAACGGATGAAATAAGTTACTATCTGCATTTTAAAGTGTCGATTTTCAAAAGCAAATTTCAAATGTATATAATTATTTCTTTTCATCATCATCATCATCATCAATAGCACGACAGCCCAGGGTGGGCCAAGGCTTTCCTTTGAAGAGATTTCCATGTATTCCTCTGGATTACAAGGGTCCTCCAATTCTTAATCTTTGGTACTAGAGCAAAATCTTTTTCAACTGCGTCTATCCATCGCAACTTGGGTCGTCCTCTTCCTCTTTGTCCCTGTGGGTTTGCCAAAACGAGCTTTTTTACAGGGTTTTAATCATTCATTCTATGAACAGCCCAGTTTAACCTATTGATCGTAATATATTTTATATTATCAAGTTCTTTATAGCCCTTATAAATTTCTGCGTTGTACCATTTTCTCCAGCAATCCCTTTTTCTAAAACCTCCAAGAATAGTCCTTAAAATCTTTCTCTCAAATATACCTAAATGGGTCTCATCAGATCTTGCAAAGTCCCTGTTTCAGAGCCCTAGACCAAAATAGGTGTAATAAGGGTTTTATATAACAAGAATTTAGTTTTTTATATGAACTGTGATTTAAATAGATTTCTTAATGCAAAAAAAGTCCTTATTGCCAGACACAATTCTGTTTTTTTATTTTAGGTAAGATATTATTATGACAATTCATTTCTGATCCTAAGTATTTAAAAGTTAGCACAGATTCAAAAGAGTATGTGCCTAAGATAATATTGGGTGTATGAGAAATATTTCTTGAGGAAAGCATATATTTCGCTTTTTCCTAGTTTAGGTTTAAAAGCAAGCCGTTGCAGCCAGTTCAAAAGCTCGAAAAGCTTCCCCCAAAGCTGCAAAATATCTTGTAATGATTACACATCTTCACCAGAAGCTAAAATCTGAACAGACTTGAAGAAAATATGTAATTATTTACTTTGAAATGATTTAAATCATCTTTATTGCAAAATGACCCCATAAAAATGATTTCGGAGTTACAATACAAAAGCATTAGCCGTTTTTGAAAAAAAAATTTCCAATAAAAGGACTTTAAACAGTTGATGACAAGATTTTTTAACATTAATTTTTTAATATTTATAAACTATATTTGTCATTATATTTTTTAAATTTATTATTGCGGTTAAAATTATTCAAGCATGTTGCCTAACCCATGCCATTTACTGGAATATAATAACCACTGAAATAAAAAAAAATGGAAGAGATGTTGATTTATATTCATTTTGCTTTTTACTTATAGAGCAAACATTATTAAAATTTCCTCTTTTGTAAACCGGCCATGTTTTCGAAACTTTGCGTTCCATGAATATAAAGTTATCTTTTTCTAAATTGTTTTTCGCTGGAAAACATGACGAAAACAAAATACAAAAAAGAAAAACATCCAAATTCTTAGAATACAAAGGATTTCAGTTTTGCTAAAAAACAAGACTTTTGAAGATGTTTTTTTTTTTTTTTTTTTAATATTCACTACTAAGCTTTTGCGGATATTATATTCTAGTGCATGCATGCAATGTAGAATGAAGTCTTGTAAAAACAACTAAAATTCTGTGAAAATGAAATGTTTAATTAAGTTTTTTAATATAAATAATATTTATTTCATCAGTTTAGCTACGGATTTGTATAATTTCTAAGAATGAATGTGGTTTTTTTTTTTTGTATTTTGTGATGAATAAAACTGCCATTGCTCCTCCTTTAATATAAAAATTTAAACAAGATTAATTATTTACTTTATTATTACTTTAACATTAATTATTTACTTTACTGTTACTTTAAGATTATTTATTAACTTTATTATTACTTTAAGATTAATTTTTTACTTTATGAATTCTTTAAAATCAATTATTTATTTTACTGTTACTTTAAGATAAATTATTTACTTCACTGTTACTTTAAGATTAATTTTTTTACTTTATGAATATTTTAAAATGAATTATTTACCTTAATATTATTTTAAGATTGATTATTTATTTTATTATGACTTTAAGATTAATTATTCTCTTTATTATTACATTAAGATTAATTATTTACTTTATTATGACTTTAAGATTGATTGTTTACTTTATTATTACTTCAAAATAAACTATTAATTTAAATTATAATAGAATTGAAAACATTAAGATTATTCGTAACTTTATTAATTTAATTCTTTATATTTATTTTACACATATAAAATTTCATATTATTTGAATTACTTTATTTTGAGTATATATTATAATCTCGTAATATTGCATAATCTAACCATGACAAAGTAATATTTAAAAAAGCTTCGTCATGGTTTTATGGAAGTTTATCCGGTTTTCTGTATGTGTAACACAAATGTTGATTTCATTTTAACGCATGCTTTTTCTACTCATAGGACAGAGAAGTAACATATCTAAGTAGTGCTTACGTAATGGAGTTGTCAGCAAATCAAGACATTTCAAAACCTTAATTTTTCGTTTTAATTTTTTAAATACTTACCACGTAATATTTGTATTTAAATTTTAATACATAAAATAGCCATGTAATATTAGTATTTGAGTTTTAATACATAAAATATGCAATATTAGTATTGTTTTAATACATAAATTAAGCATGTGATATTTGCATTGTTTTAATACATAACCATGTAATATTTGTATTTAAATTTTAATACCTAAAATAGCCATGTAATATTAGTATTTGAGTTTTAATACATAAAATATGCAATATTAGTATTGTTTTAATACATAAATTAAGCATGTGATATTTGCATTGTTTTAATACATAACCATGTAATATTTGTATTTAAATTTTAATACCTAAAATAGCCATGTAATATTAGTATTTGAGTTTTAATACATAAAATATGCAATATTAGTATTGTTTTAATACATAAATTAAGCATGTGATATTTGCATTGTTTTAATACATAACCATGTAATATTTGTATTTAAATTTTAATACATAAAATAGCCATGTAATATTAGTATTCGAGTTTTAATACATAAAATATGCAATATTAGTATTGTTTTAATACATAAATTAAGCATGTGATATTTGCATTGTTTTAATACATAACCATGAAATATTTGTATTTAAATTTTAATACATAGCCATGTAATGTTTGTATTTGAATTTTAACACATAAAATACATAAAATAACCGTGTAATATTTGTATTTGAATTTTAAGATACAAAATAGCCATGTAATATTTATATTTGAGTTTTAATACATAAAATAGCCATGTAATATTTATATGTGAGTTTTAATACATAAATTAACCATATAATATTTGTATTTGATTTGTAATACATAAATTAACCATATAATATTTGTATTTGATTTGTAATATATAAAGTAACCGTGTAATATGTGTATTTGAGAATGCATTAACCACGTAATATTTGAAAATACATAAAATTAGCCTTATAATATTTGTATTTGAGTTTTAATTCATAAAATAATCATATAATATTTGTATTTGAGTTGTAATACATAAAGTAGCCGCGTAATATGTGCATTTGAGAATACGTTAACCATGTAATATTTTAATTTTAAAATACATTAACCATGTAATATTTTAATTTTAGAATACATTGATCATGTAATATTTGTATTTGAGAATACATTAACCATGTAATATTTTAATTTTAGAATACATTAACCATGTAATATTTGTATTTTAGAATACATTAATCATGTGATATTTGTATTTGAGAATACATTAACCATGTAATATTTTAATTTTAGAATACATTAACCATGTAATATTTGTATTTTAGAATACATTAACCATGTAATATTTATATTTGAGAATACATTAACCATGTAATATTCGTATTTTGAAAAACACATAAATTAACCATGCAATATTTGTATTTGAGTTTTAATACATAAAATAGTCATAATATTTTTTGAGTTTTAATACATAAAATAAACATGTAATATTCTCATTTGAATTTTAATACATAAAATAGGCATATATTTGAACTTTAATACATAAAAGAATTGTAATATTTGTATTGGAGTTTTAATACACAAAATATGAGTGTATTATTTGTATTTGAATTGTAATACATGTGTGTTCAACTGTAAATTTATTAATCAGTAATATTATCAACGTGTATTCTATCAATATTTCGATGGAAAGATAAACATATATATATATATATATATATATATATATTTATATGTATATATATTTAACCTATTCAAAGCACAAATCATATCTAAAGACTTCTTTAAAGATGACACACGTTAAAAAAAAAAAAACCAGAAATAATAAAATATGTCTTCTCAAATTAGTAACAGAGGCAGAGGTTCAATTCGAATTTCCTTTTCTAATGAGACGGAAACCCGAATGATGGATTGCGACTCCGCGCGGGAAGAGAATCGTTATCGAATAATCGATGGGCGAATGTTGCATTTGACAATCGTCATCGAATTCTTCTTTTATGTGTTCACCTTTCAAAAGGAAGGAGTAAAGGGCCCATAAATTGTGTTTAGTGTGGAAGAAAGGGCAGAAAGGACGTCTCCCTGGAATGTGTGTCAGTGAGCGTGAATGAAGCGTTCCACTTTGTGTTTTGCGCGGGTACTGGAGCCTATCCGGAGCACCTGCTCCACCCCGAGAGGTGAGGAGTCACTGACATCTGCGGAAAATCGTTTGCAACTTGCCTTAAGGCAGGTGTACCAAAAACCGAAAAGTAGAAAACATTCAAAGTGCAATTCTGAATTATTTATGTAGTGTTATATGGTTAAAAACTTACAGAGCAAAAAATAATAATATTTTGTCAGGAAATTTAATTTGTTTTCATTCTTTTTTTAAATAATATAAAAAAAACAAGAAAAAATGTTGAGTTATTGTTGATGATATCGTTTACGTATGCAGAGTTTCTGTGACCTTTTGGCACTTTAGGTAATGTCGGTTCGGCCTGTCGCTCTACGGTCATTTTTACACATTTTAGGATAATTAGACCTACTGGACCTACAGTTTAAGTGAAGCGAACCCCTCACAAACATCCACGGCACCACTAGGATTCGAACCTTTGAAGTCTGTGGTACCAAATGCCAGAGAGCTGACCAACTTGCCATCAAGCCACAGGTATTATCGGGGGAGAGACCTATAGCTCAGTGGGTCGTTTAGTGTGAGAACATCGTTTATGATTAAGTTGATTTTGTAATCACGATATCTAAATTATTCGTGATCCAGTGGCAATGTGCGCAGCTGGTGCGCAGAAGGGCTGAGGTTTGATTGCTACGTTGATTGGTTCGTTGGTGGTATTGTTATAGTCCCAACTTTCAGAAACGAGGAGATGCGATGACGATTGTGAAAATGCGTGTAAAACAATCTTTCATCGATAGTTAGGCTGCCTGGTGAAAATTTTCCCGGCTTTTCACCAACAAGATTGCTGTCCAGTTACACATAAAAAGTTCTCCCAGCAGGTACTTCACTACCCCATCATCCATCGGTGGGCTGTTCGTGGTATACATGAGGCCCACCGTTGTTCCGCCCTCACTCTTTTTCTTTCCATAGCAGAAAACAATTAAATATTTGTATGCTATTTTAAATGTCTATTTTTATATAAGCTCTGATCGATAATATATAAATACAAAAAAAACCGCATCTATTTGAAATTAAAAAGAATATATCAAATGTTACTTACGGTTGAAATTTATTGAATGTCTATTATTCACATATAAGTAATATTGATTTTTTTATTGTTAGTGATTAAAACGGATGGAAAATACATGGGAAATCACATGATTCTGATTAAAACGGATGGAAAATACATGGCAAACCACATTTATTCTGATTAAAACGGATGGAAAACACATGAAGAACCCCATGATTCTGATTAAAACGGATGAAAAATACATGAAAACCACATGATCCTGATTAAAACGGATGGAAAATACATGGAAAAACCACATGATTCTGATTATAACTGTGAAAAATACATGGAAAACCACAGGATTCTGATTAAAAGGAATGGAAAATATATGGAAAAACCACATGATTCTGATTAAAACGGATGGAAAATACATGGAAAACCATATGATTCTAAAGCAGATGGAAAATCTTGGAAAAACACATGATTCTGGCAAAAACGTACGGAAAATACATAGAAAAACATATGAATTCGATTATTGATTTCATACTTTTAGTATTTGTATTGAACAAAGCGATGTTTAATGTATTATTTTTGCTCCCTGACGATGAAATGTTAGCTTTCTCACGAAAGATGTATTTCCTACTAGTTTTATTTCATTATTATCGTGAGTTTTTCTTATATTTGCATGCTTTTAAAGTATTTTTTTTTTTCGTCTTAATTTTGTTGCTCTTTTAAAACTGCAAGTCACCATAGCAAAGTGTCATTTAGTAAATGGATATGTAAGGATTTCTGTCATCTCAACTGATGGAATTTTAAGTAAAAAGCATATTTTCCATAAAAAGTAAAGCATATTTGAGCATATTTTCCTGGAAATTTTCTCGGAAATTATCTGCACTCTTGACTGACATTTTCCTTAATTATATTCAACAAAGTGAAAAATATATAATTTTACTAAAGTAAGGACATGGTTTTCAGTAAAAAAATAACGTAAGTAAAAGAGTTTATCGAAATATAAAAAATAAATAAATAAATAAAAATCGGTTTATTAATTAAAGTTAAATACATTAAACTTAAATGTCAAAAAGTGCAATATAAATAAAAACAAACAAAAAAAAAAGGGGGGCCTCCAGGTGTTTGCCATTGCATACCGTATGCCAGTTACCGTAGGACGTCCGTTAGCTTTTTTTCCCTAGCGCGCATGCTCATAGGAAACATTGTACTATTACGCATGCTTATCTGTAATATTGCACTACTGCGCATGCGATTTGAAAGCAGTTGAAAGCATTTCTAATAAACAAACATGGCTGACAACTGATGAATAGATGAGGAGTTGACTAATTGTGAAACACGGAAAGCAGAAATTAAACGCTATAGACGTCATTTAAATAAATTAAAAAAATTTTTAGATTAGTCTTGGATCTTGTACAAAGAAAAAAATGTGAAATGTACGAGCAATTAATCTTAAATAAATATACTTTTTTTTTTACTAATCAGCTGACTCATCAACGATGATGCAACGAACACACATTACGATCTACGAATCACGAAAGTAAGTTTTCCAGTTTATTTGTTATATTAAAAATATTCTATAATGTAGTTTTAATTTCTTAACATAACTATATTTAATGCTGATTAATTCTAAAATCATCATGATAATCTGTTTAAACTTAATCAATTTTCACTCATATGTTAAAATATATTTTGTAGTTAGATAGATACTCAAACATCATTATAGGCAAAACTTATGTTATATGAATGAAACTCGATTAAGTTTTAATAGATTATCATGGGAATTTTAGAACTAATTAGCATTAAATATAATAAAATATACTATTATTTATATATTAAACTACATTATAGAATATTTTTAATATAAAAAATAAACTGGAAACTTACTTTCGTGATTCGTAGAAGATCGTATATGTGTCTTTGTTGCTCTTTCTCGTTGATGATTCCGCTGATAAATGAAAATGTTTTTTTAATTACACCTAAACACATTTCTTCTAGTACAAGATCGTAGACTAATCTAAAAAATAATTTCATTTATTTTAATTAAGTGTTTAATTTCTGTTAATCCCGTTTCCTAATACGTTTAACTCCTTATCCATTCATCAGTTTTATTAGAATTATATTACGAATAGTTTTTAATTTTTTTATTGTATATTGTTCTATTTAACATTAAGATTAATTTCCAGAGAAGAATACCCTCACCTCCCTTACCTGAATATTATTCCAAATTCTAGATCATTTATATTATTGATGTATATTAAATTTTAAGATGTATAAAATATTTTTTTTTCAATTTACAGGAGTGTGAGAATTCACCCACTCCTCCATTTTTAATAATAAAGATAATGACAACTAGAAAATATTTTTTCACAATTTGATTGTTTTATAAGTTACATTTCCTCAACAGGCCTTCGAGAATAAAAAATATGCCAATTTCAGAATGGAACATTAAATGATATAATCACTGTTTACATATTCATTTTCATGACATAGATGGTAGATTGAGTCGACTAATAAGCTAATGTACCACCAAAAAATCATTTGCCAAAAAAAGTATTTGTTTATTAGCAACTAGATTGCTATTTGTTTTGTATTGACATGTCTTTAGTGAACAATTTCATTACTACTTAAAAAGATGTATGTATAGATTTATTTATGTACAACTTTTTTAAATTTTGATTAAATTACTTATTATTTACATTTAATTTTGTGCAAGTTTCTTGTATTTAAATATTTCAGAATATATGAAGCAATATTTTTTAAATGAACATTTCTTGTAATGTATAACAACTATGAAAGAGATTTAAGAAACCTGAATTAATTTTAATTTTATTTTTTAATTCATGACATACTTTAAAAAACAGATTAGTAAAATTTTTGAAAATCTTTACATAATTATGATGAAAATGTTAAAATTGATTCCTACAATATGCCATTTCCTTAAATAAAGAAAAATGTTCTAACAAAGCAAACAAATTTATTAAGAAACAATATAGTAAATTTATTTACCCTTGCAATTTATTATAAAGGTGTATAAAATAAATTAATAATTTCACATGAAGCATGCAAGAAAAAAAAAAAGAAAATTGTAATGATTCAGTTATATATTACTACTTAACTTTTAATTTGCAGACAGCAGAAAGATTTTTAAAGAAGTTAAAAATTATTAACTCTTATACCATTACAAAAATACAGTCCCCATAAAAAGAGAAAAATTATAAGAAATGAAACAGAAAGTTGTAATCCAAAAAAGACAAACATATAAAATTAAATCAAATCTTTAAAAAAGTAACTAATATTAAGGATGAAAATGAATAAAAGCATATTTCTTGTTATATATTGTTTTCTTAAATAAAGAATAATTTTCAAAATAAACAAGCAAATTTATTTAGCACTTATTTAATAGTACATTAGTTTATCTGTGTATATTTTCAATTTATTATGAAACTCAATTCAAAATATAAAAAGTTCTATTCAGAAAAATAAATCCATACTAATATAATCAAGTTAAAACAGGAGGGCACAAAATGGATATATTTTATATATAGTTTATTTTATTTTTTTAAATATTTTTTTATTTCCAATGGCAGATTATGAACAGTTACAGCAAAAAAGAACAACGAAAAAAAATATATATGCAACATACAACAACAAGAAATAATACAACAAAACATGCTGAAACAGAGTTCATTAATCTAACAATAATGCCAAGTTGCAGATCTTTTAGCCACTAAAAAGTGTTACAGGTGCACCACGGGGAGGTAGATCTTCTGCGCACCTTTTTTTTTAAATATTATACTATTAAAAATGCTAATTTTTTCATAGTAACAAATATAATTTACAAATTATTTCTTAAATAATGATATGAAATTCAAAATAGGAATAGAAATATAAAATACCAACAGAAGCAGGTTAATAAATGGAAAATATTTCTACAGTACTTTTAATTAGCACAAAAATAAAAGAGTTATAAAATTAAAAAATATTTTAATATCAGAATTTTAACAATTAAAACAAAATATTTATAGCAAATAGCTTTTTAATATACTTTTAAATAAAAAATTACTTTGTTTGTTTGTTTTAAATTAATATAAATTTATAATGTATATTCTTAAAACTAGACATATGAAAAATAAAGTAACATTAAAATTAGTCGTGTTCATTCATAGCACATTTGCTTCTAATCATCAAAATAAATAATGTTCAACAATTTTTAAGTAAAATTTTAAATTTACATTTATTATTACTGGTTTTTTTTAATTGTTATATGTATAATCTTCAATGAGCAAATGCCTTATAAGAAATTTAGAAAGAATGAATTTTTAATTCACTTTTGTTAATGATGTAGTTTAGATTTTGTACAATTATCCTGTAAAAGCTTACTACCAATGAAACCACTAAACACCTGTATATAATAGTCTTGTTTCATAAAAACAGAAACACAATTTTATTTTTAATATTATATTTTAATTAAAAAATATATTTAAAAACAATTACAATTGCAATACTTTTAATAATTTAAACAAACATATAACATTACTAAATATATATCTGAATCTAAAATCATGCAGCATTTTAACAAGTACAAATTACAGGTACAGGCTATCAATTTTAAATAGCCTTTTGAATTACAAAAAATAGGAAAGAAAAATAACTGAAACATCTAAAAACAGATAGTTAATTTGGAAATATCTGCATAATATATTTTTCATTAGCATAAACATGGCAGATAATTTTTTCAAAATTTAAAATAAGCAATTATTAGAATTTTAGTAATTAAGTAAACATGTATATACATTTAATTGCGTTATTTAAAATTGCATTATTTAAATTATTACTTACGTCTAAAGGTAAAATATATTTTTTTTAGTATATATTTTCAGGGAATAATTAACTTTAATCAACCTTTTATTTCTGCACTATCTTTATTCGAAATGAATAGATGTTTTAGATGGAGAGAAAAGCAGATGTTTAAATTGAAACAAAAACCACAATGCTAGTCATAACAAAGCAGCTGCAAATAGAAACGTTCTTTTTTTACATTTTTTTTTTTTTTTTATTCTTTGCATGTTTTTATACTTCATTTCTTTTACCATTTCGTGCTGCCTGATTGTCACATAAAGATTAATAGCAATTATCAAATGGAGCATAAGCATATATGTAATACATTTTGCAATTTTTTTTGTATTAAAAATATATAATTAATAAAAAAAAATGTTCTCTGACAAAAACGATTAAAATCTACATTTGTTAAATCTTTCTTATCGAGAACTGGATATTTGCACTTCTATATCATCACTCAGCTGCTCGTATTCGAGATTTTGTTTTCGCGCTGTTTTAATTTAACGGAAAAGTGAAAGCGGACGCTATGCAAAAACTCATTTTAAGCTTCCCGTTAAATGACCGTTTCTGATGAGCGCATGCGCAGTGGTATCATGCGCCAAATAGCGGGAAAAGTGAAAGCGGGTGGCTTCCGCTATGCAAAACCTCTCTATTGTTGTAGACATTCTTACAAAAAAAACGAGGAGCCCCGGTGGCGTTTGGGATGTTCAGCATCTTATCTCGTAAATAAGACTACTTGGTGGAAGTTTTCCTGGTTTTTTTCCCATACGATGCGGGGTAGTTCCCCCTAAAATGTAATCCGGAAGACACTGCAGTCCTTCTTCAGTGATTCGGAGTCAAGTCAGACTTCTGCCTACGGGTGTTCCATCACAACAAAAGCTGTCTCCTCCTTCCATGAGAACACACGAGTTCTTGGATTTGATCTAGATGCTGCTGTTTACCGAGTGGGCTAAGGAAAAAAAATCTTGTAGATGCCTGATTATACACTAGATGAACTTTGGCTGAATGTGGTGAACTCTGCATGGACTCCATTCCAATTTTCTAATGATATTCACTTAACCGTAGATTCCGGACAAATATGACTGTTCAGCGTTGGACGTAGGGTTGACAAACCTCCCTAAAAATCCTCCTGGAAGGCACTGATGTTCTTCTTCAGCGACTCAGAGCTAAGTTTGACTTCTACCTACGGGTGATCCATTACACAACAGAAGCTGCCCACTTTCCCTCTATGCATGAGTGGATTACTCATGGGGTGTCCATCCGCGCTGCAGGACACCCGAGGATTAGACACAACAACAACATGAGACAAAATCACGAACAAACGAACAATTTTCTTTTCTTTAAGAAACTGAAATGTTATTGCCTATAAGTACCTTCTGTTATCATCTAATTAAGTTCTTTGATGGTTAAGTTTAGATCTTAAGTTGAATTTAGATATTCCAATAGCGTAGATTACTCATGGAGTGTCTACTCCGAGCTGCTGGACTCTAAGGATTAGTCATAACAACAACATGGTCGGTTAATTGTGAAATTATGTTTTGTGTAATGTGTTTTTGGGAAGACGGCTTAGTGTATTCTTACTGGGTACGAGGTATTGTTGAAAGGGCTTAAAGCTTCAAGTCCTAAACAACCCCAAAATAGCTATAATCTCTCTGCTTTTATGTCCTTTTGCAAAGACTTACTTCCTTACTAGGTTTTTATTTTATTGAATTCTCTTTTGTAATGCCATTTGGACCTTTAAATTAATTATTTATTAATGTTTTTTTTATTTTGTCATTGGTTTGCTTGTTTCTTACTTCTGTAAGCTTCGTGAGATACTTTGTGGTACATAAGGATTTTTTTATCTTCTTGTTCATTGTCGCGAAAGCCCCATGGTGGGCCAAGGCCGTCTGCCTACTAGATTTTGAGACAGGTGGTGGTTTTTTTAAGGGGTAGGTTTGTCAGCCCTACGCCCTATAGTCATGCTACTGTGCCCAAAAAGTAAGACCAATTATTATTTTTTTCAAAAACTCTTTATTTATTCTTCCAAATTTATTTCATCGCCTTCAATGTAATCTCCTCCGGACACAATGCACTTATGGCGACTTTTTTCCCAATCCTCAATGCATGCTAAAAAGTCATCGGCAGGTATGGCCCTCAGAGCGCGCTGCGAATCACGTGAATCTCTGCAATCGACTCAAAACGGTGTTCCGGGAGTGGTCTTTTGAGTTTAGGGAATAGTCAGAAGTTGCACGGTGGTTGTGGAACGATATGGGTTTCATTTTTGGCCGAAAAATTCACGAAGAATCAATGCAGTGTGAGCTGGCGCATTCAGATTTGCGCGTTGAGGCCCAAAACGGAATGGACCCATACTTTTGAAATTCCAGCATCATCAGCAAGGTCTCTAATAGTAAATCGACCGTTTGAAAGCACAAATCTTTAATTTTTTGGGCGTGAGCTTCGTCGGTTGAGGTCGATGGTCAACAGAGGGAGCTTCGTCTTCAACGCGTTCTCTGCCTTCTTTGAACTGTTTATACCATCTCTAAACATTTCTTTCCGATATAGGAATGCTCACCGAATGCCTTCTGCAACATTCTATACGTTACCGGGGAAAAAAAAAAAAAATTGAAAGCGAGTTCTTTGCTCAATTCATTCAGACATTTCAAAAATCGCCGGAATCAGTTTTAGCGTCTCACAAAACCAAGCGTAGTTCCAACACTAATGACTATTTTGACGGGAAATTTCACACAGTTGTCAAGGACAGTGACAGAAACGTAAAAAAGAAAGAAAATTGAAATTCCGTAAGCCCCTGGAATTTTAAATTGAAAATGGTTCTTACTTTTTGGACACAGTAATACTAGATTTTGATACAGATGTTTTTCTTTTTACGGGGTAGGTTTGTTAGCCCTATGCCCATTCCAATTTTTTAATGGAATCGACTTCACCATAGGTTCCTCTCTAATATGACTCTATAGCGGTGGGCGTAATGTTGACAAACCTCCCGGAAGGCACCTCCTTCTTTAGCGACTCGGAGACAAGTCAGACTTCAACCTACTGGTGCTAAATCACAACAGAAGCGGACCCCTTTCTCTCCATCCGTGAGTAGACTACTCATTGGGTGTCCGTTCAGCGCTGACGGAAATTGAGGATTAATCACAACAACAACATGAGACAAAATCCTCCCCCTACCCCAACAATTTTTTTTTTTCTCCTTCTGGAAATTGAAATGCGGGCCTGAATGGCCGAGTGGGTAGCGCTCTGGCTCTCAGTACCACAGGTTTCGAGTTCGAGTCCCGGCGGTGCCATGGTTGTTTGTAGTGGTTCGGAATCCACTTTAAAAAGTAGGTCCCGGTCTAATAGGATCGTAGAGCGTTGCGGAGACATTGTTATTCCGCGTCCGTGGCTTATCTTCAAGTTACACGCGCCCCCTGGATAATGCAAAGTGAGTACGTCTGTGCAGCACTTGCCTTAAGGCATCCAAGACCAAGCTGTCTGTGTTTGCCAGCTGCATTAGAGAAAAAAAAAAAAAAAAATTGAAATGCTGAAAATGAAAAATTGAAATGTTATTGGATAAAAGAACTTTCTACTAACATCTAATTAAGTCCTTTGATGGTTAAGTTCTACGAATAGATCTTCTAATGATAGCTGATGAATTCTCAGTAATTCATTCCATTTCTTCGAATGGTAAAAAGGGATGCACTTCAATGCTGAATCCACGAGCATTAGAGTCCCCATTCGAACCAAATGAGCTGGAAATATTTGGACGCCATATTTATTTCAATGTGCTCTTAATTGGCAGGCTGTTTTTCTATTCATTAATGACCGCTGTTGGGTGCACCATGCATCAAAAATAACTTACAGCTTGCAAAACAACATGTTGGATGTCTTTGACGCAATGATTAGCTGTCCTGTATTGCTTGAGAGACGTAAGAATATTTATACTCATTTGTAAAAATATCTTATAAAATAATAGGAAAAAAGTGTTTAAAAAAAATAATTCGACAATCTTCACTGAATTTCAATAAGAAATTATTTATATACTTGACTACGTACAAAGACATTATAATGCTAAAGGTATGAAATTTTTGTAAACTCGGTTATAAATCATCGAAGTTTCACATAAGTGTTGTTCTAATACAGCTGTCAATGCAGAAACAGTTAATCTTTATGCCATAAGCAAGGGCTGCACCGCTGTTACTCATTTAGCACTGCCCAGGGTTCACGTGTAGATTGAAGATATGTTACGGACGCGAGTAACACTACCCCCATAACGCTCTACTGTCCTATTAGACCGGGACAGACGGTTTAAGATGGATTCCGAACCATTGCAAACACCCATGTCACAGCCGGGACTCGAACTTGAAACCTGTGCCACCGAGCGCCTGAGAGCTAGCCGAAAGGCCACGAGATCGCATTTCACATAAGTGTTGAATTATGCTAAATTTATTACGTGTATTTTATGAAGTATTCTTTACAGATGGCCGAGTGACTAGCGCTCTCTACCACAGGTTTCGGGTTCGAGTCCCGGCGGTGCCATGGATGTTTGTAGAGGTTCGGAATTCACTTTAAACCTTCTGTCCCAGTCTAATAGGATCGTAGAGCGTTGTGGGGGTAGTGTTACTCAGCATCCGCAGCATATCTTCAAGCTACACGTGTTCTCCGGGTAGTGCTAAATGAGTAACAGCGTTCGTCGGTGCAGCCCACGCGACATGCCTTCTTCAAGGCTAGTTTGTATTGAGCTGGTCGCAGGGACATGATCAATACGACGCAATTAGAAAAGAAATCTACACTTGTGTTAGCCATACAATATTAGTTTATTTCTTGTCGTGTTATATGTATGTAATTTTACGTAGGACTTTCAACCTTCTTTACCAATTATCATACTTTTAAAAAAACGTTAGAAGCTAATTATAATTGCAAACTATTTCTGAAGAATTCGATTCATAAAATTTGGATCTTGTTTACGTATTATATTTTATTATAATTATAAATTTAATTAAAAAAATATTTATATTTTAAATTGTATATTTCATAAAAAAAAAAAGATTTAAAAAAATAGAAGAGAAATTTTCAATTTTGAAACAAAATGTAGTATTACTATTTTTTAAAAAAAATATTTAAAAAATATGTTTTTAGTATTTTCTATTGCTTCTAAGCCTTTTAATTATTCTAGCTTCTAAGCCTTCTAAGCCTTCTATTTGCCATTTAATTAAAAAAAATTTATCTTAATTATTGTTATTTTAAATGAAAAAAGATTTAAAATTGTTACAAAAATGTCTTCTAAATGCCTCGTTTTAAACAAATAACATTAGTAAATCAAATTGATGCCCGAAAACCAACCAAATAAATAAATAAAAATAATTTTTATAACAAAATTAATTTTTTAAGAATAAAATTATAAAACATAGATATGGAATTTTTATGTGTTTATATGAAACGTAATAAATTAATTAAATTAGAATTAATTTTAAATTTAAAGATTGCAATTGTGTTTACAATCACTCAATCAAAACAAAAAAAAATATTCGCATATAATAAATAATTGAAATAATATAAAATAAAATTTAATAATAATTTAATATAAAATCCGAATTATGAGAGTTCTTTCTTATATTATTACATGTATATTTTCTATTATTTATGTTTATTTATTGTATAATTACTTTTTACAAAGTAAAAACTGTCTAATTTTAATATAAAAAATTATGCTTTATTGTAATTAATACAAACCTGTATGTATAAAATAAAAAATTTTGTAATTTCTCTCCAAAATTTTTCATTATCAATTAAAAAAACAAACTGTGTTTTATACATTAAAAATAATGTTAACAGAACAAAATGTTATTCACGAAAATTCATCATCAAATTGTTCAAGAGAGAAAAATCAATTTTTATGTTCGAAAAGTTAAATTAAAAATTTGGCTTTATTTAAAAATTATGTTTTAATAATTATTAATTATTTAATAATCATTATTTGTATAAATTATGCTTTATTATAATTAATATAATCCCTATGTAAACAAAGAAAATTATGTTGTACAATTTTTCTCCGAAATTTTTCATTATCTATTAAACAAAAAAAAAAAAAAAAAAAAAAAAATCTATGTTTTATAACATAAAAAATAATATTAACAGAACAAAATGTTATTCATGAAAATTCATCATCAAATTGTTCAAAACCAAGAGATAAAAATCAATTTTTAAGTTCCAAAAGTTAAATTAACAATTAGGCTTTATTTACAAATTATGCTTTAATAATTATTATTTATAAAAATTATGCTTTATTATAATTAATACATCCTCTATGTATAAAATAAAAATTGTATTCTATAATTTTTCTCCAAAATTGCTCATTATCTATTAAAAAAAACCCATGTTTTGTAATATTAAAAATAACATTAACAAAACAAAGTGTTATCCACGAAAATTCATCACCAAATTGTTGAAAACCAAGAGAGGAAAAACAATTTAAGTTCCAAAAGTTAAATTAAAAATTATGCTTTAATAATTATTATTTATAAAAGTTAAGCTTTATTATAATTAATACGATAGGTATAGAATAAAAATTGTGTTTTATAATTTCTCTCCAACATTTTTCATTATCTATTTATTAAAAAAAAAAAAAACATATGTTTTATACATTAAAAATAATATTAACAAAACAAAACGTTATCAAAAAAAATTCATCGCCAAATTGTTTGAAACCAAGAGAGAAAAATTAATTTAACTTCTAAAAGCTAAATTAAAAATTAGGCTTTAATTAAAATAATGCTTTAATAATTAGTAGTTATTTAATAATTGTTTATAAAATTTATGCCTTTGTAATTAAAAATTATGTTTCATTCTAATTAATACAATGTATACAATAAAAATTGTGTTTTAGAATTTCTCACCAAAATTTTCATTATATATTTAAAAAAAAAAAAACTTATGTTTTATACATTAAATATAATATTAACAGAACAAAATATTAACCACGAAAATTCATCACCAAATTGTTCGAAAACAAAGAGGAGAAAAATCAATTTGTGTTCTCTAAAAGCGTTCGAATTCGATTTGGAAGAATCAAAATCCCCTCTCGCTCCCAGCCAATAAGACAAAAAGAACCTTCCGCCCTAAAAGGAAACGGGGCGATTACTTCCTCCCTGTTCGCAGTGGCATCATCAGCCGTGACGTCACAACCGCCACGTGGAGATATTTTTTCCCGCCCAAATGAACCTCCGGAGATTAGGTTGGCCGCAGCCAACTTGGCGCGGGACACGTCGCCAACTGCGCTCGATGCGTCAAGTTTCGATTGAGCAATCTTATTTCCGTATTCCAGTGTTTCCGCGCATTTATTTTGGTGCAATCACATGATATTTATTATCAATGATTTTCTGCGGTACTGATTGTTTTAGGAATATTTTTGATGTTCAATCTAAACTAGAATTCATGTTAATTAACTCATTTGTTTTAATATTGTTCTATGAATATACAAAAATATTGTTTTTATGTATTTAATGTTTTTTTTTTGGTCCATTTAAATTTTTTTTGACCAATTTAAATTTTTTTGGCCAACTGTTTTAAGAATATTTATGATGTTCAATCTAAATTAGCATTCATATTAATTAAATCATTTTTAATATTGTTCCATGAGTATACAAAAATACATTTTTTAAATATTTAATTATTCTTGGACCATTTAAATTTATTTTGACCCATTAAAAATCGATGGTCGATTTTTGGTCGATTCTCTTAGGAATATTTTTAATGATGATTCTAAACTAGCGTTCATATTAATTAAATCATTTGTCTTAGTTGTTCCATAAAAGATACAAAAATATATCTTTATATGTTTAATTTTTTTAGGCCGACTGTTTTAGGAATATTTTTGATGATCAATCTAAACTAGCATTAATATTAATTAAATCATAACTAATATATATATGTATATATTGGAAAAAAATTAAAAAAAATTTTTTTTTTTTTTTGACCCATTTAAATTTTATTTTTTTATTTGTTGACTGTTTTTGGAATGTTTTGTTGACTGTGTTCTTTTTTTTTTTGTTGACTGTTTCTATCATTTATATTAATTAAATAATTTGTTTTAATATTGCTCCATGAATATACATATATATATATATATTTGGCCTATTTAAATTTTTTTTGGCCCATTTAAATTCCTTATTTTTTATTGAACTATAAAAAATATAAATATTATATCAATGTTACAGCAAAATAAAAGGAACAATATGTAGTAGCAATTACTTTTTTTGGATGAAAATAATAAAACTTTAACTCAACAATTAACTGTTCGACAACAATCATAATCAATTAGCACACCAATTAAACAACATATTAATTATGAGACATATTTGCATTTAACAAAAACGTATTTTAATCAAGTCGATCCTTTTAATTAAATATAGATCGCAAAATTCTATTGAAAAAACAGCGTTATTTATCACAAAATAAAAATAAAAAAAATGATAATAATTTTATTCGAATGAAATAATAGTTAATGAAAATAATAAAATTCATATATTTCTTTTTTTTTATTCCTTCACACAAAAATAAATCTGAAAAAATAAAAAAATTGTCTATTATCTGAAATAGATATTAAAAAAAAAAAATGTAATAATAATAAATAAATAAATAAAAAGAAATTAATAATAAAATAAAGATTAAGAACAACAATTTTTTTTTTAATGAATTTATCATTTGAGTCTTTAAAAAGTTTCTTCAAGTCAAGTCAAGTCTTCTTCTTTCTTCAAGTCTTCAGTTCAAATTTTAATGCATTTATTAATAAATTTTAAATAGATTTTTATTGTATGAAAATATAACCTGAGTAATATATATATATATATAAGATAATATATGCTGTATAAAAAGAATACTTAATAACTGCACAATGTCAACGAATACTTATCTAATAATTTATTATTAGTCTTGAGTGGAAATGAAGGAGGAAAGAAAGGTATCACGAATTTGGCTCCATGCCAACTTTTATGACTTGCCAGATACTTGCAGACAATTTATTTCCCTTATAAATGTTGAAGCCGTATTTACATAATATATTGAAGCCACGTAAAACTATAAATTCATTATGTAGGTATTTAATGCATTTAGAAAGAAGATATTGTTTATAGATTACAGCTTCCTTTTGAGATATAGGAATTTTCAATGTTATACTAGCACCAAATATACATATTGCAAATTTAATAATACTTTGATAGCATATATATTAATATAATCATTTAAATTATTTTTCATTCCGTTAATTATTTTTATTAGTGTTTAATTTAATATAGTTATACTTTTTTTAAATGAATTATAATTAAATGATTTTTAATGGATAAATTTACTTTTGATTTCTTGATTTTTAATAGGTTAATTTACTTTTATTAAATAATTTTGAATAGATTAATTTACTTTAAATTAAATGATTTTTAATAGATTAATTTAATTTTAATTAAATGATTTTTAATAAATTAATTTACTCTTATTTAAAGGATTTTAAGATTAATTTACATTCAATTAAATGATTTTTGATATATTAGTTCATTTTAATTAATAAATTTATTTTTAATTAAATAGTTTTAAATAAATTAATTTACATTTAATTCAATTATTTTAATATATTAATTTATTAATTAAATGATTTTAAATGGATTAATTTACTTTTAATTATATGATTTTGTATAAATTAATTTACTTTTAATTAAATAATTTTAATAGATTAATTTACTGTTACTTAATTGATTTTAATAGATTAATTTATTTTTAATTAAATATTTCGTAATAGATTATTGAAGTTCATTAGTATAAACACTAATTAATTACATCTTTTTGCTGTTTGATTTATATGATTCAACGTAGTTTATTTACAAACGCTATGAATTAACAATGAAAGTCAAATGAAAAAAAAAAAAAATTATAGTTGCAGATAAATAAACCTTCACAATCTGTAATTTGCTGAAAGGTGACTTTGTATTTGAAATGAAGAAAGCGATGTAATTTCCAACTTCGCATTGAAAAAATTAAATGAAAAAAAAAAAAGAGAAAGAACAGATACACCTGCTATTAAAACGGTTACGACAAATAAAATATTATGCCGGTAAGAAAGTTAATTTCCTTTTTCACCAGTTAAGTCCGGTTCTCGTTAGATCACCGAAGCTAAGCATCATTGGGCGCGGTCAGTACTTGGGTGGGTGACCACCTGGGAACACTGCGTGCCGTTGGCAAATTTGGGACCTGAATGGCCGAGTATCTAGCGCTCTGTGCCACAGGTTTCGGGTTCGAATCCCGGCGGTGCCATGGATGTTTGTAGTGGTTCGGAATCCACTTTAAGCCGTAGGTCCCGGTCTTCTATGACTGTAAGAGCGTCACGGAGCAGAAGTCAGGCTTCTACCAACGGGTGCTCCATCACAACAGAAGCTGCTTCCTTCCCCTTCAATCATGAGTCCATATGGGCTCGTGGGCTTGGCCAGCCAAGTGGGATAAGAAACAACAACAACAACCATTTAAGTACATTGTAAAAAAACCGGAAGTACTTTTTTGCCACCCCCATAAAATCTAATAACTGCAGACGATATATTTTGGTCTTTACGAATTTCTTTCTTTTTTTTTTAATGGCATTCTATTTTAACCTAGAACAAAATTTTTATTCGTCTTTCGCGATAAAATCGTTAACCAAATATCACTTTTAGAGTGCATATTTAATAAAAACACGCCTGCTATATACATGCACTGCCCTGAACATAATACTATTATTCTTAGAATCACCTGGGAAAACTGCGTGCCGTTGGCAAATTTGGGACCTGAATGGCCGAGTGTCCAGCGCTCTGGCGCTCGGGGCCACAGGTTTCGGGTTCGAATCCCGGCGGTGCCATGGATGTTTGTAGTGGTTCGGAATCCACTTTAAGCCGTAGGTCCCGGTCTTCTATGACTGTAAGAGCGTCACGGAGCAAAAGTCAGGCTTCTACCTACGGGTGCTCCATCACAACAGAAGCTGCTTCCTTCCCCTTCAATCATGAGTCCATATGGGCTTGTGGGCTTGGCCAGCCAAGTGGGATAAGAAACAACAACAACAACAAATTCTTAGAATAATAAAAAATTATGCTTTGTAACAATAAAATGTTTTCACTTCACTTTTGCTTTATATTTATTAACGATAAAAAGTGAAATGGATACTGTAAATACAAAAAAGAATAATAAGAATAATTCTTTAATTGTAAAAAATATTATTTTGGATACATTGCAAAATTTTTAAAAGTAATTATCTTAGATATAACATTGTAAATGTTTTTAACGTGTATATGTATATGTATGTAATATATGTATGTATTAATAATTTTTATTTGATCTCGTTTGAAAATAATTTTTATTTCTTATTAAGTTTATTCGTTTGGAATCAATTTTCTAATTTTTAATTCTCAATTTCTTTATTTTTATTTATTATTTATTATTTTTCTTGAATTTTTTTTTAATTTATTATTTACTTATTTTTTATTTATTGTTATTTTTTTTATGCAGCAAAACATATTCTGCAAAATAAGAATTGCGTTCTTTTTTCAACTTTTATGAAATTGCATCAGACTGAAAAAGGCATAAAAAGTTTGCAATTTGGAATTCTAATTCACTTGATCACGTAAAATTGTGCAACGATTTGCAATTCAATTTACAAGGACGCATTCCAGTTCATATCTGAAATGCAATAGTAGAAAAAAAAAATTTTTTTTTCCTTTTCTTTTTTCAAGTTTCAACTAAATGAGGAGTCATAGAACTCATTAAAGGTATTTTTTTTCCCCTCTACTTATTTAATTTTCCTTATCAAAAAAAAGAAAGGAAATTTCCTTAAAAACAACTTACATAATTCGCGCCGTATTTTAAGATCATTGATATCTACGTTTCGTAACGAACCCGCTTTATTTTTGGCTGTTTTTCTCACACATTGCAACTTTTGTCGCCAATTGGGCGATAAAGTTTTAAACTTGGCGCGCCACTGGCAAGAAAAGTGTTACGCTAGGCTGTTATTGCCTTGGGTTGTTTACGCATGTGCAAAAGTGTTTACTTTCAATTGCACCGCCACTACAGTATCAATCGGACATTCAATTTCTGTAGCGGCGGCGTGTAAATAGGATTTCTGTTGGCGGGAGTTCGTGGGATTGTGAAACGGTTTAAAAACTCTCTGTACCTAAAACTATTTACTTTTGATATAAATAGTTATTACATTTTTTTGCAAAAAATTGGATTGAAAAGTTTCAGCTGTGGATTTTTCGTTTAGTTTTAAAGAGTCGAAAATATAGTATTTTATTTTAACAAGAACAAAATTGTTCTTATTTATTTTACCAGATTCTCGCTATTTTTAATTTTTTTATTTTAAAGCTATGCTATTAATAAAACACATTAATGATTTAAATCGCATTGCTATATAATTTATGTAATTTTTAGTAAATAAAAATATATTCAATTTAAAAAATTTTCCGCTTAATACAATTAAAATTAAAAAAAAAAAAAAAATTAATTTCATATTATTTATTGTTGAAAAGGAAATTAAAGCTTTGACATATTTTTTACGTATCAATTTATCTGGACAAAAATGTATTTCTGCTTTTAATTAGACTGTTTTAATTCAATAAAAGAGCATCTTAAAAAGCATATTATTTTGAAGTCTTAAAAAAATTCAAAATTATGCTTACATAAACATTAAAAAATATAAATGAGCATTTTTGATTATTTTCAAAAAATCAACAAATAATTGTAATTTTCATGCTATAATAATATTATAAAACAATATTATTATATATAACTACTTATATGATAACATACTATTATAATAATATTCTATTGTAATAATATTATAATTATAATAATTATAAATAAAAATAAACAATAATTATAATTTATTTAATGTAATTATTGTCAAATAAGGAGCATTTTCAGAAATGTTAGAAATTGATCTATAAGCTTCCTACCTATATTTTTTATAATTTGAGTGAGAAATTGAGTCGTTTTCCATATCAATAACATGAAAATGTCTATAATAAAATATCTTTTCCGTGTATAATAAAATATCTTTTCCGTGTATAATAAAAAGTAGAAGATGATCATGAAATTAAATATACATATAAATAGTTTTCCTTTATTACCCATAAAATATATTGGTATTGGTTTAGAGTGAAGTTTTTTTCGTGTCCTTGACCACTTTCAAGTTTGGACATTTTTCCAAATTTTTTTTATTTTTTTTTTATCACGTGTGAAAATGATGTTGTCCTAGTTAGGGGTTCGTAGCGGAATCCAAAAAGCGCAGCAAGCAAATAAAACTCCATTCCAAATTTGCAAATTTTGGCGGGAAAATGGTACTTTGGGTCCCTTAACTTTTGAAATGATTCACGAATAACGTTAATCCTCAGGAATTTTTTGGAGAATTTGGCTTTTATTTAAAGTGTTTTGTAGTATGGTTTTGAAGCACTTTTCACGATTTGGCTTGGTATTTTAAACATTTGCATATCCAATGGCTATAAGTACCCGTAGCGCGTTGATCAATTCCTTCTTCTTGAAGTTTCATATTCATCACTTTTGGCATTTTCCCATGCCTATTGAGCTGTATGGTGCTCCTTATTGCATTTAGAATACTTCATTCTTCATTTACGACTAGAATTTTCAAACTTTGACATATTCTCTTGGCTGTTGTATGCGATAACGTTCCTTGTAGAATTTGGAAGACTTCATTCTTAATTTGCGACGACATTTATCTTACTTTTATATATTCCTTTAGAGATATATAAAAGTAATAAGTAAGTTTTCATATATCTCGTGCATTATTAAACATTGGCATATTCCTGAGTTTATTCATCTGTTCTGCAATGTTCATGCATAATAAGTTGAATCTGCCGAGTTTTTTTTTTTAAACACGTGCATTGATTTTTGTTGAATGGATTAAAGATGGATGGTTGTCTTTGACTTTAAATTTCTTCCACGATTTTTTTATACATAATATTTATTTACAAAATAATTGAGTGATTATAAAAAAATTTAATAAAAAAATTCATGTAAAATTGTTCTAAAAGAATGTTTGGTGAAAGCAAAAGGAATTTTATTTCAAAGTTAAAACGATAATTTTCTAGAAAAGAAAATCGTTTGGAATTCCATAGTTTTTCTTTTTTTTCTTTTTCTTTCTTTTTTCTTCTTCTTTTTTTTTCTTTCTTCTTTTTTTTTTCTTTTTTTTTTTTTTTTTTTCTTTTTTTTTTTTTTTCTTCTTCTTTTTCTTTTCTTTTTCTTCTTCTTTTTCCCCCTTCTTTTCTTTTCTTTTCTTTTTCTTCTTCTTTTTTTTCTTCTTCTTTTTGTTTTCTTTTTCTTTCCCCCCCCTTTTTTCCTCCCCCTTCTTTCTTTCTTTCTTTCTTCTTCTTCTTCTTCTTTTTTTTTTTTTTTTTTATTTATTTATTTTTTTTTATTTTTATTTTTAAGACTGCTGTTATGCGTTTTGTTCTTACATTAAATTCTAAATTTTCTGGATAACCTGTATATCAGCCCAGTCGATTATTTATTTTTTTAAATTAAATTTTTTTACCGTATTACTTATATTTCTCACAGCTCTTTTTCTATTTATAAGGAAATGTTGGCCAATCTTTACCACATAAGTTTATTTTTAAAGAAAACGGAAATTTAATTTTTGTTTTTTAAATTTTACAGAAAGAAACTTGCTTTCTAAAAAAACTCGTCTGATGAAAAGCAAAGGCAACTTTATTTCAAAGTGAAAACGAAAATCATTTGAAGAAAAAAGAAAATCATTTGGAATTCTATAGTTTATTTTTTATTTTTTAAAAAGCTGTTATGCTTTTTGTTCTTATATTGAATTCTAAATTTTATGGGCAATCTGTATACAGGCCATGTCGATTATAATATTTTTATTTCATTTTTTTTAACGTATTATTTATATTTCTCACACCTCTTTGTCTATTTATAGTAAAATGTTGGCCAGTCTTTACCACATGAGCTTATTTTTAAAGAAAATGGAAATTTATTGTTCGTTTTTTATATTTTACATTCAAAACTTGAAAAAAAAAAAAAAATTCTGAAAGATCGTCTGGTGAAAGCAAAGACGATTTTATTTCAAAACGAAAACGAGATTTTTCAAGAAAAGAAAATCGTTTGGAATTCAATACTTCTTTATTTTTTAAGATTACTGTTATGTGTTTGTTCTTACTTTAAATGTTATGGGTGGCCTGTATATCGATACAGCAAATTATAATTTTTTAATTTAATTTTTTTAACGTATTATTTATATTTATCAAAGCTCTTTTCTTATTTATAGTAAAATGTTGGCCAGTCTTTTACCACATTTTATTTAAAAAAAAAAAAAAAATGGAAATTAAATTTTTGTTTTTTAAATTTTGTAGACAAAATTTGAATTCGGAACAACTTTTAAAATTTTTAATTACAAATAAAAATAAATTTTTTTTAAAAATTAAAAAATTTTAAAATTTAAATTAAATAAATAAATTTAATTAAAATTTTAGTATTATGCTAATAAAAAAATAAAAAATTTAAATAAATAAATAAATTTAAAATTATGCTTAAAATATGCTATTTATATGAAATATGGACAATTAAATGAAAAAATATATAACTTAATTGGAGATTAAAGTAAATATTTTTATACTGCTATGCCATTTCTTTTTATTTCAACATATGGTGCTGTTTTTTTTTTCTTTTTCGTTTCGGCTATGACAAAAATGACTTACAATAAAAATAAAAACATGCATACTGCAACATTTTATGAATAGAGCCCTGAAAAAAGTATTGAAAAACTCCTAGCGGAAATCTCTTCCGAACTACTTCAAAAACGCATGTGCGTCATTGTTCATTCTTTGATGCGTGCACATGCGCAGATGTCTCTTTCTGCAGAACGAGTTGAAATCCGAAAGTTGACGCTCTCTTCCGACGACTGCAGGGCATGATGGGACGGAAGGGGGCAGAGGGGGTGGGCAACATGGGCTGAATGGGCTCACCTGGCACTCTGAGGGTGTTTAGAATTCGAGAGGCTGGCGCTTTATTTCTGAGGCTGCTGTTGCGTTTTGGGCTGAGTAATTTTTTTTTTTTAACAGTTGGAAGGGGAAACGATATTATGCAGATAAAAAAAAAATGAGACGAAATAGGGGAAAACCAATATAACTTCTTAAAGAAGTAATAAAACTCTTCAACCAACAGCGCCTTGATGGCCAGTTGGCCAGCGCTCTGACCGTGGTACCACGGGCTTGAGGTTCGAATCCTGGTAGTGGCATGGATTTTTGTGAGTGGTTCGGAAACCATGTTAAATCCGGCCTGATGGCCGAATGGCTAGTGCTCTGGCGCTTGGAACCACACCTATCGGGTTCGAATCCCGGCGGTGCCATCGGATGTTTGTAGTGGTTCGGAATCCACTTTAAGCTGTAGGTCCCGGTCTATGACTGTATAGCGTCACGGAGCCCAATCAGACTTCTTCTCGCCCACATCATTCCTAAACTGTAAAGGAGCACCTCAGCTCTAGGCACAGTGATGTGATGTGGTGTAGTAGTAATCCGCGTTAAACAATAGGTCCTGGTCTAATTAGCCCAAAGTATGCATAAAATGACCGTAGAGCAACAAATCAAACCCAGCCTGTTTATTCGGAAGCGCAATATAAACAAGTTAAATGATGTCACCATATTTGACCATAGGTGCCACAGCTTTTGGGTTCGAGATCCGGCTGTGGCATTGCTGTTTGTAGTGGTTCGAAATCCACTTTAAGCCGTAGGTACCGGTCTAATACGACTGTAAAGCGTCGGACATAGAGCTGACAAAATCTCCTGTCTCTAAATCTGCCAGTAGGCAGACGGCCTTGGACCACCATGGAGCTGTTACGCCAATGAAGAAGATATAATTGAATTAAATTCTAAAATCCTTAATAAATAAATGTAATATCATGCGTAAAATCCTTCCTTTTTTTATTTCAAATTCTTTCTTAACATTCCTTTTAATCAACTACGTTTGAATTTGGGAACCGTAGTAGTTAAATTAGGGCCTGATGGCCGAGTGACTAGCGCTCTGACGCTCGATGTCACAGGTTTCGGGTTCGAGTACCGACGTTGACATGGATGTTTGTAGTGGTTCAGAATCCACTTTAAACTCTAGGTCAGGATCTAATAGGATAGTAGAGCATTGTGGGGGTAGTGTTACTCGCGTCCGTAGCATATCTTCTACACGTGCCCCCTGGATTGTGCTAAATGAGTAACAGCGTTCATCGGTCGAGCCCACTTTGGGCTACTCACAGGGAAACAGTCACTACGACCCAGTCCACGACATAATTAACAACAACGTTTATGAAATGCAAGCGATTATACCATGAACTTTGCGTGAACTTGTTTGTAACGCTTCGCCTAATTCTTCCCCTTTCAAGTGTGGACGCGCGTATGCTATTGCATTTACGAATAGCCTTAGGTGAAAATTCTCAATTTTAAAACGGTCATTTGATAAATACAAATTCATATTTGACAGTAAAAAAAATTTCAGTCCATCTAGTTTTAAATAAATCTTCCATAAAAAAAAAAAAACGTGCTCAAAAAAATTTTAATTAAAAAATAGTTTTGCATCTTACCTTCAATAATTTTTTTTTTTTTTTTTTTTTTTGGAGATAAATATATATATTATGCAACTTGCTTTTTTCTTTTTTTTATAACGGAGTTTACCCCGGATGTGCTTTACATGCAAAAATGAACCCTCTTTATCTACTTAAAAAAAGTAAAAAAAATGCCTGCAAGAAAATCGCCTTTCTTTACTTTGAAGATAATAAATTCTGCTATCACAGCAGCCAAGCACCCAAACTTACTTTTTAAAATTTCTCCCATGTCATCGGCCTGTAATAGAAATACTTCAAGTTTTATTTATGGCGATTAAATATTTTATCTCTCATCATTTTAAGTTAATGCAGAGTCGTATCACACTTTTCTTGATATCAATTTCATTTTCTTGTGAGAATTCTTTATCAACTTTTTTTAAAGAAAAGTGACAAGTGTGGGAAGAAATTTTTTAAAAAATATATCAATTTAAACTGAAGATATAATAACGGATAAATATTAAAAAAATGATTAAAAGATTTAAACAGAAATGATTTATTTTAAAAGTTTAATTATATCTCTTTAAGTACTATGAAATGATTGTCAATTTAAGATTGTAAAATAATAATAAATATAGGGCTAAAGCAACTCGCTGTACTAGGCGAATTATAGAAGAAACTTTTTAAATGGGTATGTAAATGTACGACTAGTACGTGACAAACTGTATATATATATATTTTTTTTTTCTTTCTAATGCACCCACTTAGACAGCTTGGTCTTGGATGCCTTGAGGCAAGCGCTGCACAGACATAACTCACTTTGCATTACCCAGGGGGCGCGTGTAACTTGAAGATAAGCCACGAACGCGGAGTAACAATGCCCCCGCAACGCTCTACGAGACCGGGACCTACGGTTTAAAGTGAATTCCGAACCACTACACACATCCATGGCACCGCCGGGACACGAACCCGAAACCTGTGGTACAGAGAGCCAGAGCGCTAGCCACTCGGCCATTCAGGCCCAATTGTATATATATTCATACATCCATTTTGTCGTGTGCCAGTCATACTGACATTAATCTTTTCCCCGTTGCCTGATGCCCAATTGTCTAGCGCTCTGGCCTTTGGTTCCATAGTTATGTTTTCTTTTTTACAGAGTAGAGTTGTCAGCCCTACTGCCAACGCTCTTCAGTCATATTTGATCGGGGGCCTGATGTCCGAATGGCTAGTGCTCTGGAGCTCGATACCACAGGTTTCGGGTTCGAATAGATGTTTGTAGTGGTTCGAAATCCACTTTAAACTGTAGATCGTGGTCTCATATGACCACAGAGCTCAGTAAGACTTCACACCCACATCATTCCCAAACTGTAAAAGAGCAACTTAACTCTAGGCACAGTTATAGGTGTAGTGTAGTAATAGTAGTAGAGTAGTCATATTAGGGATCTGCAATGTAGATTCCAAACCACTACAAGCATACATAGTACCGCTAGGACTCGAACCCGAAACTCGTGGCAACAAGCGCCACAGAGCTAATCACTCTGCCAACAGGCCCCTTACAAATTCATTTCATCGTTTTTTTTTTTTTTTTTGTAATGCAGCTGGCAAACACTTATAGAGTTGTCTTGGAGGCTTGAAGGCAAGTGCTACACCGATGTTACTCACTTAGCACTACCCAGGGGGCGTGTGTAACCTGAAGATAAGCCACGGACGCGGAGTAACAATGCCCCCGCAACGCTCTACGATCCTGCTAGACCGGGACCTACGGTTTAAAATGGATTCCGAACCACTACAAACATCCCTGCCACCGCCGGGACTCGAACCCTGAGGTACCGAGCGCTAAAGCGCTAGCCACTCGGCCATTCAGGCCTCTGCGTTATCAATATCGGAGTAAAAAAAAAAATGTAAAATACTAAAATAAAATTCTAATATTAAAAAACATAAATTAAAAATTAAAAAATTCTAAAATACAGAATTTAATAAGTAAAAGTGTGGCAATTAATTCTATGAATCAACAACATTGTATGTTTATAATCATACGGTAAAAAACGCAATTTCTAAAATCGCCAAATTTTCTTTCCATTTTAGAATATCCCTAAATTAAATTTATTATATTTGGCGCATTAGCCGCAATTTTTTTTGACTAAGCCAGATAATTTTACAATAAAAAAGTAATAATATTAGAGAGTTTTTGCATACCGTATTTTGGACGTCCGTTAGCTTTTTCTCCCTAGCGCGCATGCTCATAGGAAATATTATTACAGATAGGCATGCGCAATTTCCTATGAGCATGCGCGCTAGGAAGAAAAAGCTAACGGACGTCCAAAATACGGTATGCAAAAACTCTATCTTCAGCTATGATATAGTAAACAGTAGTTTCTCTAGAAACTTATAGTTTTGGCTTTCGAATGCCAGGATTTTGACCAACCCCGTTTCAGTAATACATCAGCGAATAACTCAATTAATGAAGCAGATCTTTCTTAACTAAAAAAAATAAATAAATAAATAAAAAAAATAAATTGTTCCAGTAATATTTCAGTGACTACCTCAAATTAATAAAGAAAATTTAAATTAATGAAGCATAACTTTTTAAACTATAAAACATTGTTTCAGTAATATATCAGCGAATAACTCAATTAATGAAGAAAATAAACTCTAATCAAAAGTTTATACGACTAAGAATAATTAATAGAAAAACAATGTATAGCTAAGAATTACTAAGGGGGAAAAAAACCTGATTGCTATAGAAATCATGGCCTTTGACATTTCAAATTCTTAAAACTCATAGCTTTAAACAAAATACCGAATAACGCACAAATTACTTATACATTTTTCTGCTCAACTTTTAATGAATAGGGCAGACCTATCCACGAACGCAAATTTAATATCATATATCAGCCTTGTGCTCGTTATAATAACGTAATGATGTAATCCTATAGCCCTTAGCGACATTCACCGGGCTTGCGTAATTAACTGGCTACGGTAATATAGGGTTTTAGGTGTGTTTTGTATTTCGTCGTATTGCACAAATTCTTGCAAAATTCGAATCAAATGCAAATAATACGGATAGATGTTGGTTGGTATAGTGTAAAAGCATTAATTTACTTATTACTACAGTTACTTGTAATAGCCTCAGTTTTAATTTCAGATAATGTTTAAAAATTGCTTATTTTAAGTTAAAATAGTTTTTTTAAAAGGACTTAAAATTTATCTTGGGGAAGGGTTTTTTTATTTGTTTCATGCACACTGTTTTTCTCATAAGATGATGCCATGAACCCTTTCTTCACAAGGTTAACTGAAGGTCAGTGACTTACGCCTCCGTATAAAATCAAAGAGAGTTAAAAAATTTTTTTGTTCTAATGCAGCTGGCGAACACTTAGACATTTGTCGTTGATGCCTTAAGGCAAGAGCTGCACCGACGTTACTCGCTTAGCACTACCCAGGAGGTGCGTGTAGCTTGAAGGCAAGCCACGGACGCGGAGTAACAATACTCCTGCAACGCTCTACGATCCTATTAGACCGGGACTTACGGCTTAAAGTGGATTCCGAACCACTACAAAAATCCATGGCACCACGGGGACTCGAACTCAAAACCTATGGTACCGAATACGAAGCGCTAGCCACTCGGCCATTAGGCATAGAGAGTTAAAATAATAATAATAAAAAGAAATAAAAAATTGATACAGTAGTATTCAATTTCTATTGTTTTTCCTCTATACCTCTTATATTTTATTTTAAAGTAAACATAAAATATACATTAAAATACTGAATACTTGAGTACTTCCTAATGCGAATAAGTTTTATATTGAGCGAAATTAGTATGTGATAAATAACGAGGTAATTTTTGTAGTTACAGATAAAGCACTATTGCAAATACACTGACAGAAATTCTCTATACATATATATTATCATAAACACACTACATAAATACAACTATTAATTATGGCTATTAAAATTTGCCACCAAGGTTATTTTTCCAGAATACAATTTTAAGATTAAGATTTATTACTAGTACAGATACAACTATTACTAGATACATTATTACAAAAACACCACAGAAATATACTATGCCAAATATACTAATACACCATACATATACACTATTACAAATACAGATACAATTATTACTAGATACATTATTGCAAAAACACTATAGAAATATACGCAGTCCAGTCACATTAATGTGACCACCTGCCAAAAGCCAGAATAGACACTCTGGTATATTCTGGCTTTAAGTGGAACGTGGTATTGAGTGGAATTCTTTATATACGCTCCACTGCACCTGCCTTTTGTGATGGGTTATTTCACGTTGACGTCTAAAGTAGGTGGTGGCCACATTAATGTGACTGGACTGTGTACTATGCCAACTATACTAATGTACTATACAGATACATTATTACAATACAGATACAATTATTACTAGATAAACTATTACAGATACAGTGTATATGAAAAAAACTGTATTTAATTAGACATCAGTGAAATTATAGATAATTTTCCCCCTTAACCAAGTTCAGGATCTTTTCCCCACCAAGTGCGTAGCTAGCCAGCAGGAGGACCCAGGTTCGAATCCGCTGGTGGTGGCTGTTGCACTCTTCGCTTTCAGAAAGGAGGATAATCGGTGGTGATTACGACAAAATGTTTAAAAAGCATCCAGCATCGACAGTCAGGTCGTATGGTTAGGTTGCGAATTTTCCAGGTTTTCTCCAATACAACACGAAAATGCGTGAAGGAAGGCCGTATACCTCCCTCTTTGACTGTCGGAGTGTTGATCGGGGCATACATGAGTAGAACTCGAGGCCCACCGATGTTGGATCTTAAGAACTTTATGATGCAGATTCATTTTCTCTAGATGATCCTGAAGTTCTTTTTGGTGTATGTTTAAAAATATATTATTGAATCAAAATCAAAAATCAAAATATTTAACAAATACACACTATGAATTACAAATTTCAATAAGAAAGCTTAAAGAATTATGAGGTCATTTTCCATTTGAAATGCGTTTAGGCAGACAACTTTTGAAATAAATCGTTTGAAATTGTAATTTAAAACCAACGAATTAAAAAAAGAAAATATACTGATATGTTGTAAAAAATAAAATATAAATTTTTTTTTGTCAATTAAGAATGATTTTTACTGTTGAAAATCAAGAAATTTTGAACGAAGCTATTAAGTTTACAATACTAAATTTAGAGTGTAATGCAAGAGCAAAATGCACAAAAACACTTTTAAAAAATAAAGAACTATTGAATTCCAAACTCTCGGAAAAATCTCATTTTCTCTTTGAAATAAAATTGTCTTTGCTTTCACCAGACGATCTTTCAAAACAATTTTTTTCTTCTGAATAAATTTTTTTAACTAAAATATTTAATAATGACTCAAATATTTTAAAAATAAATATTATGTGTAAAAAAACTCGTGAAAGAAATTAAAAAAAAAAAAATATAGATTTCAATGAAAAGGTCCAAAATTTAAAGCTGAAGCACACGGAAATAACAATTTTAAATGATTTTTGAAATAAATCGTTTAAAGTAGAAACTTAACAGCAAAAAATTAAAAAGAATGAATAGTATGGTTATGCTATGAAAAATAAAACAAATTTTTTTTTTGTTAAAAGAAATCTGTAAAAATCTTGAAAATCACCAAATTTTGAACGAAGATATTTAGTTCAGGATACTAAATTTAGAATTTAACTTAAAAAAGAAAAGCCAATCTTAAAAAATGAAAAAAAAAAAAAAAAAAAAAAAAACAGTTGCAAACGATTTTCTTTTCTTGAAAAATCTCATTTTCACTTTGAAATAAAATTGTCTTTGCTTTCGCCAGACGATCTTTCAAAACAATTTTTACATAATTTTAACGAAAGATATATTATTAAATAATTATATATAATATTATATAAAAATAATAATATATATTATTACATAATTATATAATTTTTTATGAAAGATATATTATTGAATCAAAATCAAAAATAAAAATGTATAGTAAATGCACATTATGAATTACAAATTTGAATAAGAATGCTTAAAAAACTATGAGCTCATTTTCATTTGTAATATGTTTAGCAGACAATTTTTGAAATAAATCGTTTAAAATTGCAGTTTAACAGCAAAAAATTAAAAAGAGCGAATTTATGGGTATGATGTAAAAAAAATACAAAACTATTTTTGTTAAAAGAAATCTGTAAATCACTTGAAAATCAACACATTTTGTACTAAGGTATTTAGTTTACGATACTAAATTTATGATTTAATGTAAGGAAAAAAAAAACGCATACGCAAAAAAACAGCAACCTGAAAAAAATAAAGTAATTATAGAATTGCAACGAACCGGGCAAAGATCCTACTTCACCTCATAGCTATAGACCGATTTCTTTACTTTCTACTTTTAGTAAAATTATTGAACGGGTGATTGCTGATCTGCTCAATCATGAATCTAAGGCTCTGAACATTCTAATATCTCAACAATTTGGTTTTATGCAGGATCTTTCTACCACGCACCTCTCTGAAACCATCAATGAAGGATTTTCATGGAAGCAGGACACTGCAGTAATTTTCCTCGATGTGGCGAAAGCCTTTGATCGGGTTTGAATAAAGGGGCTAATTTATAAGATGATTAACTATAATTACTCTCCATACATTATCAAAATTATCTACAACTATCTTTCTGATCGAAGTTTTATCGTTTCTGTTAACAATACTGATTCTAAAAACTGTAAGATTCTCGCGGGTGTTCCTCAGGGATCGATCTTGGGGCCCTTCCTGTACAATATTTTCACTAATGACATTCGACAAGACCACAGAATTAAATTGACACTCTACGCTGATGATACAGCAATTATTACACAGGGAAGGTATTTACACATCATCCAGGTAAACTTACAAAACTACATCAACACTCTTGAATCATGGCTAGAAAAATGGAAAATTAAACTCAATGTCGCGAAAACTGAAGCAGTGCTATTTACCAGGAAAAAGTCTATAATCCTCCTAACATAACTATTTTTAATACTAACATTTCCTGGTCTAAAGAAGCTAAGTATTTAGGTGTAATTTTTGATAGAAGACTAACATTTAAGGCTCATATTAACTACTTGCGCGATAAATTTAATAATGTTTTGCGTAAATTTTACTCTGTCATGGGCAGACATTCTAAACTAACAATTGAACAAAAAACACTAATCTATTTAGCTTATCTTCGTCCGATAATAGCATATGCGAGTCCAGTCTGGGGCTCTACAGCCAAAAGCAATTTTATTATTTTAGAACGGCTTGAAAACAAGGTTATCCGCATGATTGTTGATGCCCCATGGTATTTTAGAAACGCCGAAATTAAATATGCACTTTCCATGCCTAGCTTTAGAGAATATGTGGCTAAAATTGCAAAAAACTTTTATTCATCACTCAATAGATCTAGTAACTCTGTCATCCAAGCATTAAGTCAATTTGAATATGATATTTCTCTGCACTCGTCTCGTAAAAGACCTAGATGTGTTATAAACATCAATCAGTAGACTGCATTTCTTCTCTTGCATTTTTCTATGCTCCTGGTAACTTCAGGTTAAGGTCGCGCTCCGCGTATATTTTTGTTTGTTCTTTTAAATACTCCTGCGTGGGTGCTATGTTGTGATTCGGCTTTAGGTTCTCTCCGGGTTTTTTTTTTTTTTTTTTTTTAGTAGTTGTGCTTTGTATTTTCTTGTATATGTTTTCTTTTATATTTTCACTTTTTCTATATAGTGTGCAAATTGTTTTTCGTTATCAATGGGCAGTGACCGACTACCACTGTTTAATTATTTCTTGCTAATAGGAGGTTTGGTCGCTTCGCGACCAAGGAACTCCGATGAATCGTACCGATTCACAGAATTGCAACGATTTTCTTTACTTGAAAAATCTCATTTTCATTTTGAAATAAAATTGTCTTTGCTTTCACCAGACGTTCTTTCAAAACAATTTTTACAATTTTTACATAATTTGTTTAACTAAATTATTTTATTATTTATTTATTATTATTAATTTTTACATTATTTTTATTATTTATTAATTTTTTAAACTAAATAATTACTCAAAAATCAATAAATTTTGAACTAAGATATTTAGTTTAGGATACTAAATTTAGAATTTAATCTATAAGAACAAAACGCATAAAAAAATCTTAAAAAAATAAAAAAAACTATAGAATTCCAAACGATATTCCTTTCTTAAAAAATCTCGTTTTCACTTTGAAATAAAATTGTTTTTGCTTTCACCAGACGATCTTTCAAAACACTCTTTATATTTTTTCTTTTGAATTAATTTTTTTAACTCAATTATTTTATTATTTTTTACTATTATTATTAACAATTATTTATTATTTTATTTATTTATTTATTATTATTATTATTAATTTTTTATCGTACTAATTGTTTATTATTTATTATTTTTTTAACTAAATAATTGCTCATTCAATTCCTACTATTAGTTCACACTCTCCCTATATATATCTTGTTCAAATTTTCAATCGTTCATAAAATACTTTTTAATCATCCATTCAAGTTCAAATACATTTTTTTTTAACTTGTAGTGGATGGCACTTGATGTTACTACAGTTTTTTCAATTATTAATTCATTCATTAAATTTAATTAATTAATTTTATTTTTTTTAGATTTAAGTTGCATATAATCTACCAATAGATGGCGTAGACCAGATAAACTTAAAAAAATGTATGAAAATTATTTATAAAGGACTTTCTGCAATAGAGTGGAAAAAAGTAGGAATTGACTTTAAAATTTTTTTTTATATTACTTGTTTTTATTTTTTTAAATAAATATTATGTGTAAATAAAAGCTCGTGAAAGAAATTAAAGAAAGGCCCTTGAAAGAAATTTTAAAAAAACATTACAGATTTCAATGGAAAAAGTCTTTCATGGAAAACCCAGTTTATGTAAGTCGAGGTATTACTGCATGTGAAAATCATCCAATCTTGGGGCAATATTTGCTGTTTGTCTGAAGTCCTTGTGAGTAGCCGATCTTGGAAGGGTCTCCTCTGTCACGTGACAAAAGCCCCCCGGGATAGGATCGATATTTTGGTCAATACAAGATAAATATATCCAAGATATCCAGCCCAGGCTTCTGATTACGAGATATTAGCATCGCTGTCTCCGTACTGCCCAGAGAGCCATCTAATCCGTTATAGGATTGAATTCTCCACGTCTAGAGCCTTCCTCCTGACTTGAGCAGTAAATCACTTTCGGTCTTGGCTTGGATTTATTGATGCGCGAATTAGATTTTCACACGATAATCTTCTTACGTATGTTCTCCTTCAGGATTATTTTTTTGTCAACACTTACTAGATTATGAAGTAATGTAAAATCTTAGGGTTTAAATTGACATTAGATCATTTTATTTCTTAATAATAAAAATACTGAAGTAATAGGGGTTCTGTATTTCTTCGTGTTTTTAAGAATTTCATTTATATTTTTTAACTTTTGAGAATTTTATTTATAACTTTGAGAATTTCATGGAAATAAGCAATATTAATTATTATTTTTTAATAATATATTTAAAATAATAATTATAATTATTAGTAATTATTTTTAATTAATTTTATTATTTATTAATTTTTTTCAATCTGAATTCACAAGAAACTTGCTTTATTTTAAATAAAATATTATAATTCAGGGTCTGAATGGCCGATAGGCTAACGCTGGCGGTCGGTTCCACAGGTTTCGGATTCAAGTCCCAACGGTGCCATGGATGTAGTGGTTCGGAATCCACTTTAAACCGTAGGTCCCGGACTCGCGTTCGTAGCTTATCTTCAAGCTACACGCACCTCCTGGGTAGTGCTAAGTGAGTAACGTCGGTGCAGCGCTTGCCTTAAGGCATCGAAGATAACTGTCTAAGTGTTTACCAGTTGCATAATAATAATAATATTATAATTCACTTTGTACAAAGTACAAAAAATTTCAAATGCTCTGAAAGGTCTTTATTTTTCACATATCAAGACAAATTTACCTGGTTAAAAAAAAAAAAAAAAAAAAAAAATCTTAAGTATCGTAATTTTCACTTACTACTATTTATTGTGAGGACCTAATAGCCAAGTGGCTAGCGTTCTGGAGCTCGATATCACAGGTTTCGGGTTTGTGTCCCAGAAGTGCCATGGATGTTTGTAGTGATTTGGAATCCACTTTAAGCCGCAGGTCCAGTCTAATAGGATAGTAGAGCGCTGTGGGGGTAGTGTCACTCGCGTCCGTAGCCTATCTTCAAGCTACATATGCTCCCTGGGTACTGCTAAATAAGCAACAGTGGTGCAGCCTTTACTTGTGGCATAAAGATTAACTGTCTCTGTAATGCCTGCTGCATTAGAGGAACAACAACTATTTATTATTGTAACCGTGCTCCCTCCTGCGTACTTTCAAGTGTGTACCCTGTGGTGTTCAGGAGAAATGGTCAGTAGGCCTCGAGACTCTCATCCGAGAGGAGTACTGCACAACCTGCTCTCCCGCATTTAGTTTATAGTCTCTCATCCCGAGAGGAGATATATTTAAAGCAATCCTGTGTGTAAGTTGGCCCACACACTTTCCCCCAGAAAGAAAGTATCTTTCGCGGACCCTGCGCGTAGCCGAATTTCGGATTTTCGGCTTAGAAGTGGAATCCTTCCACGAATCTATAATTATATGTTTTTAAATGTGTTAAATATAGCATTTGCTTGGTGCTTGTGCGTGTGTAAATAAAGCTGTGATTTCTCAAGTCTCAACCCAACCATACCCAGTTACAATCTGGTTGACCAACCTTCACATTACAATGTTATTTATTGTATTTTAAGTTACATACTGACAAACTTTAAAAGATAATTGCAAAATAAAAAAAAAGGTGTGACATTCAACCTTACGGGAGACTCCTTGGCTATTACTGAGGAAGTTCAGTTAGTAGAAAGAGGGCGCTGCTGATGCGCTGTAGTAAGTTTTGCTAGTATACAAAAGGAACAGTTACAGTCAGATAATTTTGTCGCAACATTTAGAATTTAACAGTGTTGTGCTGTTAATAAATTTTTAAATTGTAGTGTCTTTTAATTCTCTGGTAATAATTTTTTTATGCTACTCTTCAAAATTTGTATAAGCAAAAGAAAAGTATTTGAATGAATAATTGTTGATTTTTGAAATTATATTTTCCTCAACTAATTTCTCTATTTGGCGTCTGATAACCGAGTGACTAGCGCTCTGCCACTCGGTGCCATGGATGTCTGTTGAGTTTCGAAACCCTCTTGAAACCTTAAGTTCCGGTCTTATATGACTATAGAGCGTTGAGCGTAGACCTGACAACTCTACCCGGTGAAAAGAAGCCATCTCCTGTCTCAAAATCTCCCAGTAGGGGGACGGGCTTGGCCCACAATGGGCTGTAGTGCCAGGAAGTTAATTAGCCCTTAGTTAATTAGTTATTTAGAAATTTAGTCCTCATTGTTATAGAAATCAATTAAAGAAATATTTACCTGATTAAAATGGATGCAAATGTATGATTTTCATCCTATTATTTGCCTTCATTTTGCATGCGAATGTTTAATTGAATTTAACTCATTCTTTGCCATAAATCCATCAAAAAAAATCTACCAAAAAAAATTGTTTTCTGGAGTAAAAATTTCATTTTTCCCAGAGATTACTATGAGTATGTTGTAGCATTGTGCAACAGTAGTACAATGTAACTTATGTTTATCGAAAATATTACGCAGCGACTTTTATATTACGCAATGACTAGAATCCGCGTAGTGTAATCCCTATGGTAAACTGAAACCCATGAGGAGGAAATGTGATTGGAATGTGACTTCCGCATACAGAGATAATGCCATAACAGCACGGATAGCTTGCAACGTACATCCATCGATCCTGTACACCAATGTGATATGTGACAAATGTGCATGTATAGACACGGATGTGGTATAGGATCACTTTATACGAGCAGATCGGGAATTACACCTGACTATATGTCAATTTCACTTCAGAATGGTATATAATGGTAATGATTATTTCTTTCTAGTCCCCCTACCCCAAGAATCTCAGTTCTGCTGGCTTGCGGGTCTTGATGGTCGAGTGGCTACCTCTCTGGCGCTCGGTACCGCAGGTTTCGGGTTCGAAACCCGGTGGTGCCGTGGATGTATGGAGTGGTTCGGAATCCACTTCAAACCGTAGGTCCCGTTCTAATAGGATCGTAGAGCTTGTGGGGTAGTGTTACTCGCCTCCGTAGCATATCTTCAAGCTATATGTGCCCCCTGGATAGTGCTAAATAAGTAACAGCGACGCAGCCCTTGCTTATGGCATAAACATTTAACTGTCATCTACATTAGAGCAACAGTTCTGCTAGCTGTCAACAAATTATCCATCTATCAATGTTAACTTCTGGAATCCATAATGTATTATATGAATATCCCAAAAAGCGTGCACTTTTAAAACTGCACTCACTAAAATAATCACGATTTCTGGTAGATAGTGAATTAAAATAGGAAGACTATTTAGATCGACATAATTTGTAAACCAACAATATATTAAGTTTTAAACAAATAATGTATAATATTCAAGCATAAATATTAAAAAATAGATAAAGTGACATCACTTACTAACTACGTTTGCATTTGACTATAGTAGTAATTGAATTGGGGCCTGATAGTCGAGTGTCTAGCTCTCTGGCTCTCAGTGCCACAGATTTCGGATTCAACTCCCGGCGGTACAATCGATGTTTGTAGTGGTTCGGAATCCACTTTAAGCCGTGCTTCACGGTCTAATATGACTGTTGGCGTAGGACTGACAACAATACCCAGTAAAAAGTCAGCGTCATAAAGCTAAGTCAGACTTCTACTCCATCAAAACAGAAACTGCAACCCCTTTCCCTCCTTCCATAAGACCACAAGGGTTCTTGGACTTGATCTACATGTTGCTGTCTACTAAGTTTGGATTTGATTTGTCGCTCTATGGTCAATTTGTGTTCTCACTTTCGTCTAATTAGATCGGGGCCTACAGTTTAACGGGGATTCCGAACCCCTCACAAACATCTATATCACGGCCAGGATTCAAACCTTAAGTATCAAAGGCCAGATGATCATACATACATTTTTGCACACTTTGGATCAATTAGACCAGGACTTACAATTTAATACGGATTCAAAACCACTCACAAACATCCATCCAACCAGGATTCAGACCTGAAGGTTGTGGTACTAAAGGCCAGAAGGCTAGCCAATTGGCCATCAGGCCTCCAAAAATCGCAAAAAATTTGGATAAATCATAAAGAACAATCCAAATATTGAATTGATATAAATCTACGTTTGATAATATTTGAAGGTCACACTTAAGATTGTTCTTTTTTGTATAGTACAGAACCCCAAAGAAATGAAAAGCACAATAACTTGTTTATAAATAATAGAAGTAACAATATTCGATTTAAATCCATAAAAGTTATGAGAAATTCTGTTTAATCCAAACTGTAATTTATCCAATTTGTTTGATAAATATGACAAATATGTTTTATCCAGCAGAATTTGCAATCTTAGGAGGAGATCTAAGGTATTTTACTTCCCTCATGGCAGAAGGAGGAAATGCATTAAAAATAACTGAAAATTTGATGAGAGAAAATATTTCTTCGAGCATTAATTTCAATTTAATGAGGTTAAATTTCAATTTGAATTTTTTCGGCTGATCTGTAATAAAATGTTAGAATATCTTGAGTCAAATTCATATCAGGATGTCAGTATCAGAATCTTATCTTGTCGATATCAGATTTTAATTTGTTTTGAAAACACAAAACTGATTCGTCAGCAAAAGCAATAGTTTCGCAACAAATGAACATTGCAAGTTTCGTTGACAAATTAGTTGCATTCCAGAAGAAAGGACCACAAGTAGATACTTTAGGTCAGATTCCTGATACTTTGGAGGTGACCCCCAAAGTGATAGCTAGTGTAGCATTTTTCTCCAGAGAAGAGTTGTGGCATTCAGGGCCGGATTTAGATGAAAAGAGGATCTAGGCTATTCCCACTTATGAGGCCCTTTCACCTCCCATTTTTAAGTTTGTAAAATACTTATTATGTTTGATTATAGGGGTCTGAATGGCCGAGTGGCTAGCGCTCTGGCACTCGGTAACACAGGTATCGGGTTCGAGTCCCGACGGTGCCATGGATGTCTGTAGTGGTTCGGAGTCCACTTTAAACCGTAGGATCGTAGAGCGTTGCGGGGGCATTGTTACTCCGCGTCCGTATCTTCAAGTTACACGCGCCCCCCTGGGTAATGCAAAGTGAGTAACGTCTGTGCAGCGCTTGCCTTAAAGCATCCAAGACCAAGCTGTCTAAGTGCTTGCCAGCTGCATTAGGACAAAAAAATTTTTTGATTATTATTCATATGTGTAGAATTTATCCATATTTTTGAATCAGTGTTTTAGTGTTTACAGATTTTAGAAGAGTGTAATTCTAATTTTGTAACAATTTGAATGTAGACCCCTCTTCATTTTGAGGCCCTAGGCTGAAGCTAGTTAAGCTATAGGAAAATCCGGCTCTGGTGGCATTTCATTCCCAGGAGAGAAGAAAGTATATTTTTTAACAAGTACATAATAACAATCCATTACTCAAATTTGACAGAAGACAAGCAGTGTTGAGGATATTAATATTACATACAATTTCGTACTAATGAGAACAACCTGTCACTCAAATCTGATATCAGATATTCGATTTTATGGATAATGAGATCCCATGAAATTAGAGATTGTCTGTGCGACCTTCACAGGTCGAAACAATTAGAGATGGAATATGGATTACACCATGAGTAGTTGTATCGTGATTGGGGATGGGCCACGGGCTGAGAAAATGTCTACTCGAGGGAGAAGTGAGGGAAGCTGACCAACCCCCTCTTGACGAATTTTCTTAAAGGGAGGTTTTTGAAGATACTGCAAGGAGAGTCCTGCGACGAGTCGACAAAGATTGTTATTTTTCTCTGGTGACTGAATAGGCCGAAGTTTTCGCCTGTTAACAAAATTAGCCTTTTGCGGTTTCGTGTATCATACCGTGTGATAATTTAATGTCTGCTACAGATTCGAGAACTCTGAAAATTTCCGACCTTGGAATGAACTGTACTTTGATTTAATAGTGCAATTGTGATCAAATTTATATTTTTAGTTTTCATTTCTATGTATAATAATAGAGCGTTCTGTATTTGTATATATAATAACGCATTGTAAATAAAAATTAAAGTGTTCCTATGACACTGAAAGACAGTAGAAAATCTCATTTCTTTCAAAAGGTTGTCAAAAGCTACTTTATTATCTAGAAAAATTCTAGCGGTTTTTCTTTTTCCTATTACCGCAATATTCTTCAATTTCAAAAACGCTTCTTCGGTACTTTTTCGCCTAGTGAATCCATATTGATCTTTGGTAAGTAGATTTTAATTTTGCAAAAACCAGGTAATTCTGTTAATAAATAGTTTTTCCGAGACATTTCCTTAAGTAAGAAAGCAGGTTAATGGAATCTTGTCTAGATTGCGAACTTTAAGAGAAACATTTTTAGGTATTAGAATAGCGTGTTATATGTTTCAATAAGTTATTCTTCTTCATTGGCGCAACAGCCCCATACTGGGCCAAGACCGTCTGCCTACTGAAATATTTCGAGACAGGAGATGTTTTTCTTTTTCTTTCTTGTAGAGTCGTCAGCCCTATGCACAACAATCACGTTAGTCCGGGGCCTTAAAGACTGAGTGTCTAGAGCTCGATGCTACAGGTTTCGGGTTCGAATCCCAGAGGTGCCATGGATGTTTGTAGTGGTTCGGAATCCATTTTAAGCCGTCCCCGGTCTCATATGACTGTAAGAGCGTTAGGGATCCCAGTCAGACTTCTCACCAACATAATTCCTAAACTGTATAGGGACAACTCAGATCCAGACACAATGATGTAGTGTGGTGTAGTAGTAGTAGGCATATAAGACCGGGACCTACTGTTTAAAGAGGATTACGAACCACTACAAATATCGATGGAACCACCGAAACGCAAACTCCATTGAGCACCAGAGCAACTAAACACTCGTCCATCAATCCCATATTTCAATAAATGAGATTTTTAATAAATTGTCCAATGGAATTAAATATATTAAAGTTTATGTATCTAATTCCATACTTCACTTGTGCTTTCACTTTCACTTGTACTTTTAACGCTAGCAGATAAGATTCAATATCCTTTTCCGCTATCCAATTTGCTATGTCTTATCATAGAAGGAAAACTCTTATTTTCTAGAAGAACTTTTCATATCCAAAAAAATGGAAAACCTGAAATTGTGCGCCATTTTAACCCTCCTCCCACTCCATACTGATGCCCATGGCTAGCGGTCTGACCTTCGGTACCACAGACTTCAGGTTCAAATCCTGGTGTAGACATAGATGCCTGTGAGTGGTACGGCATCCACATTAAACTCTAGGTCCTGGTCTAATTAACCTAAAAGTGTACATAAAAGGACCGTAGAACAACAAATCAAACCAAACCCCTCGTCTCTTTAAGAGATGAACAGCTCTATAAAAATTATAACATCCTTCGAAAAAATATTTTATGCTATGAATAAGATATGACCAAATGAGAGATTAGCAATTGCCCTACCAAACGGGATCTTTGTTAGTTTATGAAAACAATGAGAGAAATCTAAAGACAGTTAAATATTCATGGCATACTCATGTTTATGCTTAGGACTGTATATCTTAATATCTAAATTAATTGTCTATCTTAATATTCCTCATTGGCGCAACAGCCCCATGGTGGGCCAAGGCTGTGTATCTTCTGGCAGATTACGAAACCGGAGATAATTCCTTTTTAAGGTTGGTTTGGTTTATCACTCTGCGGCCATTTTGTGCACACTTTAGGCTAATTAGACCGCGACATGCAATTTAACGTGGATTCCGAACCACTCACAAACATCCGTGCCATCGCCATCATTCGAACCTGAGGCCTGTGGTATCAAAGGCCGGAGCCCTAACAAATTGGCCATCACGCCATATAAGACAAATATATGCCGACTCGTGACTCAGCGGCAAGTGCGCCGTTGGCGGTTGCTGTAGACACTGTTTCAAAAAACGAGGAGATTCGATGGCGTTTAGGATGCATCTTGCCTCTTGAGTCGGACTATCTGGTGGGAGATTTTCGGATTTTCTACGTACTGTACGTAAATGTGAGGTAGTTCCCCCTAAAAAGTCCTCCCGGTAGGCATTTCCTTCTTTAGCGATTCCGAATCAAGTCAGACTTCCACATACGGGTGCTCCATCACGACAAAAGTTGCCCCCGTTTTTCCTCCATCCATGACCACACGGATTCATGTACTTGAACTGGATGTAGCTCTCTACCAAGTAGGATAAAATGTATATATATATATATATATATATATATATTGCATATGCCTGGTTATACTTTGGAGACAGCATGGACTCTGTTTCAATTTTTAATGGAATCCACTTAACCGTAGGTTCCGGTCTAATATGATTGTAGAACGTTGGTCATAGGGCTGACAAACCTTCCTAAAAAGTCCTTCTTTAGCGTCACGGTGACTTTAACCTACGGGTGCTCCACACTTTTAGGCTAATTAGACGGGTACCTACAGTTTAACATGAATTACGAACCATTCACAAACATCCATGCCACCGCCGAGATTCGAACCTGACGCCTGTGATACCAAGGTGCCAGAGAGTTATCCAATTAAACACCAGGCTGCTTCCTTTTTACGGGGTTGGGTTGTCAGCCCTATGCACAACAGTCATATTAGACCGGGACCTTACGGTTTAAAATGAATTCCAAACCCCTACAAGCATCCATGGTACAGTCGGACTCGAACCCGAAACCTGTGGCACCGAGTGCCAGAGCGCTAGTAACTCGGCCATCAGGCATCTAAATCTGTTTAGTCATTGAATAATAATGATAATTATATTCGTCGATATTAGTTTTATCTTTGAGTTCATTTCGTTATTATTATTATTATTTATTTATTTATTTATTTTTGTCATTCTGATGCTCAATTTTTATCTTAGAAATATATGTTGTTGTTGTTGTTGCTTATCCCCTTGATTTAGAATCCTAAACCAAGTCCAGTAGATCATGCTGCATCAATAGATCGTAAACGGTCCTCCCCTCATTCAACAGTTGCCTCACAGAGGCACCAATACAATCTATGAGATGAGAGGGAGATGCGATGGTCGAACAATGACAAAGGGCATATGTCTTCTCGTCTCCATTGAAGGTCAAACTCTCAGTGTGGTCAGTCCTTAGTCTAGCTAAAACCGTCTGAGCAGGTCTAGGACAGGAGCACTGTATGGACATACCAGGATATTTAGCGGCGTACCATGCATGAATGGGTGGCGACCTCCAAGAGGTATTCACTCTGGCTAAAGTCATGGAATGAACCTCTGAAGCTAACAGATTGGAAGAAGAAGCTTTGGGAAGTTCGCAACCTTCCCTAGCGAGCAGATCAGCAATTTCATTTCCGTAGATGCCCACATGGGAGGGAATCCACTGCAAGCACACCGATCCGATCTGGTCCAAAACAGCTAGTTTGGAAACTATATCCTGCCCCAATTTGTCCAAGATGCTTGGCCAATTTTTCAAATACTGTATTGAGCTCTTACTATCAGTCAGAATCCAAACATCAGGTACTTTAAAGTCTAAAGCTAGATTCAGAGTTTCGCTTATAGCAGTTAATTCTGAGCGGAATACTGAGCTGTGGTCCGGGTTTCTAAAACGATATCTAAATTCTCCTGTACTTGTCTTCATAAAAATTCCGCTACCTGTTCTTCCAGAGTCAGATTTGCTTCCATCAGTGTAAATAACCAGGGCCCGAGGAGAAATGTTATTGATGATCTCGAGAGCCAAGTGACGCAGCAACTCCGGGTGTTCTTCGTGTTTGATAAATTTCACATTCAAGTCTTCATTAAAAGTTACATTACTAAGTACAGTAGTAGGTGTCAGTAGATTAAAAGGAACACTGGGCTCGACTTCAATATCTGCTAATCCCTGCTTCCATATTAAATCCAAAGGGCTGTCCTTTTTTAATCTTTGGTTATTCGTCCAGTTCGATGAAAGGTTAGATGATCTGTTATAAGGCTTAAAACTCTTTAGCTTTGCGACGTACTTCGCCATATTTATTTCTCTTCTCAATGAGAGGGGCTGAAGATCAGCCTCATAACAAGCAATATCATTGGGACAACTGTGCCTGAGACCAGTGATAATTCTGGCAGCACTAGATTGTATTCTCTCTAGTTTTTTTAGGTTAGTATTTGCAGCAACTTGATAGATCTGGTAGCCATATTCAAGGATTGGCCTTATAAGAGCAGTATAAGTGATCTTGAGTGTGCCTGCATCGGCTCCCCAATGTCTTAGAAATATATAGTCACACGTTATCTTTCTGTCTGTCGAAGTTCAAGATATCCTTAACTTCATATGATATTGTAAGAATGATATTCCAGAACATATTATAAGATAAGTGATATATATCTATATATTTATAGATAACTTAATTTATGCGATCCTGTAAGGCAAACCAAAGTTCACGCGGAAGAATGAAAGGAAGTCCTCAAACAAAGTCAACAAACTTTCCAAGGTACTGAAAAAGGAACTTCTACTCGTACTGCCAGATGATGTAATAGAAGAAAGCCGAGTTTCCTCTGGCTGTTATACTCTGCTATATTCCACATTAGAAAATTCTTTTTCTTTGACATAATATTTTTTCGGATTGTACAGTTTCATTGATTTGTTGATAAAGATATTCTTCATTATTAATCTCATCCTGAGAGTTAGTAGTAACGTTACTTACTGAAATCCCCAAATAGTAAGTAATGATGCTAGAGTAATAAGTAATGAGAGCTAGTAATGAAGTTACATACTAAAATAACCCAATAGTAAATAAACTAGAGTAATAAAAAATGAGTGAAACTAGAGTAATAAGAAATGAGAGCTAGTAGTTAAGTTACATACTGAAATCCCTAAAATCCCCAAAATACTCGTAAATATCATTCGTACTTTAAATTGTTATGAAAAATTAAGACACTACTTTTAAAAATGTGGAAATTTTTGTTTCTTGGAATACTATTGAGGAAAATCGTTACCTATACAATGTACTCTAATTACTACATATTAAACCTGCATAATTACTATATACTTTTGGAGCCTGATGACCCAGTGGCTAGTGCTTTAGCGCTAAGTGTCACATGTTTTGGGTTCGAGTCCCGGCGGTGTCATGGATGTTTGAAGTGATTTGTAATCCACTTTAAACCGTAGAATCCGGTCCGATATGATCGTAGAGCAGGAACTTCTTCTGTTCCTGTTTTTGCCAGAAGTTACGCCCTTTCGTTTCCGTCCATTCTAACATGTGCTGGAAATCTTGGATGGATGCTGCTGGAATCCATGATGCATCCAATGGTATCGAATCCTGCTGGAATGCATCCAATGGTATCCAATCTTGCTGGAATCCATGATGTATCCAACGGTATCCAATCCAGCTGGAATGTATCCAATGGTATTCAATCCTGCTGGAATCTATGATGTATCCAATGGTATCCAATCCTGCTGGAATCCATGATGTATTCAACGATATCCAATCCAGCTGGAATGTATCCAATGGTATTCAATACTGCTGGAATCCATGATGTATCCAATGGTATCCAATCCTGCTGGAATCCATCATCTATGTAATGGTTTCCAATCCTGCTGGAATCCATGATGTATCCAACGATATCCAATCCAGCTGGAATGTATCCAATGGTATTCCATCCTGCTGGAATCCATGATGTATCCAATGGCATCCAATCCTGCTGGAATCCATCATCTATGTAATGGTATCCAATCCTGCTGGAATCCATGATGTATCCAACGATATCCAATCCAGCTGGAATGTATCCAATGGTATTCAATCCTGCTGGAATCCATGATGTATCCAACGGTATCCAATCCAGCTGGAATGTATCCAATGGTATTCAATCCTGCTGGAATCCATGATGCATCCAATGGTATCGAATCCTGCAGGAATGCATCCAATGGTATCCAATCTTGCTGGAATCCATGATGTATCCAACGGTATCCAATCCAGCTGGAATGTATCCAATGGTATTCAATCCTGCTGGAATCTATGATGTATCCAATGGTATCCAATCCTGCTGGAATCCATGATGTATTCAACGATATCCAATCCAGCTGGAATGTATCCAATGGTATTCAATACTGCTGGAATCCATGATGTATCCAATGGTATCCAATCCTGCTGGAATCCATCATCTATGTAATGGTTTCCAATCCTGCTGGAATCCATGATGTATCCAACGATATCCAATCCAGCTGGAATGTATCCAATGGTATTCCATCCTGCTGGAATCCATGATGTATCCAATGGCATCCAATCCTGCTGGAATCCATCATCTATGTAATGGTATCCAATCCTGCTGGAATCCATGATGTATCCAACGATATCCAATCCAGCTGGAATATATCCAATGGTATTCCATCCTGCTGGAATCCATGATGTATCCAATGGTATCCAATCCTGCTGGAATCCATCATCTATGTAATGGTATCCAATCCTGCTGGAATCCATGATGTATCCAACGATATCCAATCCAGCTGGAATGTATCCAATGGTATTCAATCCTGCTGGAATCCATGATGTATCCAATGGTATCCAATCCTGCTGGAATCCATCATCTATGTAATGGTATCCAATCCTGCTGGAATCCATGATGTATTCAACGATATCCAATCCAGCTGGAATGTATCCAATGGTATTCAATCCTGCTGGAATCCATGTTGTATCCAATGGTATCCAATCCCGCTGGAATCCATCATCTATGTAATGGTATCCAATCCTGCTGGAATCCATGATGTATCCAACGATATGCATTCCAGCTGGAATGTATCCAATGGTATTCAATCCTGCTGGAATCCATGTTGTATCCAATGGTATCCAAACCTGCTGGAATCCATCATCTATGTAATGGTATCCAATCCTGCTGGAATCCATGATGTATCCAACGATATCCAATCCAGCTGGAATGTATCCAATGGTATTCAATCCTGCTGGAATCCATCATCTATGTAATGGTATCCAATCCTGCTGGAATCCATGATGTATCCAACGATATCCAATCCAGCTGGAATGTATCCAATGGTATTCAATCCTGCTGGAATCCATGATGTATCCAATGGTATTCAATCCTGCTGGAATCCATCATCTATTTAATGGTATCCAATCCTGCTGGAATCCATGATGTATCCAACGATATCCAATCCAGCTGGAATGTATCCAATGGTATTCAAACCTGCTGGAATCCATGTTGTATCCAATGGTATCCAATCCTGCTGGAATCCATCATCTATGTAATGGTATCCAATCCTGCTGGAATCCATGATGTATCCAACGATATCCAATCCAGCTGGAATGTATCCAATGGTATTCAATCCTGCTGGAATCCATGATGTATCAATGGTATTCAATCCTGCTGGAATCCATCATCTATGTAATGGTATCCAATCCTGCTGGAATCCATGATGTATCCACCGATATCCAATCCAGCTGGAATGTATCCAACGATATCCAATCCTGCTGGAATGTATCCAATGGTATTCAATCCTGCTGGAATCCATCATCTATGTAATGGTATCCAATCCTGCTGGAATCCATGATGTATTCAACGATATCCAATCCAGCTGGAATGTATCCAATGGTATTCAATCCTGCTGGAATCCATGTTGTATCCAATGGTATCCAATCCCGCTGGAATCCATCATCTATGTAATGGTATCCAATCCTGCTGGAATCCATGATGTATCCAACGATATCCAATCCAGCTGGAATGTATCCAATGGTATTCAATCCTGCTGGAATCCATGTTGTATCGAATGGTATCCAATCCTGCTGGAATCCATGATGTATCCAATGGTATCCAATCCTGCTGGAATCCATCATCTATGTAATGGTATCCAATCCTGCTGGAATCCATGATGTATTCAACGATATCCAATCCAGCTGGAATGTATCCAATGGTATTCCATCCTGCTTTAATCCATGTTGTATCCAATGGTATCCAATCCCGCTGGAATTCATCATCTATGTAATGGTATCCAATCCTGCTGGAATCCATTGTGTATCCAACGATATCCAATCCAGCTGGAATGTATCCAATGGTATTCCATCCTGCTGGAATCCATGATGTATCCAATGGTATCCAATCCTGCTGGAATCCATGATGTATCCAACGATATCCAATCCAGCTGGAATGTATCCAATGGTATTCAATCCTGCTGGAATCCATGATGTATCCAACGATATCCAATCCAGCTGGAATGTATCCAATGGTATTCAATCCTGCTGGAATCCATGATGTATCCAATGGTATCCAATCCTGCTGGAATCCATCATCTATGTAATGGTTTCCAATCCTGCTGGAATCCATGATGTATCCAACGATATCCAATCCAGCTGGAATGTATCCAATGGTATTCAATCCTGCTGGAATCCATGATGTATCCAACGATATCCAATCCAGCTGGAATGTATCCAATGGTATTCAATCCTGCTGGAATCCATGTTGTATCCAATGGTATCCAATCCTGCTGGAATCCATCATCTATGTAATGGTATCCAATCCTGCTGGAATCCATGATGTATCCAACGATATCCAATCCAGCTGGAATGTATCCAATGGTATTCAATCCTGCTGGAATCCATGATGTATCCAACGATATCCAATCCAGCTGGAATGTATCCAATGGTATTCAATCCTGCTGGAATCCATGTTGTATCCAATCCTGCTGGAATCCATCATCTATGTAATGGTATCCAATCCTGCTGGAATCCATGATGTATCCAACGATATCCAATCCAGCTGGAATGTATCCAATGGTATTCAATCCTGCTGGAATCCATGATGTATCCAATGGTATCCAATCCTGCTGGAATCCATCATCTATGTAATGGTTTCCAATCCTGCTGGAATCCATGATGTATCCAACGATATCCAATCCAGCTGGAATGTATCCAATGGTATTCAATCCTGCTGGAATCCATGTTGTATCCAATGGTATCCAATCCTGCTGGAATCCATCATCTATGTAATGGTATCCAATCCTGCTGGAATCCATGATGTATCCAACGATATCCAATCCAGCTGGAATGTATCCAATGGTATTCAATCCTGCTGGAATCCATGATGTATCAATGGTATCCAATCCTGCTGGAATCCATCATCTATGTAATGGTTTCCAATCCTGCTGGAATCCATGATGTATCCAACGATATCCAATCCAGCTGGAATGTATCAATGGTATTCCATCCTGCTGGAATCCATGTTGTATCCAATGGTATCAATCCCGCTGGAATCCATCATCTATGTAATGGTATCAAATCCTGCTGGAATCCATGATGTATCCAACGATATCCAATCCAGCTGGAATGTATCTAATGGTATTCCATCCTGCTGGAATCCGTGATGTATCCAATGGTATCCAATCCCGCTGGAATCCATCATCTATGTAATGGTATCCAATCCTGCTGGAATCCATGATGTATCCAACGATATCCAATCCAGCTGGAATGTATCCAATGGTATTCAATCCTGCTGGAATCCATGATGTATCCAATGGTATCCAATCCTGCTGGAATCCATCATCTATGTAATGGTTTCCAATCCTGCTGGAATCCATGATGTATTCAACGATATCCAATCCAGCTGGAATGTATCCAATGGTATTCCATCCTGCTGGAATCCATGTTGTATCCAATGGTATCAATCCCGCTGGAATCCATCATCTATGTAATGGTATCCAATCCTGCTGGAATCCATGATGTATCCAACGATATCCAATCCAGCTGGAATGTATCCAATGGTATTCCATCCTGCTGGAATCCGTGATGTATCCAATGGTATCCAATCCTGCTGGATTCCATCATCTATGTAATGGTATCCAATCCTGCTGGAATCCATGATGTATCCAACGATATCCAATCCAGCTGGAATGTATCCAATGGTATTCCATCCTGCTGGAATCCGTGATGTATCCAATGGTATCCAATCCTGCTGGAATCCATCATCTATGTAATGGTATCCAATCCTGCTGGAATCCATGATGTATCCAACGATATCCAATCCAGCTGGAATGTATCCAATGGTATCCAATCCTTCTGGAATTCATGATGTATTTACCATTTTCATTAAGGAATTTGATATCTTTTATTTTGGTTTTTCCTGTGACAATCGTAAATATTACAAAATAAAAAAAAAGGAGGAATAGCAAATTAATTCACTAAATTGTCTGCATCATATTTATTGAAATATGCAGATTTTTTTTTTGTTATTTCAATTTGATTTTTTATTTTATGAATATTTTTTCATGAATTTATTTTCCTTCATTTTATATTTCTATGAATAAAATATGCATTTTTAAACTTCAAGGCTTTTTCAGTGCTGACCACAATCCCAAGTTTCAAGGGGCAATAACTCCAGACTACCAAGGTCAGTTCCAAGTGACTTGAAACTCCATTTACACTTATGTTAATGGCGCTCGAATAAAAAGCGAAATATAGCAAAATGCAGAAAGCGAGTGTTTTTCCATTCTTGTACGAATATGGCACTAGTGCAGGGGTGGCCAACCCGCAGCTCGTCTTGAATATTTTTTCGGTCCGTGAGATTTATCACCCTTTTCCAAAATATATTTATTTAATAATGACCAAAGTAGTGAGAACCAATGTATTAAAAAAATACATTATGTGTGCATCAATATAATCAAAAATTAAAATCTGATAAAAGATTAACTTTGATTTTAAAATAATATTTTTGCGAATATAGGACAGATAATGACTGTTTTATGGATGAGTTTACAGTTATGAATGATGCGCGCATCTTGGAACATCTAATCAGGTTCTATACTATTTCACTTTAAGTGACATCAGTGACCAACCCTAGATACGCAGAGTTATTGTTGATAGCAGAGCAAACCAGCATCTTAGTTGAAGTTGTTAGCTCTTTTGGTTCAACTTAACCTGGGAATCGTTGTTTTTTTCTAAAATGAAATTGACCCAACACAAAACATGCTCAAACATAACGGACACTAACTTGCAAAACCAATTAATGATGTGCAAATACCCAAATTGAGATCGATTTGCAAAAGCTGAGTGAAAGAGTGGAGAAACAAATATCGCATTAGTAAAATAAATATTTTTTAATGATTTCAATTTTTTAATTTAATTTATATTTATATATTCTTTATATTTCATTTTGTGTGTTATATATTTCTTTACAATGTGCGTTTAGTATCATTATTATTATATTATCCATATTTAAGTGTAAGAATAACAGTAAACATAAAAATACTAACTCATTATGTTTCAATTTTTCACTCCAAAAAAATGTCTATATTGGGTCCAAATCTAATATAGGGACATATAATTTTGTATGCGGCCCGCTGTGTTATGGCGCATTTCCAAAAGTGGCCCGCAAGATCTTTGGGTTGGCCACCCCTGTTGTAGGGATATAGCACTAGTGCTTGTTGAAGCAAAGTTACAGGTAAATGTGGAAAAAGTATTTCCGTTTAGGAGAGAATTGTAATATGTCTTGTCTGTGTCTGCAATGTCTGCCTCTATGCTGATTATTATATACTGTTTGCTCTATCAGTTTCTGATAGTGTTATCTGTTGTAGTACATCCGGTATGAATGGGGACGAAAACTGAAAGACTCATAAAATTGATTGTGAATTTCTTAAACCAGAACTGTTGTCTACTTCATGTCTATTTTACTTTAAAAAATATGGTTGATAATTTTTTTATAAAGATTTTGATAAAAGATCGGGCCTGATCAAGCTTAATTTAATAAGAAAATAAACATTTTAATATTAGAAAAATATTTCATTGAATGTTTTATAACATATTGTAGTCTGGATCAGATCAGAAAATTTAGCTTGGATGCAGATTTGTTCTTAAAAAAAATTTTTTCTTTTACTTTTACGATATTTATTGCTAAAAATAGATTTCATTTCAAAATTGCTCTAGATGACTTAATCTCTATGTAATATATAATCCGCAAGTCTGTTTGCATGAACCTACATTTGTAAGGATGAAGATAAAAAATATCAATCAACAAAAACTATCACTTTCTGCTTATCACCTACAACAAAAACTCTACCAAAAATTAAAACACTTAATAAAATAATATAATATAGAAAAATTCATTTTCATTGCTATTCTATACATAAACATAGAATAGTAACGAAAAAGAATTTTTTTTAAGTATGTATTTATATTTTTCGTGTATATATAAATGACTTCTGAACTTCTTCATTTTGTACATTCCTATTTTAAACAGAAAATAATCCACGGTTCTGTTGTTGTAATGCAGCTGACAGAAACAGTTAGTCTTTATGCCATATACAAGAGCTGCACCGCTGTTACTGATTTAGCATTACGCAGAGAGCACGTGTAGCTTAAAGACATGCTTCGATGTGCGAGTTGCATTACCCCTCACAACGCTCTACGATCCTATTAGACCGTGACATACAGCTTAATAAAGTGGATTCTGAAGTACTACAAACATCCATTGCACCGCCGGGATTCGAACCCGAAACCTGTGGTACCGAGCGCCAGAACGCTAACCACTTGGCCATCAGCCTTCAAGCCAGGACCCTAGTAATTATGTTGTCTTAATATGTAGTAACTAAATTACTGCAAGTACGATGTAAATTAACATTAATTGTATAGGTAATTATTTTTCTCAATAGTATTACAAGAAAAAAAAATTCCACTTTTATAAGAACAGTATCTTAACTTTTCCTCTTTTGATTTACATTCTTTCATGGCATATTTCGTGGTTGATATTTAAACTAAGACTTTTCAATTTATTTAAAGTGATAAGAAACTTTCACAATAGTTAACTACAATCGTATTTGGTGTTATGAATCACTCTAGATAGAAAACCTTTCATTTTAAATGTTTTCTGGGTGATAGCACTTCAACGAAGTTTATAAATCAAATTCACCTACTTAACAGCACTTTCGGTTTCAGTCCACTGTACTCATAACTGTCATTTTTTTCGTTTCTTTCCGTTTATAAATACCTTTTTTAAATGTTCTCGTAAGCGTAAGAAAAGCATCTTTTTTTTTCGAATACAATTTTAAAAGTTTAAATTTTATTAACTATGTTATGTTTATTTTATTTATTATTTTATTAACTATTTTATATTTATTATTAATTATTTATTTCATTTTAAGTACATATGTAAAATTTCGTGGCTAATTTTTTGACTAAATTCAAAGAGAAATGTGTTTTCATCAATTTGTTTTCAACATTGAGTCAGAAAGATCAAGGAAGAAGTCAGAAAAGAAAAACAATAAAAGAAAGCTAATAATTAGTAAGAAAACGAAAACTATTATTAAGAAAGAAAAGTATGAAAGAAATAAGGAAATAAACTCCAGAAAGAAGCTAAACAAGTGAGATCAACTTCAGGACAATTTTAAAGAAAACAGAATCACTACAAGAAATAATATTCTTATCTTTAGAGTAAAATTATCTTATTTTTAAATCTCCAAAATGAATTTATAGAATAAACAGGAAATTGGTTTTCAAAGGCAAATGATAATTACAAACGAACTAAATTCTTAGAACAACATTCGATTGCAAATCCTTATAGAAACAATACAACTATACAATAATTAATATAATTTCACACGTACAAATTCTGATCGTTAAGATTAATTCGAAACTTTTAAGAAAAATAACATTCTATTACACGGAATTCGACATAACATTCTATTACACAGAATTTAACATAACATAACATTCTACTACACAGAATTTAACATAACATAACATTCTATTACACAGAATTTAGCATAAAATAACATTCTATTACACAGAATTTAACATAACATAACATTCTATTACACGGAATTCGACATAACATAACATTCTACTACACAGAATTCAACATTACCATTCTACTAAACAGAATTCAACATTACCATTCTACTAAACAGAATTCAACATTACCATTCTACTAAACAGAATTCAACATTACCATTCTACTAAACAGAATTCAACATTACCATTCTACTAAACAGAATTCAACATTACCATTCTACTAAACAGAATTCAACATTACCATTCTACTAAACAGAATTCAACATTACCATTCTACTAAACAGAATTCAACATTACCATTCTACTACACAGAATTCAACATTACCATTCTACTAAACAGAATTCAACATTACCATTCTACTAAACAGAATTCAACATTACCATTCTACTAAACAGAATTCAACATTACCATTCTACTAAACAGAATTCAACATTACCATTCTACTAAACAGAATTCAACATTACCATTCTACTAAACAGAATTCAACATTACCATTCTACTAAACAGAATTCAACATTACCATTCTACTACACAGAATTCAACATTACCATTCTACTAAACAGAATTCAACATTACCATTCTACTAAACAGAATTCAACATTACCATTCTACTAAACAGAATTCAACATTACCATTCTACTAAACAGAATTCAACATTACCATTCTACTAAACAGAATTCAACATTACCATTCTACTAAACAGAATTCAACATTACCATTCTACTAAACAGAATTCAACATTACCATTCTACTAAACAGAATTCAACATTACCATTCTACTAAACAGAATTCAACATTACCATTCTACTACACAGAATTCAACATTACCATTCTACTAAACAGAATTCAACATTACCATTCTACTAAACAGAATTCAACATTACCATTCTACTAAACAGAATTCAACATTACCATTCTACTAAACAGAATTCAACATTACCATTCTACTAAACAGAATTCAACATTACCATTCTACTAAACAGAATTCAACATTACCATTCTACTAAACAGAATTCAACATTACCATTCTACTAAACAGAATTCAACATTACCATTCTACTAAACAGAATTCAACATTACCATTCTACTAAACAGAATTCAACATTACCATTCTACTACACAGAATTCAACATTACCATTCTACTAAACAGAATTCAACATTACCATTCTACTAAACAGAATTCAACATTACCATTCTACTAAACAGAATTCAACATTACCATTCTACTAAACAGAATTCAACATAACATACCATTCTATTACACGGAATTCAACAAAACATACCATTCTATTACACAGAATTCGACAAAACATACCATTCTATTACACGGAATTTAATATAACATAATATTCTATTACACAGAATTATTGTTGAATTCTGTGTAATAGAACGGAATGTTTTGTTGAATTCTTTGTAATAGAATGGCATGTTATGTCGAATTCTGTGTAATAGAATGGTATGTTATGTTAAATTCTGTGTAATAGAATATTATGTTATATTCACAGAATTATATACACAGAATTCAACATAACATACCATTCTATTACACAGAATTCGACATAACATACCATTCTATTACACGGAATTCGACAAAACATACCATTCTATTACACGGAATTCGACATAACATACCATTCTATTACACGGAATTCGACATAACATACCATTCTATTACACGGAATTCGACATAACATACCATTCTATTACACGGAATTCGGCATAACATACCATTCTATTACACGGAATTCAACATAACATAACATTCTATTGCACAGAACATTCTTTAGAATAAACAGGAAATTCGATTTTCAAAATCAAACGATAATTACAAAAGTACTAAATTCTTAGAGCAATATTTGATTGCAAATCCTTTTAGAAATAATGCAACTATTCAATAATTAAAATAATTTCTCACGTACAAATTCTGATTCGCAAAGATTAATTCGAAACTTTTAAGAAAAATAACATTCTATTACACAAAACGCACAATAAATTAAAAAAAAAAAATTATTTCATTCAAGTGTTTGCTATTCTCACACTGTGAATTTTGTGTAAAATAAAAATAGATATACTGAATTTTTATCTGAATGCTGTATTGTATACGCCATATTGTTTAAAACAATAGATTTTGAAATGCAAATCGTGAATAAATTGGAGGAAATTATTAGAATTTTTTAAAAAAAGTAATCTAATAAATAATTGCTTAAAAATCGTTTGCATGTTCTCGCTTGCATGGGAAATTTTTCTCAAGGGGATAAAAACACAAAAAAATAGAATGTACGATTTCTTTGGCCTTAAGCAAAAACAAATCCTTCCAAAACATAAAACGTTTTTGTATGATAATAGAATTCCAAATCTATACATAAACAATTTTTCTTCAGGAATAAGCTCTAGTGCGTTGTTCCTAAATCCTCATGCCAAAAACGAATTTCTCTCTAAATACCAAGTATTTGCAAACGATATTGGGTATCAAAGAACATTTCATCTTATTTATGGAACAACAAGCGATTGTTAGAACAAAATGTATTCAAAAGATATTTGTTTGCCTGAGGGGGAAAGGGTCAGAGAGATATTTCTTTACAAAAACAAAAACAAAAAGAAATCTTTTGCAGATTTTAATAAATTCTTTGAAATATCATTCATTTTTTAAATTAAATACAGCAATTATAGAATAGTAGAAAAAAGCTAATAACTTAAACTTTGTTAAAATACGAAAAATATTCGAATCAGAAATTGAATTGCTAATTTATTCAAAACGAGTTTTAATTCCCTTATTTTGGTAATATTAGATTAGATATTTTCTTAGATATTTTCATTGATTAGATATTATTTATTGATTTATTATTTTATTGATAATTAGATATTTTTTATATTTTTATAGATGAGATATTTTTTTGCAAAAACAAAAAAAGAAAAGAAAATTTTTTGCAGATTTTAATAAATTCTTTGAAATATCATAGATTTTTTTTTTTTTTTTTTTTTTTTTTTGTTAAATACAACAATTATACAATAATAGAAAAAGGTTAATAAACTAAACTTTGTTATAATACGAAAAATACTTGAGTTATACTTATGAAATTGAATTACTTATTTATTGAAAAGGAGTTTTAATTTCCTTATTTTGATAAATCAAATAATTTTTTAATGGTTTCTTAATTTAGTGCTTATATTTTAATAAACGGCCATACCATGCTGAATATGCCGGTTCTCGTTAGATCACCGAAGTCAAGCATCATTGGGCGCGGTCAGTAGTTGGGTGGGTGACCACTTGGGAACACCGCGTGTCGTTGGCATTCACAAATTTGGGACCTGATTGGCCGAGTGTCTAGCGCTCTGGCGCTCGGTGCCACAGGTTTGGGTTCGAATCCCGGCGGTGCCATGGATGTTTGTAGTGGTTCGGAATCCATTTTAAGCCGTAGGTCCCGGTCTCCTATGACTGTAAAAGCGTCACGGAGCAAAAGTCAGACTTCTACCTACGGGTGCTCCATCACAACAGAAGCTGCTTCCTTCCCCTTCAATCATGAATACGTATGGGTTCGAGGACTTGGCCAGCCAAGTGGGATAAGAAACAACAAACAATATTTTAATAATATTAAAATATTTTATAAAAAAACATTAAAAATATAACAAAAATTTACATGAAACATTAAACAAAAAATGATTAATAAACAGCATATAAACGTTTCGTTAAAAAAAACAAGCATTTATTTATACAGTCGCAAAAGTAGACAACAAAAATATAATTTTTTAAATAAAGAGAGTGTAAATATTCTTTATTCTTTTTTTATATTTCTGTACAAGAAAATTCTATATATGTATTACAAAAATTTACATGAAACATAAAAAAAAGAACGATTTATTGAAAACGATTGATTAAAATTGAAAACGATTTATTGATTAAACAAGAAAACGATAAATAAACGACGCATAAAAGATTCGTTTAAGAAACAAAGCATTTGTTTATACACCCACAAAAGTAAACAGTAAAAAAATATTTTTTTAAATAAGATCAGGGAAAAGAGAATGCAAATATTCTTTATTCTTTTTTCAGTATATCTCTGTATATATATAAAAAAAAAACCATTATAAATATTACAAAAATTTACATGAAACAAAAAAAGAAGAACATGGAATTGAAAACGATTTATTGAATAAACAAGAAAACGATTAATAATTAACACATAAATAATTCATTTAAAAACACAAGCATTTGTTTATATACCCACAAAAGTAGACAACAAAAATATAATTTTTTTAAATAAGATGAGGGAAAATAGAGTGTAAAGATTATTTATTCTTTTTTTTTTTTTTTTTTGTATATATCTCTGTATTAAAAAAAAACAAATAAAAAAAATAATAATAATAAAAAAACATTAGAAATATAAAAACTTACACGAAATTGAAAACGATTTATTGAATAAAGAAGAAAACGATTAATAAAGGACACATAAACCTTTCATTCAAAAAACAAGCACTTGTTTATACGCCTACAAAAGCAGACAACAAAAATATAATCTTTTAAATAAGACGAGGGAAAATAGAGTGTAAATATTATTTATTCTTTTTTTTTGTATATATATCTCTGTATTAAAAAAATAAAAATAAAAAAAAAATAATAAAAAAACATTAAAAATATAAAAATTTACACGAAATTGAAAACGATTTATTGAATAAAGAAGAAAACGATTAATAAACACATAAACCTTTCATTCAAAAAACAAGCACTTGTTTATACGCCTACAAAAGCAGACAACAAAAATATAATTTTTTTAAAATAAGATCAGGGAAAAGAGAGTATAAATATTATTTATTCTTTTTTTTTTTTTTTTTTTTTTTTTTTGTATATCTCTGTACATAAAAAACCCAACATTATTGTAAATATTAAAAAAATGACAAGAAACATAAAAAAAAGAACGCGGTGAATTAAAATAATCCCCACGATCAAGGTGCTTTTATTAAAACTGATCGTTTTATTTTCTGTTTCTTTTTTTATGGTTTATATGTCTATTTAAGACATATATTTTTTTTTTCTTTCTGTATACTATTTTTTTACTTTCGAAAGTAAATAATAATAATAATAATAAACATAAAAAATAACAGTTCTAAGATAAAAATTACATCCATAAAAGTATCCAAATTAATCAAAGCAACCGCTGAGAAATGCCCAAAAAGCATTAGGCGCTACCATTACATGTTTTGCATCTGCAAGAGAGAAAAGAAGTCTTAATCCGGTACGTCTGCTCGAAGTTTGTTTTTATTGCAGAGTTGCCGAGCAACAAGCAGCATTTTGTGGGTAGTTGCATTAGAAGCAACAAAGTACTCTCCCGAGCTATCATGTTTAAAGGAGAAACTATACTTTTATTTCAAAGGGCAATGAAACAAAAAATATTTGTACAAGAAACTAATTCGTAAAATGATCATTATCGTCTTGTTTACGATATAAATTGCCATTTCTTTAATCGTCATTAACATGCATCAATTCATGATTTTTTTTTCTAATGTGAGAGTAAAAGAATACTTGTAATTAGGATTTATCAATGAAAATCGATAGTTTATCAAAGGTATGCATGAACGGAATATCTTTTTTCTTCTTCAGTATCTTATATGCCCTCATTAGTGCTACATGCAAGAAAAAAATATGAATATAAGTAAAAAAAATTTCTCAATATATAGGTTGCAACTAGGGATTGCAGTACCGATATACCGAATACCGCTATTTTGAGCCATTTCTACATTTTTGTAATACCGGTATTCACAAGTTTAAATACCGTTTTTTCGGTATTTACTAGAAAATCAGAATTCTTATCTGAAAACTAGAAATTATGATGACACTAATGTCGGTAGTGAAAAGGAATTGTCTCTTGAACAAAAATTAGAATTGGCGATACCTAAAAAAATTTCAACAAACCAAAATACAATACAGAAATCAGCTGTATCCAAAACAATCCGACGAGAAATAGATTTATCTGAAGATGAGGGATTTAGAGGTAAATACTCGGAAAAAGTATATCGCGCATTGCTAACAGTATCACCCACTAGCGTAGATGCTGAAAGAGCGTTTTTGACAGCTGGTAATTTTTGCACAAAATTACGTTCCTTGCATAATGATAGTACAATTGATGCATTATGTTTTTTTAAGACCACATTTCAAAAATTCGTAATAGTACCACAGACTGAATAGTGATATTTACGCTTTTTTGTGATATAAATAAATAAGATGTTCTTTTACTTTTTTGTGATTCTTTATGTACTGTTATAATTTATAAGTTACAAATTTTTTTTATGATATTTACATTCTCTAATAAAACTGGCAGAAAGAAACACCTGTGTTTTCTTTCTTTTTCTAAAATTTCTACTACCGGTATTAAAACCGGTATCCCGGTATTAAGATCTAAAAAATACCGAATACCGGTATTGAACTTTTGGTCAGGTATTACAATCCCTAGTTGCAACGTTTTTCCCACGAGAAGAGTCGTAGCATTCCGTTCCCAGGAGAGAAAGTAGATATTTTTTAAAAAATACATAATAACAAACTATCTCTCACATTTGACAACAAATAAACAGTATTGTGGCTAGTTATATTACATGCAATTAGTGTTTTTTACTAATGAGAACAACCTGTCACTCAAATCTGATAACAGATATTCAGTGTCATGGATAACGAGACCTCGTGAAATTAGCGATTGTCTGCGAAACAATGATAGATGGAATATGGACTACACCATGAGTTGTCACATCGTGATGGGTGATAGAGCATGGGCTGAAAAAGTGTCTACTCCAAGAAGAAGTGAGGGAAGCTGATCGCCTCCCAACCTTAACGGAGTTCCTTAAAGGGAGGTTTTTGTAGAAAAAGTAGAGAGTTCTGCGACGAATCGATTAAGAGTGTTGTATTTCTTTTATTTTGATGTGACAGAACAGGCCGGAGTTTTTGCCTGTTTACAAAGTGAAGCCCTTGTGGTTTTGTGTATCCCGCCGTTGGATAATTAAGGTCACCGCAGACCAGGGGAAATAGATTTGACGTAGACTCGTGAATTCTGAAAATCTCCGACCTTGAAGTGAACTGCACTTGTGAATCAAATTATCTTTAAATTGAATTTTTACGTAAATAGAATTCAGTATGTATGTTTAATGCTTTTAAATATAAATTAAAATGTTCCCTTGAAACTTAAAGGGGCCCTCTTCTTGAAGCCATTATAGATCTTGTATGACCGAGTCGTTATAAGGCGAGCATAATAAACACAATTGTACACTTTTGGAAATAAACACAATTGTACACTTTTGCGCCCATAAAAAAATAATTTGATCATCTGAAAATTTCGTATAAAGATTCCATTATATAAAGTATACAAATGTTTAAATTTTGAGTGCTAATCGGTGACAAAGTTCGCTTCACTTGCGTAATTATTATCGTATAAAATAGATAACAAGTGCGGAAGTTTATCTTTTCTTATTGTCAGTGTTGGAGTTTTCTGGATACCTAATAATATCGTTACTCATTATCGGGATATAGGGGCCTGATGGCCGAGTGGCTAGCGCTCTGGCGTTCGGTACCACAGGTATCGGGTTTAAATCCCGGTTTTGCCCATGGGTGTTGAAGTGGTTAAGAATCCACTTTAAGCCGTAGGTCCCGTTCCTAATAGGATCGTAGAGCATTGCGGGGCATTGTTACTCCGCGTCCGTGGCTTATTATCAAGTTACACGCGCCCCCTGGGTAATGCAAAGTGAGTAACTTCTGTGCAGCGCTTGCCTTAAGGCATGCAAGACGTCCATGTCTGTTTGCCAGCTGCATTGGAAAAAAAAATTATCGGGATATGTGAAACTAGTTGATCACCCATACCAATAGGCCAACCTCGGCACCTTATATTAGATCCCATTGTGTAAAGATATTAACAGCAATGGTTGTTGAAATATATTTATCGGCAGAATAAAGACTTTTGACAGTCAAGTGCACGAATGCAAGTTATGACTGTTGCGATAAGCCCAAACTTCTCCAGTAGGATCATAATTCGCCATCCAACATATACCGCTTCTAACATATCATCCGTGGTACCTTCCACCATTTCACTGTCTCTGTCTGAGGTGGGGTTACACTCCCAGTGACCCCTGGTGTTGGATGATATCTCTTAAGACAGCAAGTCATAATTTAACAGTTCAACTATATGTTGAAGTTATCATGAAGCAATATCATAATTCGCCATCCAATGTCTACCACTTATCCGTGGTACTTTGCACCATTTCACTGCTTCTGTCTAAGATAGGATTACACTCACCGTGGCCCCTGATGTTGGGTGCTATTCTTACGACATCAAGTCATACTTTAACAGCTCAACTATATAATGAAGATATCATGAGGCAACATGAGTCCCCTTTCGTGCCAAATCGTCTTGGAATGATTTTCCAACAAGACAATATCAAGTCCCATACGGTTCATCTAAACTGCTTTTGAGTTATTGATACTTTTTGGCCAGCTCGGTCACCAGATCTTCCACCAATTAAACATATATGCCACCAGATTCGGACACCTTGAAATGTCACAGATCTGGAGTAGTAACTGAGAAAGATATGACAAAATATACTTCTTTTTTAAATTAGCAATCTTTATCACTCCTTATATAGACGTATACAGCGCAGGTTACTGATTTGCATAATTATGCCATTGCCAGCTATTAATGGGTTTTGCAGCTTTGAATTTGTCATTTAGTTGCATGTGCATGACATTTTAGGTATATTTAATTTTAATAAAAGCTTTCCCTTAATTCAATACAAATATTCATAAATAAAGCATTAAATATCCACATCAGTGATTCACTTTTAGCTGCTTAGTTACGCATGCATATCTATCCCAAACGTATTCGCTACTAATAATTAACTCATTCATCTATAATTATGAAACATCGTGTATAATGGATTCTTTAGTATATGACAACTCTCAAACTTTAAATAAAAACATTTTTCATAATATACCGGAAAAAAAACACTACCAAACCACTTTATTAGAAGAGGATAGACAATTAATTATCCTTGTGACCGTGTTCCCTCTCACGTACTGCAAGAGCGCCCACTGTGGCGCTCAGGAGAAATGGTCAATAGGCCACGAGAATCTCACCAAAGAGGAAGTACAGCGCACATTTTCTGGCGCTTGGTACCACATGTTTCGGGTTCGAATTCCAGCGGTGACATGATTGTCTGTAGTGGCTCGGAATCCACTTTAAGCCTTAGGTCTCGGTCTCATGGGACTGTAAGAGCGTCACAGAGCCTATCAGATTTCTTACTCACATCATTCCTAAACTGTAAAGGGGCAACTCAGCTCTAAGCACAGTGATGTGGTGTGGTGTAGCAGTAATAGTAGTGGAGCACATTTCTGGAAATAAAATAAATTAGTGATATATTACTGTTTTTATCCAATTATTAAAAAAATAATCTGCCACTAATAATGCAGAAATAAACATGTATTGAAGTTGCTATTGCGCGGAATCTTAAATAACTAAATTGTAATAATAATAAATTTAATTACGATAATCTAATGCTAAATAAACTAACAAGCAATGTATTATCCTTTTATCAATTTCATTAAAAAAATCTCCATATAAAAACGAAGTATATTTTATCGCTATTTTGCTCTGTATATGAAATTAATACTCTTTAGTTCTTAAAAATAATAAAATAACATTTTTAATAATACAAAAATCAGTTGATACATCATTTTTTTCTATCACAAAAAAATATGCATTATAAATTAAATTATGAACAAATTGATTGAATTTGGACATTAAAAATTCTTTAATATGTCTTGTTAAAGCAATTTTTTTTCATAAATTCATAAAATATTAACATTCAACAGAATTTTAACTTATTTTCAAAATAATAAATAATAACTTTTTAATATATATTTTTTATTCTTCAGATATACTTCATTTTTTTCACAGCAAGAAGAATTTTAAATCATTTAATGTAAGCAAGCTCAGAATGAAAAAAATCATTTAATTTAAAGAGCTTTTTAATCATGTTTAAATACTTAAAAGCAAATTTATTTCCGTTTTTTTCAATAAGCGACTTACAATAAAAATATTTGTTACTTTAATTCAATGATGAAAAAGTACGGCGTGTCTTTTTATCGAATATTAAATTATTTTTGAAAAGACATATGTTTTACTTATTTTTATTTATAAGTTTCCTTTAAGGTTGAAGTATTATCGAAAGAATTAAATAAATAAATAAGACTCTAAAATCATAATTAAATTATTAGGAATAGAAATATCTTTAATAAAAAACAACATTTGTTAGAGACATAGCAATACTTGAAAGAAATACTTAATAAAATTTTATGCATATTTGATTAGATTCCCCGTAATACAGTTAATTTATCTCATTCATAAAAAAAAAACGATTTTTTTTCTTGAAGCCATTATGACAATTTTTTTATATTTTTTATATTTAAATAAAAAGAAAATAAATACAAGTAAAAGCAGGGCACATTATAGAATCTATTATAGATTAAAATTAATTTTTAATAATATTTCACGCATTAATTTATTAAAAAAATAAATGAATTATTAATGAATTAAAAGGATTCTAATAAAACGATAATTCTCCAGAGACCAATCGATATTAGTATAACGTTCTAATAGAAAATTTTTAATCAAAGGTCATAATTAGTGACGTAATCAGAATTCTTGGAAAAATAATTTTTTCAAATACAGTTGATTTTTTTAAACTAAACGTTTTCATGCATAATTTTTGTATTACACAAACTTTTCTGTTTCATTTCTTATCTGCCATTGTTATTTTCTTCTTTTTTCGTGATAACGATATTTTGCGATATTATTCTTAGATTTAAGATAATATTTTTTATCAGTTATATTTAGAAATTCACAATAGAAACAGTAATTGAATTTATTACATTTATTTCATCAAAATGTTTCTTAACTTTTAAAATTATTTTTATATGTCGATCAATTAAATCTTACTTTTTAATAATTTTATTTATTCCACAAATTTTTTTTTAAATGCTAATTTCTATTAAGTTAAATCTTCATTAAAAACCGAATAATTTCTTATTAAATAGAAATATTTGATATACTTACATTTTTATCAGTTATATTTAGAAATTCCCCAATGGAGACAGTAACTGAATTTATTCATTTGTTTCATCAAAAGGTTTCTTAACTTTTAAAATTATTTTTATATCTTTTTTTATATAAATCTTTCTTTTTAATAATTTTATTTATTCAAATTTCTTTTAAATGCTAATTTCTATTAAGTTAAATCTTCATTAAAAACCGAATAATTTCTTATTAAAAAAAAATAAATGATATACTTACATTTTTAGCAGTTATATTTAGAAATTCACAACAAACAGTAATTGAATTTATTACATTTACTTCTTCAAAATATTTCCTGCCTTTTAAAATTATTTTTTATGTGTCCATCAATTAAATCTTTCTTTTTTAATAATTTTATTTATTCGACTAATTTCTTTTAAATGTTAATTTCTATTAAATTAAATCTTCATTAAAAACCGAATAATTTCTTATTAAATAGAAATATTTAATATACTTACATGTAATTAAAACGAACTTTAAATATTTAAAAACAAAATTGTGACTTTTTTTATTCTAAATCCTTATTATTATTCTATATTATTGTTATTTAATTATTATTATTTTAATTATTTTTTATTATAAATGTTTTATTCTTTAATTTCTTATTAAACAGAATTATTTTAAATACTTACATATGATTAAAACGAACTGTAAATGTTTAAAAAAAATGTGATTTTTTTTTTTATTCTAAATCTTTATTATTATTCTATATTATTGTTACTTAATTATTATTATTTTATTATTTTAATTATTTTTATTATAAATTTTTTATTCTTTAATTTCTTATTAATCAGAAGTATTTTGTATACTTACATATGATTAAAACGAACTTTAAATTGTTTGCATAAAAAGTTATTTTTTTTATTCTAAATCTTTATTATTATTCTATATTATTGTTATTTAATTACTATTATTTTGTTATTTTAATTATTTTTTATTCTTTAATTTCTTACTAAACAGAAATATTTAATATACTTACATATAATTAAAACGAATTTTAAATGTTTACAAAAAATGTGATTTTTTTTATTCTAAATCCTTATTATTATTCTATATTATTGTTACTTAATTATTATTATTTTATTATTTTAATTATTTTTATTATAAATTTTTTATTCTTTAATTTCTTATTAAACAGAAATATTTTATATACTTACATATGATTACAACGAACTTTAAATTGTTTGCATAAAAAGTTATTTTTTTTATTCTAAATCTTTATTATTATTCTATATTATTGTTATTTAATTATTATTATTTTATTATTTAAATTATTTTTTATTATAAATTTTTTATTCTTTAATTTCTTACTAAACAGATATATTTAATATACTTACATATAATTAAAACGAACTGTAAATGTTTACAAAAAATGTGATTTTTTTTTATTCTAAATCTTTCTTATTATTCTATGTTATTGTTATTTAATTATTATTATTTTAATTATTTTTTATTCTGAATTTTTTATTCTTTAATTTCTTACTAAACAGAAATATTTAATATACTTAGATATAATTAAAACAAACTGTAAATGTTTACAAAAAATGTGATTTTTTTTTTATTCTAAATCTTTATTATTATTCTATATTATTGTTATTTAATTGTTTTTTATTATAAATTTTTAATTTTTTAATTTCTTATTAAACAGAAATATTTGATATACTTACATATACTTAAACGAACTTTAAACGTTTACACACACACACACACACAAAAAAAAAAAAAAAAAAAAAATCGTTTTCTTTTGTTCTAATTTAAGCCTAAAAATATGTTCTATTTGTAAAGAACATTAACTAACTTATAATTTATTTCATTATCGTTTGTTTTGAATTCAGTATTTTATTCTCGTCTGTTTGCATTATATTTTGCACTTTTAATTTTAATTGCTTCAACTAAAATTATAAATTGAGTAGAATTACTAAAGATATTCTTAAAAGATAAAGATAAAGATATTCTACTCATCATTATCTCGTAATTATTTCATCATCTGTACTTTAAAAAGGTCATTAAACACGCCATCTAGCGTTCGGTGTCATATTCCATTGCCTTGCTTATCGTTTTCCTTTTGAATGCTGCTATTACCAGACAACAGATGTTATGTGTCTGGTATCTTTAACTTTTCCTTTCTGTGCTAGTTTTCATGCTGGTGTTTTTAAAGTTAAGTTTTTAATTTAGAGATATAAAAGGAAAGATTTGTGAGTTCATATGTATCTGGATATTTTTTTAACTTTATAAATTAAAAACATATGTTAAGAAATTTTTATTTCACTTTGATAAATTGGGATGGATTAAATTTTAATTTGTTAAGTTCATTGTCATATGCACTCAATATAAAAGTGGGTTTCCATCAAATACTAAAATCACACGTTACAGAACGCCAGCCAATAGGAAGATTGATCGCCTTTACATATACATTTCATTTCTTTTTCATATAATAAAAATAAATAATACATTAATATAAATATTTGATTATTGATATTAAATTAGTTTAACGAGTGTTTTCACATTTGCTTCAACTTTGTAGTAACCAAGTACAAAAGTGATTAATTAACGAAAGATTTGTGAGTTCCTATGCATTTGGATATTTTTTTTAACTTTATAAGTAAAAAACATATGTTAAGAAATTATTATTATTCTAATTTGATATAATAGGATGGGATGCAGTAGTTTATAATGCCCATTGTCGTATACATTCAATATAAAGATGGGTTTCCCATCGTATACTAAAATCTCATGTCGTAGAAAGCCAGCGAATAGAAAGACTGATCGCCTTTTCACTTTGTAATTAAAAACGACAATGATTTTTACGATATGAGATTTTAATAGCCAATGGAAACTTACCCTAATTTGGCGCATCGAATACACATACACGAATAAAAATCAAAAATTACATATACATTTTATTTCTTTTTCATATAATGAAAATAAATAATACATTAATATAAATATTTGATTATTGATATTAAATTAGTGTTTTCATATTTGCTTCAATTTTGTAGTAATTAAGCACTAAAATGGTTAGTTAAAAATGATTTTTATTTATCGTCGTTTTAACATTCATGCCTAAAAATTGTTCACAAAAATGTGTTGATTCTAACAGACTTGTGTATTTCAATGTATTATTTGGTAACAGACGCATCTTTATTGAGTTTTTTTAAAAGTCGAACGTGTTTTTAGTGATCACAATATCGAAATGAAAATAATCAGATAGGTAAAAGATCCAGAATTCAAGCTATGATCTTCTAGTCTGCACAAACAATAGAAAACATGTTGTTCTAATGCAGCTGACAAACACTTAGACAGCTTGGTCTTGGATGCCTTAAGGCAAGCGCTGCACAGACGTTATCACTTTTCATTACCCAGGGGGCGCGTGTAACTTGAAGATAAGCCATGGACGCGGAGTAACAATGCCCCCGCAACGCTCTACGATCCTATTAGGACCGGGACCTACGGTTTAAAGTGGATTCCGAACCACTGCAAACATCCATGGCACCGCCGGGACTCGAACCCTGTGGTACCGAGCGCCAGAGCGCTAGCCACTCGGCCATTCAGGCCCCCAATAGAAAACAGAATAAAATATTTTCTAACATTTATTATTTTCTTTAAAAAAAAAGAATAAAAATCGGGTTAATGTTTCCTGTTTTAATATGCCATTAACATCTGAAAATCTTTCAAAAAATTACTTATTATACGTTTAAGAAAAATGTATATATGGACCACTGCCTATGCATCTCTAATATAGGGTTATTCCGTTTAAAACACTACTATATTATTTATTTAATCTTTTAAACAAATCGCGCTAAAATTCGCAGTAAGCTTAGAATTATGATTTATTTTGTTAAAACAAAAATTTTAAGAGCCCATTTCTCAGAACGCAGTTGAATATTTCGTCACATATTCTGCGATGTTTTGTATGTATAACTTACTTCTTGCTTGATTATTTGGTACGATTCATGTAATGTTTTCTGGACAATTTTTGTAAGTTTTTCCTTTAATTAGCCACATAATCAAAAAAATAGGACGTCCTTTCTAAAGCACGTAATTTGTTTGTATATGTGTCTATTTCTAAAACTTAAAAAAATATATCACTTATAAGTTTAATTTTTTTCTAAATTTATCATTATTTTTTTATCTAGTCCATAAGCAAAAATTACGAAAATTTGGTCTTAGTTAGTCATAGATTTTTAGATCTAATTAGTATATTTTTTTAACAAAATAAAAATTGTAATATTGTTTATTGTTAATTGTTTAATATTGTGGTTAATAATTTAATCCATCAAAAGTTACCGAAGTTTACTAAATTTAAATCGAGTTACATCAGTTAGTCTATTATATTTTTATTTAGAAATTAAATAATTAGATTTTGAGATTTTTAATAATTTTTAAATAAATAAAAATTAATTTTTATAATATTTTTTCGATAAAAACAGAATTAATTAAAAAATTACTTATTTTGATTCTCAAATGCAATTATTTATTTGTTTCTTTTTAAATATTACTCTTATATAGACATGAATTATTTTTAAGATACAGATTAATCATTGAAAATACTTTTAATCATTGAAATTTATTTCTGATGTTGAACTGATTGTTTGTAGTCATGAATTTCTTAAATTGGGGATGTGAAATGATTAATTACGGTGAAATTTTTCCTTTTTTTTTTTAGAATTTTAAATAAAACAGTTATTTAATTTCTTTACAAAAATTTCAAAACGAAGTCAAGTCTTTATTGAAGGTAGACAAAAATAATAGGATCTGCTAGTATTTATTTAAAATAAAAAAAAGAGTCTGATTAAAATTAATTTATATGCAGAATGTTCCAAAAATGATTATGTTAAAATTATATAGAAATTTAGAAAAATTATATTATAAAAAATATAATACATAAAAAATTTACATTTAATCTATATATTTCCCATATTTATTAAAATTATACGTTATAAAAACATTTAGTGAAAATAGATAAAATGCATAGATTATTTCTTGAAATTTTTTGGAAACGTAAAATTGCAGAATAGGGGACGTTGGGATTTGGCATCAAAAAATCATTTCTTTAAAGTACTCCAACTAACGGAATATGTAAGAACAACAATACTACGAATACGGAATCCAACTAAAGTACTCCAACTAGCGATTGGAATTTATGTAAATTGCAAACAGTACAAGAACCATGGGTTACCATTTTTGGTAACTTATCGCCCAGCTGGAAAAAAAAAAATCCAAATTGCTAAATCCCAATGGACCCTATTTTGCGATTTGGCCTTTTGAAATTCTGTCTTAAGTTCACTGAAAGCTTACAGTATCTTTTTTTATGATTATTTTAATTATTAACATTATAATTGGAGTGTGATGGCCGAGTGGCTGGCGCTCGGTACCACAAGTTTCGTGTTCGAATCTCGGCGGTGCCATGGATGTTTTTAGGGCTTCGGAATCCACTTACAAGTCGTAAGTCCCGGTCTCAATAAGAGCGTAGAACGTCACAGAGCCCAATCAGACTTGTTCTCACCTACATCTTTCCCAAACTGTAAAGGGGCAACTCAGCTCCAGGCACAGTGATGTGATGTGGTGTAGTAGTAGTAATGTTATCATTAATTTTTATAGTAGTCCATTAAATATAAAAGTTTTAAAAAATGTGAAATTGCGTTTTTCTATTGAAATATATTGTTTTAAAATAAATAAAACAAGAAAAATAATTGAAAATAATTATTTGATTATAAAAAATTGTTTAAAAAATCAAATGTGCTCTTTATGAAAGTTTTAATTTACAATAGAAATATTTTATTATATTAAGATAGTAATTATTTAAATAAGAAAAATTAAAAAGCGATTAAGGAAAAATTAAAATGAAAATAAATTTAAAAAAAAATTAAATTAAGTAAATTATTAAAATTCAATTAAATTTCAATAAAATTCAGTTAAAAGCAATTAAAGAAAAATGAATTTTTTTAAAGCATAAAAAAAACTGTTCTAAATTAAATTGATTTTTTAACTTTACTTTAAGATAACATTATGAAAAATTGTTTATTTGGTAATAAAAAATAATCATTTAAAAAGTTTAATTTCATAATTTTAAATCTTAAAAAATAAGAGATTTATTGCTGATTTAAATCAATTATTTGAATTGAAAATAAACTATTTAATTGCAACTGCGAATTTAATAATTCAAATTAGAGTTTATTAATTAATTCCTAAAATTAAATTTTTTTTTATCGGTACTGTAGTTTTATTGCTTAATCTATTACACTTCTTTTCTTATCAATAGATGTATACAAATTAATGTTTGAGTAAAACAGATTTTCACGAAATACATTTTTTATTCTTTGCGACACAAGGTATGCTGTTTATATTACACGATATCACACGTTATCAAGTAAACAAAGAAATTAAGAGTTACAACTAGTTGCATTAATCTTCCTTGTACAAGTGATAAGATAAAAAAGAAGAAAAATAAAAAGATAAGTTTTGAAAAACATGATCGAAAAGTACTTTTAAAGTTGAAAACATTATTTTGCAAATTGTTATATGAAAATAAACATACATAAAGTGAACGTAAAAAGTTCGATTTTTTAAAAAAATTGTTGGTACAATAGCTCCCGGAAGTGAATGGGCATTTTGGAATTTTATATATAAAAAAAACCACGTAACAACTTATGATTAATAAAAATATTTCAAAAGAAATATTTTAAACTAATTTCTTTTTCAAATTCTAAGCCAAACTGCTCAAATTATTTTATATAAATAATAAAATTTAGTTTTTAAATCTTTGTTAATAAACATTAAATTTAAATACTAAATTTTATTAATAAAATTATGTATTTTATTAATAGAATTATGTATTTTATTAATAAAATTTAGTAAAGTAACGGAATCGAGAAAAAGTTAATAGCCATATTAAAAAAACTTTAAAAAACATCATAATATCTTTGTAAAATTTAAAATATCTTTTAGTTTTTAAAACAACTTTTAAACGTTTCAGCAATGAATTCACTACTATAGCATTTTTTAACGAGAAGAGTTGTAGCATTTCGTTCCCAGAAGAGAGGAATACATATTTTTTAACAAGTACATAATAACAACCCCAAACTCAAATCTGACAGCAGATAGTGTCACGGATAATGAGACCTCATGAAATAAACAAATGTCTGCTCGACCTTCACAGGCCGAAACAATTACAGATGGAATATGGACTGTGCCATGAATTGTTGCATCGTAACTGGGGATAGACCATAGGCTGAGGAAATGTCGACTCAATTGAGAAGTAAGAGAAGCTGACCCCTCCCCTTCTTGATGTTTTTTCTTAAAGGCAGGTTTAAAAAAAAAGAGAGTTCTGCGACGAGTGGACAAGAAGTATTGTCTTTTTCTCTGAAGTGACTGAACAGGCCGGAGTTTCTGTTTGTTTACAAAGTTAGCCCCTTATGGTTTCATGTATCACGCCGTGTGATAATTAAGGTTTGCCGCAGACCACGTGTTTTAGATTCATCGTAGACTCGAGAAATCTGAAAATTTCAATCCTTGGAGTGAACTGCATGTGTATCTAATTTGCATCTTTAATTTTCATTTCATGCTAAATAGAGTTCTGTATATATAAACAATGCTTGTAAATAAGTGTTCCCATGAACCTGAAAGTGGCCCTCTTTTTGAAACCGTTATAGGTCTAATATAGGCCGAGACGTTACACTTAACTACTTTCTTTTCAATTTCTGTGGCATCAATGTTGTTCTATTCTATTGTTGCACCACTTTTTGCAGTTCGTGTTTCATTTTAGTGTCCCGATTTTTTTTAATTCAAACAACTGATTCTCTGCGAATATGTTTTATGGAATTAAAAACCAGTAATTGAGACGATGTTTGGATAACGTTAGGATAGTCGAATGATGATTATTGAGAGACCGTTATCTTTTTATGATATTATTGTGTTTATGATCATTATATTCAAATTTCTTTCCAATATCTAAATTTCGAACTACTGCTTTAAATTGTATTTTAAAATGATTAAATTATATTTTTATTATTTACATTATATCTCTTTTAGAACAAATCCACTGCTTGCGCAGAATGTGTATCCTACAATAGAAACCTGCTCATGTGGATTTGGAATTGAATGAAATTGCAGATTCTTTAGTAAAGAATGCCAGAAGTCTGAATCAGGCTGCCATTCCTAGTTCCCTTGCGCATACAAACGCCTTGGCAAAATCTTAAACTTATGATTCCTTCTTAAGAGCAAAACTAAATACTAAATTCCAGAACTCAATGTCGACAAAAAAGCAACTATCACTCTCACAAGATTAAGGAGGAAGCACCACAAAAATAGGAAAGTTTCTGCTGATGGCTTTAAAAAACTACCAAAAATGTGGCAACTGCCCTGATGTCAAGTTCATGCTTGATGCTCTTCATGCCTTTGATTGGCCAGCTGTTGCAGCCGCCACGCATTATCTGGACCCTCCCTCGGAAGAGGATTTGTACTCCGAGCTGGCAATCAGTATTGCCCATATTATTCGGATGCACCATGATATTGGATTACCTCTTACTCTTCAGGGAATATAACAACAGCAACAACAACAAAATACTTAAATATGGTGTAATAAATACCATCAACACATACTAATACAGTGTTGAAATGAAACCCCCACATAAGGATACCAACACTTCAATTTTTTACTATTCCAAACAAGTTCTTTAAATTAATCTACAATTTTTTTCCTGTGCTTCTCCTTCGCTTATTCTCCATTGTACTATTATTAGAACTATCATCTGAATCAAAAATGTTGAACTTGCTCTCATTCACGAATGGGACATCATCCCAGCGTTATTGGGTTTATTTACAGTGGATTTATTGCACAGATTTCTGAACTTGTTCTTTACTCTCATCAAAAATTTTTTTAATGGAACACCAACTCGAAATGGTTGCAACTGCGGATTACTCGTCGCCCAGTTGCAGACTAAATAAAATTCTCATTAAAATCTATAAAAGCAGTACTTAACGCTGTACAGTACTCTCGAATTTAATCAGCTTAAGAATTTTGTAATTTAAGAATTGCTCATAATTTTTTTCTTTAGCTGTTGTTTATTCCGAGTTAGTTTCGATGAATGGTCACTTCTCTCGTTTTTAATCCGAATTTTTTCTTTGAATGGATTTATGAAAAGAAAAACCATCAAAGGCGCTAATTTTAGGAATTTTGAAATGTTAATTTGTTATTATTTATTTTTATAATAAAAAAAATTACATGTTTTAAAATGTCAGTCATCGTTAGCTTCCAAAATCAGCCAAATAAATAAATAAAATATTAAAACAATATTATTGGAAAATTAAATAAGGATAAAATCAAACGATATTTAAAATTACAATCATTTATTGAAAAAGAAAATAAAATCGATATTTTTATTCTTGAATTTATCTGAAAATATTCTGATGTTCATTGACTTCTGTAATATGCCTTTTCTCTTTTTGTTTCTATTTAATTTCCAAAAACCATTAAATCAATATTCTAAAAAATTATATATTAAGCCTTATTCAGGTTGGAATAGTGATTATATAAGAAAAAAATTTTACGTAATTTTTAAAAATTTAGCTATTATCAAACGCATTTTGTCTAGAATCCCTTATGGGAACCTTTATACAAGTTTTTTGTTTAAAAAATTTGTTTATTCTTCTTTTATAAATGCAAAAGTAAAGCTGTTTCTTTATTTGGCATAATAAACTATCCTTAAAGTATTCTGAAAAATCACATAAACTTGAAAATATTCTTCTCTAGAGAATACAGAAATTCTTAAGTAATGTTTAACTTTAGAGAACAAATAGCCGAAAAAGAAGAATTCTTAAATTTAGGAATTTAGTCAAAATTCTTTCTACAATTGATAGAAAAGTTGATATAGCAATGTTGTACTTTTATAAATAAAAGTATTAAATAATATTTCATTTTCAATATAGCGTATTCTAATCAATTATATAAATTCAATATTATGTATTCTAATCATTATATAAAAATATTAAGATAATATTTTTAAAGTAATGTTTTTATCTTCTTTTTTCTTTGCTATTGTCTTTTTCAAGGAATAATTAATATAATTCATCTTTAAATTCGCCTCTAAATTAATTGTTTTAAAAATCAATAAAAAAATTTAATTAGAATTTTTACAATAATTAATAAGAATTAATAATAGCTTGAATTAAATTGAAGTTATTTATAAATGCGGCAAAAGTGCAGAATAGGGGCCGTTGGGATTTGGCGTCGAAAATTATTTTCGCCAAAATGCGCCAAGAAAAGGGTTGTGATTCATTATAAAGTGAATTGCAAATAGTATAAGAACAACATTTGGCGACTTATCTCTCAACTGGCGTCACAAAAAGTCGCCAAATGCGACCGGCCTTTATTTTGCGATTTGCCCATAAATTCTTGATGAGAAATTGTTAATCGAATAAAAGCATTTATATGAAAAATTTAATAAAAGTATTTTTATTAAACAAAAACACATATAAAGATAAAAATACATGCATATTTGCTGTAGTCTCATATATATTACACGAAAATAATTAATAAATTAATATATAATTTATAAGAAAGACAAATATAAATTTAAAAACTAACCGCCAAATTTAAAGTTGAAAACTTGACTTACCAGTAATTATCCGAGATCAAAGCTTTATTTCAATTGATTTTTGTCAAAGAAAGAAAATAAAGTTCTCTTACTCTAATAACTAAAAGTAAATGCTTGATTTTAGTTTTAATGATTGAACAATCTTAAATTAAAAAATAAATAATAATTAAAGAGTATAATCGTTCTTACTTAGAATGAAATGCCAAAAGATTTCAAAACAAAGTTGACTGAAAAAATTATAGCAGCAATATGTTGCCACGTGCACTTTAAATTTAAACCGATGTTTTGCTTTTTTTAAGAAATGGCATCATTAATTATGTTATTCCATGAAAAAAATACAGTTATTTTTCCTTCTTTATATTTGGTAAGTACCGTTTTAACTGTTTTTTTATAACTTACTAAAGTTATTATAATGTGAAATTAATATAAAAAAACATGCTTTATTCATATATTTCAATAATTTTTTTTAATGATGATTCGTTTATGTGTAATTGAAATTTTGAATTTTAACTTTTTTAAATCAACGTGTTCTGAAATCAGTAGATCGTAATTGTTATCATAAGCATGTTTAACTTAACTGCTGATTCTTAAAACAAAAATGATCATACGACATACTAATACATAATTAAATTAAAATAAAATAAAAACCAAAATATTATAGTGCATTTAAAATTTATCAATTAAAATTTTAAAATGTTATTTTAGGATTGATCTTTTTTTTTTAATAATATGATTTTTATTGTCACTATAGATAGAATTATATCTACTTTTCATTTTGTGAAATTAAATATCTGGTTTCGTAAAATTTCCAAACAAAAAGGCAGTTAAAATTAAAGACACAGCGTCATTTCTGTCAACAATCTTTATAACTCAAGAATAGCTGACTCAGTTTTTAAGTGTGTAATCTTTTTTAGCTAGGACCAAAATATGTTGAAAAATGCATTTTAAGTGTCGTGGTTTTTTTTGATGAAAGTTTTCTTTTCTATTCTGTACAATGACACACAAAAGGAAAAAATGTATTGAAAATCTTTTATTTTTATGTAATACATTACATAAAAAAAATACAGATTATATAGAAATTAGATTATTATATAAATTATTAAATAAATACAAAATATTATATAAATACAGAATACATATTATTATATTATGTTCATAAATACAGATTATTTACTAATTCTAAATCTATTAAATTATTCTAATCAAACAATTTATGAATGACTATAAAGTAATTATTAATTGAATAAATTTAAAATAAAAATTTTGAAGTTTACCAATTAATTTATATAATATGAGTTTTTTAAATGCTCCCACAAAAAAGAAAGCAGCTTTATGGCCAATTAGCTAGCGCCCCGGTCTTTGATAGCACAGACTTCAGGTTCGGATTACCAGCGGTGGCATAGATGTTTGTTAATGATTCGGAACCCCCTTAAAATTGTAAGACCTGGTCTAATTTGCCTAAAGTGTGCACAAACTGCAAACTTGCAAAGCAAACCCTCAAAAAGAAAACTTTAGAAAAAAAGGAATAAATTTTTTTATATGAAATTTTTAAAAAAAGAATATAAATAATTTTTAAATATAACATGGAATTATAGAAATTAATATATATGTGTGTTATATTAATTTAATGATGTGATGATGTGTTTTGTGAATGTTAAATTTTAATCACTTTTCACCTACATTAAAATCAAATATTCTTTCTTAACTGAAATATAAATTATATGTGACATATGATATTATGTGAGACATGATATTATGTGAGATATTGTTTTTAAATCACTTGTTGATTTAACATTGTTATAGATCTAGAATGCGCAGACTATGGCTCGTCTCATTATATATCAATTTTACTTTAAAAATATGAAACGTAAATTTTCGAAATATTTTCAGATTTTTATGAAAGATTAAAATATAGAAAAATTAATTTAATAAGAAAAGTTAATATTTAAAAGTTAACAATTTTATTAAACCTTTGGTAAAATCGCAGATTGGGGTCCAATGAGATTTGGGGTCGAAAATTCTTTTCACTGAAATCAGCCAAGTAACGGGTTGCGATTGTAAGTGAATAGTGAACAGTACAAGAAATCTAGGTTACCAGATTTGAAAGCTTATCAGTCATTTGGCGCCACAAAAAATTGCCAAATCCCAAAGGCCCTATTTTGCTATTTGGCCTAATGGTTTTATTTTATTGCAAAATAAAACATTTGTCAATAATAGAAAACCATTCTTTTGTCAATATGATAACCAGAAGTGTTCCTGCAATGATGTAGGAAATCTAACTGTGAATTATTTTTGATTTTAAGCTATTTTGCGAAAACATATTTTGTGGGTAAAATTGCAGAATAGGGGCCGTTGGGATTTGGCGTCAAAAATTATTTTCGCCAAAGTCGGTCAAGCAACGGGTTGTGATCGAAATGAAATGCAAAAAGTAAAAGTATAAAAACTGAGTTACCACATTTGGAGACTTATCGGTCTGTTGGCAATACAAAAAAAGTTGCGAAATCCTAAAGGCTTCTGTTTTGCGATTTGACCAAATTGTGCTCAATAAAGTAGAGGTAGTTGTTACCAGATAATGCATTAAAATTCATCTGTTTGGATCAACTTAAAGTCATGAGCAAACATTTTTAGGCATTAATATCTATAAGAAATCATTTTAATAATATTCTTGGTTACTACAAAAATCGAATCAAATATTAAAACACTTATAAAAAGAATAAAATAGCATGTACCAAATTCTTTTACTTTTATATCTACCGTCTATTTATTGTTATATATGATATAAAGAAATCAAATAAAAATATGTAAGATTATTATCGTTTTTTCTTTTTATTTTTTTCCCCGGACGCGGTTAAAATACAGAAGTACATTGAGTATAAGCAATTTGTGATTTTCACTTGTCTGTATATATTCCTATTATAAATAATTATTTAACTAAGATAAACTGTTATGCAGTGTTTTTTTAATTCATTGGTTGGCCGTTGTATATTTTATTACAGATATTTCTGGAAAAATATCTACTCTAAAAATTTGACTATATTAAAGAATATATCGACTATCTTGAGTAAATATATTTTATTTAGTTAATGTATAGAGCTAATGTATAGATTCAAGGCATTAAAAAGATATAAAGGCACTTACCATTAAATCAAGTAGAATTTACGCCAGTGTAAAAAAAACGTCTGCGTTTATTTATGATTTGATTTTAATACTTTCTTTAATACATGTCATTTAAAAATTGCTCCAATTCCAATATAAGACTCTGTGTATGTATGATTAATAAAAATATTATTTGAAGAGAAAATAAAAACAACTCAATTCCGATTTTTAAAGTGAATGTCTTGAATGTAAATATTTGATCTTTTTAAAAAAATATTTTTAAAATGAACTCTTGTTGAAATCGTTAATTTTAAAGGGTGTACGAATTTTAGCTTCAAATATTTTTTTCCACCATTTAATTTTTTTTTCTCTTTCAGTTAAAATTATTTTTAATTCTGAAGCAACAATTTAAGTAAAATGATGACTTAAAGTTTACTTTTAAGTTAAAAGCTAAAAAGTTTAGTTAAAAAGTTTAAACTTAAGTTAAAAGCTAAAAAGTTTAGTTAACAAGTTTAAACTTAAGTTAAAAAATTCGCCTTTGAGTGAAATAAGAAAATTAATGACTAATTTAAGATACTGACTTAGTTATGTCCCAAGGTTATTTAGTTGGACAGTTAAATAATCGCTAAAATAAATTTGAAAATGTTATTAATAAATGAATATATCTTAAATTTTAAGTAATAAAATTTATTTATTTATTTAAAAACTTACATTTTTAAAAAATGTCGTTGACTAAAGTAGCATAAACACACACACGAAACTGTATAAAGATTGAACTTAAGTTGATAAACATACCTCATGAATTTTAATCAATACTATAGATTAAAATCTAAAATTTCAAGTAATTTTTCTAACAACATTTATTAAAACAGTGCATACATATTTAAATTAAACTTAGGCTTACTTTTCACCTGTGCATTTTTTTTCTCTATATTTCCATTTTTCCAAGTTAATATTTTTATTTATTTTTTATCTATATAAATTAAAATACATCACTACTCAAAATTTTTTTTAAGTACTTTTTTCAATAAAAATTTATTTTCATAGAATAACCATCTCTCTAGTTTTTTAATGAAATCGATGAATTTTGAGGGAATATTTACAATAAAGAGGCCAAGTGGTTGACTGACTAGCGCTTTGGCACTCGGTGACGCAGGTTTCAAATTCGAATCCCGGAATTGCCATGCAGAATTGCAGTGGTTCGGAATCCACTTTAGACCGTAGGCCCCGGTCTAATATGACCGTAGAGTGTTGGTCGTAGGAATGACAACCCTACCCCGTAAAAAAGGAAATAACTCCTGTCTCGAAATCTGTCAGTAGGCAGACAGCCTTGGTTCCCCATAAGGCTGTTGCGCCAATGAGGAAGAAGGAATATTATAAATATAAGTTTGGGACCTGATGGCTGAGTTTCTGGATCTCGGTGCCGCAGGTTTCGGGTTCGAATCACAGCGGTGCCATGGAGAATTGCAGTGATTCGGAATCCACTTTAAATCGAAGGCCCCTGTTTGTAATGGTTCGGAATCCATTTTAAACCATAGATCACAGTCTAATATGGCTGTAGAGCGTTGGGCGTAAGGCTGACAACCCTACTTCGTAAAAGATAACATCTCCTATCTCAAAATCTGCCGGTAGGCAATCGGCCCTGACCCACCATAGGGCTGTTGCGCCATTGATAATGATAATGATTACTTTAGACCAGTGTGCAGTTTTTATTTGATCTATTTCCATGTTTTCAAGTTAATATCTATATAAATTAAAATATGTCACAACTTTTTTTCGCTAAAATTTTATTTCCATGGAATTAACTTCTTTACAAAAAAAAAAAAAAATGAAATTGATGAATTTTGAGTGAACATTTACAATAAAATAAACTAGGTTATTTCTAAAATTTTAATCGGATAAACTATTCATTCGTCATTTAAATTATATAAAATCATTCTAAATGATGATTCCGTATTAGAATATATAATTAAGTAGTTCTATTATTGTTCATTAATTATTTAACTAACCTTTGTAGAAAATGTGTTTACAAAAAAAAATTTTGTAAACACATTTCCTATTCACTATTAATTACTTCAGTAACTGTAAAATAAAAATGGTCTAAACTAATTTAGAGCAAATAACACTTCGCCATTAAGTGAGTGTGATACGAATTCGAAACAACCAATTAAACAAGAAATATCCTTAATTGAAATAGGATCTGGCAAGAAATTTCTTCGAATTACAGATAAGACGTACTAATTTATGTGATAGCTCTTTCTTACCTTGAAAATAATTTTCCAGAACACCCAGAAATGGTAATTTGATAGTCGTATACGAAGTTAATACTTCTGTTCTAGAAATTTCCGTTCGACTGATAAATAAATTATAATTTAGATATTCGATATCTTCATCCTATGATTTGAAAAACATTTTTATCATAATGAAATTGAAGTTTCTCTTGATTTTAATTCTTGATATGTTATAAATATTTGTAAAATCATTGCATAATGCAATTTTATTTTAAATAACCATTTTAAAATATTTCTGTAGTTACATTTAATTTCAAATTTCAAATTAATTATTTTAGATTTTGGAAGTGACTTCTAAAAACAACAAAATTTAAAAACAAAAAAGTGTGTGTGTTTAAACAAATAAAATATTTAGCAACTACTTTAAAATTCTCAAAATTCAGCAAAGAAATATTTTACTCTAATAATTTCTAAATAATTTACAACTGAGCAGTGTAATCACATTTAATAATAGTAAATATATAATATAATATATAATAAAGAAAGAAAAGAAATATATAATAATAATAGATATAATATTAATAAATATATATAATATTAAAAATAAATAATAAAATATTTTTCAAAATTTGCGTTTTTGTGTGTATCCGCTTATGCCCGGCCATAATTTACTTCCAAATTACACTAAAATTAGCTAGGATACTTCCGCTAGCTGGATAAATCTAGATAAACAGAAAAAAAAAATTTTTTATTTCAAAATTAGATCAATGCTTGTTTGGTTTGTCGCTCTACGGTCATTTTGTGCACATTTTGGGCTAATTAGACCAGGGCCTACAGCTTAACATGACAATAATTGCCAAGGCACTATCTATTTAGGCTTTATTAAAATTTGGCGAATTTTTCATAGTTGACGTTATTTTTAAGCTGACGCAAAATAATCTATATATATAAATATAATTCTCAAAGTTTGTGTATTAAAGAATGTCTGCCTAAAATATAATGTAATGCTCTTCACAATTTATATCCAAATTTCAACAAAATTTGCAAAGATATTTATAATACAAAGCCTAGGTCAACTGGGGAAAAAAAAATTCAAAATTGGATCAATATTCGTTAAAAAATTATCTAATTTCTTTTCGCGTTAGTGAATTTTTCATGATTGACATTGTTTTTTTTTGTTCTACTGTTCATGGATAGTATGACGTAAAATAAATAACTAAATAAGACATACTAACAGCTGAATTGTAACCCCCTAAAAAGTTGTTTAGTAAATAAGAAATTTTCATTGATATTTTACCAATAAAAATGTCCCTTTTAATCCAGATCCTTATACTTCCAAAAAAATCGCCAATGTCGGAACCCGAAGTATATTGCCAATCATTTTAGTTTACCATAGGAATTTATGAACCATTCAAGGAATTCTACATTGTATGTTTGAAGTTTAATACCCATATGAGTGAGTTTCTGACGGGGAGGGCTTTCTCAGCATGGAGCTGGGAAAAACTAATTGTGCTGAAGTCAACTTAATTGAGAGAGATGGGGGAAGGCACCTAGACCATAAAGGCTTTCCTATTTTCAAGCAAAGGCAAAAAAATCGAAGTGTAAACAATATAATAAGCAGATAGAGAAAATTAATTAAGTTGGTTGAAAAAAGGATCGGAATTCGCTAATGGGACAAGACTGTTAACAAGTTCTTGAAACAGAATGTTATAGAAGCAATTATTTTAACTGGCTGGGCTAAAGAAAAACATGTCTTCCATCAGGGCACCGGTGATAAAGACCGATACGCCTTTCGAATTCAAAAGGCTGCAGTTCCCTTTTACTAAATCTAAAAACAAGGCCAATCACTTAAAATTAATGGGATTCAGTTGAGATCGGACTGCTTTAGCCGTACTCAGTTATATATGGCAATGTTTACTGTTGAGAGTGGAAAAAGTCTATAAATGCATGCTAATAAACGAATGGAAAAGAAGTGTTGTTTACTATCAAGCTCTAACTAATAAATAAATGTAACTTTTACACGATATTATGCATATATATATATATATATATATCTTGTAAAAGTTACACACACACATATACATATTGCATCTCCTAATATTTAGGCAGTATTAAATAAACAGTCTATTTATTCATTAATTGCATTAAAATACATTTTGACATGGCCGAATGGCTAGCGCTCTGGCGCTCGGTACCACAGGTATCGGGTTCAAATCCCGGCGTTGCCATGGGTGTTTGTAGTGGTTCGGAATCCACTTTAAAATGTAGGTCCCGGTCTTAGTAGGATCTTAGAGCGTTGTGTTACTCGCGTCCGTGGCTTATCTTCAAGTTACACACCCCGTATCTAGACCCCTGGGTAGTGCAAAGTGAGTAACGTCGGTGCAGCCCTTATGGCATAAAATATCACGGTCTCGCTTGCCAGCTGCATTAGAAGAAGAAAAAAAAAAACCTTTCATAGTAGCAATGAAAAGATGAGCTTATCTCTTTGATATAAAACGTATCAAATTATCTCTTAGATATAAAAGTTAAGGAATTTAAAGTTAAAAGGTGGTTATTAGTTAAAAGGTAATTAATTAATAGTTAACTTTTGCAATGATTAATAATTATGATAGTTAATTAAAAGTTGTAATTGAATTTGTATATATTAATATCAAACTAGCATTGTACTACAGATCATTATTGATAAATTAAATAATAAAATAAATTTTTCAAAGATAAAAAAATCAGAAAGAATAGAAAATCGAATAAAGAATTTGCATGGTATTATATTAACTTAATAATTGTTTTATTAGATGTGTTTTTAAAAATAACCAAAAATGACGAGTCATACAGTTTTTTTTTTTTTTTTTTTTCCACATTCCTGTCTAAAATTCTTTATTTACAAATCTGTGTCAATCCAAATAGTCATGCGCATTTCATTGTATTATTTAGTAACAGCCACACCTACTTTTTGTTTAGCACAATTTTAAAGTGGAACACATTTTTGGCAATGTATATGGTAGAGATAGAACAAATTACATTGATAGGGATCCCGTACCTAGACTAACACAATATTGACAAAGAATGCAATAAAATGAAGAATATAGAATAAAATATTTTTTCAGATTTAAATGTTTATTTATTTTTCAATTCCTTTTATTAGATCACACTCTCCCTATATATATCTTGTTCAAATGTTCAATCGCTAATGAAATACTTTTTATTCATCCACTCAAGTTCAAATACATTTTTTTGAACTTGTGGTGGACGACACTGGATGTTAATGCAGTTTTTTCAAATATTAATTCAGTAATTAAACGTAATTAATTAATTTTAGTTTTTTTCAGATTTAAGTTGCATATATCTACCAATAGAGGGCGCCAGATAAACAAAAAAAATGAATGAAATTTATTTATAAAGGACTTTCTGCAATAGAGTGAAAAAAAAAAAAAAAAAAAAAAAAGAAGGAATTGACTTTAATACTTTTTTTTTAAATATGACTTGTTTTATTTAAATATAACTGGACAATGTTCCTTTTTCTAACTTTTCGACAAAATCTGAAAAAAATACCAATTATATTTTTTAAGTAAAATTAAGCTATCATGAGATCAGTTGCAGTCTGTACGTCA